>CM022752.1:4498122-4515622 GCA_012411365.1 Ameiurus melas | reverse complement strand
TAGTCTGGTCTGGGAATATATACATATATTTTTGTAATATTTGCTACCCTGCTTCGTTCATGGATCTTTCCTAATGCTAATGTAGTAGTTTTTCCCCCTGTTCGCATGTTTGGGGATTTTAGCTAGATTGAAAATGAGCTTGAAACCATTTTTGGGGGGGGGTTTAAAGTTTAGCAAAGCATTGCTTAGGGATGTTCTAACTTTAGACAGCTACATTAGTTGAAAATTCTCCAACATTAGCAAGCTAGAGTTCTTTATGGGGAGCATTTATCACTAGACCGTAGATAATGTTGAGACACTAGCTTGTGAAGAAATGTTGGTGATCTTCTGCTAGTTTAGGACCATTTTCAAATGATTCCTTCAGGGATCGCAGTTCGGGATACTTTGTGAAACCCGAAAATGTACCTCGCACAGTAAAATGCCAGTCAGTTCCCAGCACTGACATAGCCTTGTGTGTTCAGATTAAAAATCTCTGTGTCTCTACACACCCTAAAACCAAAACAAGTTTAAAAACATCGAAGCATTTTAAATGAAGCCAGAGGCGAACTACTTGCTACCGTCAGACCGATATAATTCTCAGGAATTAGGCTACCAGCAGGTTTCATTTACATAAAACGACTCCTTTATCGAAAACACGTGTTGTAAATGAGTCACGTCGTCTCACTGGCTGTACACAAAGACCATAAAAACTGTGCAGTGCTCGGAATACTGCCAAGGCCACCTCTGAGCTCGGATTTTGAGGCATTTTATCTATTGGGTGGGCTTGTTTTGATTTCTGCTGGTTCTCCAACAGGTGGACTGGAACCTCTTCACACCTGTAGAGGGGGTTATGCTGTACATATATCCTGTATGATCTCCAAGCATACTGAGCTGAACCTACCATGCCCCCCCCCCCCCCCCCCAAATATAACATTAACTATGAAACTATTTCACATTTCCCTTCTCTAGTATTCAAGCATGCATTAGATAATACTGATTTTTGCTAATTGTGTTGCTTGGTGCAACTAGTATGGATGCACCAGCCACATTTCTGCATTTTCAGTACAACACTGATATCAAAGCTCTGAGCATAATTCGATACCTGATGCAGGTAAGCTCAGAATTTCGAAATAATGGAAATAAAGTGTTTTGACGTTCCATAAAGAGAAGAAGACGAGAAATCAGTCATGGCATGTATAATTAAAAATAATAATAATAAGTATGAATCAGACTGGAAAATATGTCAAATCTGACACTGAACCAACATTGTCCTGATTCTCGAATTTTGGATCCGAGCGTCCCGGGCAGCTATAATCACCTTGGTTATGAAACCCAGGAATCCAATACGGATCTAACATGGCAAAGCATTCCGAGCATCTCTGGCTTCCCGTGGCTGTGTCCATGTTACACAACCATCCCGAGGAGCCAGATAATCCAAACCACGGCCAGCTGAATCACAAATAGTTCATTGAATCACTTCGCTTCACTCGTGTTTGCAGTATGCACATGGGTCAGGTTCTGCTTACCTCTCTTCCTCTCTTGCTGTCCTTCACGCTTTCTCTCAGTCTTTCTTTTTCCTCTCAGTGAAGTGGAGCTGCAGCCGAAGGATGCACAAACCAAACTGTGCTTATAAAGCGCACACAGCATGCTGGAGACTTTTATGGGCAGGTGGGAGGGATCTGGCCCATTCACAGAGAAGGAGGAGGAGGAGGGGGGAGAGAGAGAGAGAGAGAGAGAGAGAGAGAGAGAGAGATGTGCAAGTAAATATGGAAAAGAAAGTAAATATGGGAAAGAGAAGACAGAGAATTTAAGAATTTACTTGAAAGCCCCCCCTTCTATAATCACGACATAATCAGTGTCGTGCTGTAGCGATTCAGAGTGACTGGTAAACTTGGACATATACACTTTTTTCTCAGCCATGAAAGTGCCTTAAGGAGCATAAATAATGTGGAAAATTGTAGTTATAGTAATAAAAATAATACCTGTCTGCAGTACAGAACTGCCATGACCACTTAGCAGAGGAAAAGGAGGATCTGTCTGGGATCTGGGTCCAGCAGCTGCTTCCCATTTGCAGTAAGTATCGAAAATATGAAAATATGTTTTTGTTTGTGTTGTAATGTTGCCACCTGCCATGTTGCTCTCAGCACTGGACCTGTTCATGGGAATAAAACATTACAGGGCTGAAGCATCTCAGCTTCCAGTTCACACCACAAAGCTCCACAGCGTGCATCCCGGCTCGTTCAGCTGATACAACCGTATCTGTGTAGACGTTGGGTCATTAACCTTTCTGCCAAGAGCTTTTACGCGTACTGAGTACCTCCTGACATCAACTCAGCACCTACTAACTGTACCTCAACACTTTCTGACCTTATCGTTGACACCCTCCCTTCCCTATTTCAGTGTTATACATCTGGCAGATGGTTTCTATCAAAAACAATCTTCTACTCATATGTCTTGCTCAAGAGCCCCACTGTATTGGTATCTGAAGATATAGCCTTATGGTCAATAGCTCAGAACTTTAACCTTCACACCTTTTGATATGACACTCCAATACTTCCCCAAGCTATGCACCATACATTACACCTCCAAACTCTTTAATCTCGTTGTCTCCTTAAGTTACACCTCCCAGTCCTGCCTCAAGGCCTGCTATCATTCACTACACCTTCAACTCCTATCACTGCACCTGCCATCATTCTCTACACCTTCCAGTCCTGCCTCAAAACGTGCCATCATTCTTTATACCTCCCAGTCTTACCCAAGCACCTGCTATCCCCTACACCTTCCAGTCTGCCTCAACACCATTTTCTGCATTTCACAGTCCTACCCCAACACCTTTCCATCTCAGCACCTTTCAGTCCTGCCTCAACCTCAACACCTGCTATCATTCTCTACACCCCCCAGACATGCCTCAACACCTACGGTCATTCTCTACACCCTCCAGTCCTGCCTCATTCTCCATACCTACCAGTCCTACCCCAACACCTTTCAGTCCTGCGGTTGTGGCGCAGTTACATTTACATTTATTCATTTAGCAGACGCTTTTATCCAAAGCGACTTACAAATAAGCAAAGCGATAAGCAAAGCAGTTGATAGAGCGGGTTGTCCACTAATCGTAGGGTTGGCGGTTCGATTCACGGCCTGGGTGACTCCACATGCCGAAGTGTCCTTGGGCAAGACACTGAACCCCAAGTTGCTCCCGATGGCAAGCTAGCGCCTTGCATGGCAGCTCTGCTACCATTGGTGTGTGAGTGTGTGTGAATGGGTGAATGAGACACAGTGTAAAGCGCTTTGGATAAAAGCACTATATAAGTGCACATTTACCATTCTCTACACTCCCCAGTCCTGCCTCAACACCTGCTATCCTCAACATCTACCAGTCCTGCCTCTACACTTGCTGTCATTCTCAACACCTCCCAGACCTACCCCAAAACCGGTCATCATTCTCTACACTTCCCAGTCTCCCCCTCCCACCCCCAACACTAACATAGCCGCAAGTGAACAATATCTGCCTTTAATGAGAATGATCCTGTTCCCCAAAACGCCGGGCGCGTGCACATTGATCTCTTGCGCAAATTGTTTAAAACACTTGTTTTTGAGAGGTTTCCTTCCAGTTTGGGAAGTGTTGTTGCATTCCTCAATTGTTGTTTTGCTACACAGCCAACACCGGATGATGATAATGACAGTGATATGCATATGCACGTTGGGAAAAACGCCACGTGAACTCCGGACATTTCAGTAACTGATTTGAACTGATCAGATTTTTGCCTCCACACGAAAATCAGTCCTAACAAAATTTATCAGATCTGTGTCACATTAAAGCAGAAAATCAGGTTTGTATCACACTTTATGATTTAGTAACAAACTTGTGTTCCAAATATCTTAAGTATCAGAGTGATATCATTAATCAAACAGGAGAAATGAATATCTCCTGAATAACAACAAGGAAGGAAAGAATTACCCTCACTCTATTCTTTCACCCAGACAAATTGCAAACTGCAGCTACGTTGAGAGGAGCGGAAATTTCCCGTTGTTTGATCCGAAGGCTTTAATCTAGCCACATTGGCAGGTAGCATTGGCGACTCATGCTAGCAGCCATTTGCAGAGGCAGTTCTTCCTTTCAATGTCGCAAAGCAGAACAAAACCGCAGTTGTTTGAGGATGAAGAAATGGATGGATGAAGCATGTGACCAGTGAAAAAAAGCAATGCAAGAGCTAACATTAGGTTTACTCAGACATTTTCACCACAGAAGGAAAGGAGGGGTGTTTACTCATCTCGATGGCCCGCTTCAAAACAACCGGCCAAATCTCATCTGTTCGTTATTAAAATACGATGTTAGTCTTGCACGAAGAAAACATTCTGTCTGGGAGGTGAACTTCTTAGAGCGTTAGAGCGCTGAGCGCTATGGTAATGGTACTAATTTGTCTGTCATCAGTTGCATAGCTACAAGCCACAGAGTAGTAATGTTATGAAATTCAGATTCTCTGCAAGCCCAGATGGGATCACAGTTGAATGTTTTGTTTTAATACAAACCAGCACGAACCCATAACTGTTCTGTAAACATCACATTAATCCGCTAACACGCTAGCGTCGGAGACGTTTACGTTCACGCACGGCTCACTCTAGAGGTTTTGCAGAGCATCTCTAAAGAGTATGGCCGCTCGCTCGCCGACAGCCTGAAAATGCAACGAGCAGACGTGAGGTCGTTAAGTTTAGCAGAGTGGTCAGTTCGACGGAGTGAGCAATTTTCATCAAGTCCCAGTCATTTCATCAAGATAGCAGGAATTGCCAAATGCTCTGGAGAATTTAAATGAAGAAGAAGAAGAAAAAAAGGAGTTGTTTTGTTGTTGTCTAAGCCTGCAAGTTTATCAGATGTTTCTGTGGGTTGTCCAGAGGCCAAAATGTAGAATCTGGTCGTTTTTCACATAATCGTTTATGGCGTTTGAGTGAGCACCTGGATCATATCTCTGCCATCTTTGTCCTTTCTATGTAAGAGAGCCCCCTGCCAACGACAGTAGGTATTGCAGCTGTCGGGTTTGGCCACGAAGCAGGAATGTTCAACTTTCTCGGTGAGAACCTTTTATCAGCAGTATCACATCGCTCCCCTCAAAAATTCAGACGGTACTGTTTTCCAAAATCCTTGATGGCCCTTAATGCTCCAGCTTGGCCAGAACCAACTCCGTCTAGCCACACACACACACACACACACACACACACACACACAACCACCCATTTTGTCTTAGCTTTGGCGATCAGAGACAGAAGGCAGGAGTCCAAGTCTGTCACACAGCCCCATTCACAATTCAACACACAATCATGGTCACTGCAGACATTACAGACGGTTCCGGAAAGTCTACATCACGTAGCCGGGCTCATAAATAAACACTTGTGTATTCGTGCAAACAGTCAGCGGATGGAGTAAGTTATCACAAGGCTGGCGTTCACTTGGGCGCAGGGGACGTTTGTGGATCTTTCATCACTCGTCTGCTCCAGCTATCCCTGAACAAATACGGTTCTCTTAAATACATAAATGACATAAACGCATTCTTAAATACGCAAGCAACGAGTGGCGAGCTTTTTGTGTTAGCTTAAGTGTCAGTCAGGTTAAGGTTTTCGACAGTCAGTTTGAAGTAACTTCCAAGGTTTGATCCGCTATCACATCCATCAGCAGTTTCAAGGTCCGTGGAGCGTGTAATGTTTTCGGTAGAGGGAGAAAAGGAAAAAGAAGAAGAAGAAGAAGAAAAAAAACTAGACTAGTCACTTGGCAAGACAGACAATCCTGAAGGAATCAAGAAACATGGTTAGCACGTTTGCTTCGCATGTCCAGGGTTGGGGGCCCTTGCATGTTCTCCCTGTTCTTCGAGGGTTTCCTCTGGGTACTCCGGTTTCCTCCCGAAGTCCAAAGACCACACCATATACGGTGTTCCCCTGCCTTGTGCCTGTATAGGATAAGTGATTTGGGAAAATGGAAGGATGGATGGTTGGATCTGGGTCCACAACCCAGCTCCAATGTTCTTGGTTCGATACCTTACATTCCAAACCTGTCCGACCTGTCAAAAATGTCCAACCAAGGTATAAGACATAATGAATCTTATTTTTAACACTTTTTGTTTTAAAGAAGCACAATATATTCCTATTAAGCAAGATTTTAAAAAATAAATCTACTTAAAAAACAGGAATTATTGGCACAAAAAAAACCCCAACGCAAGATGAAAGAGAAGAGTCACACTGTCATTGTGAATCGTGGCTTAGGTTCAGTCCAAGTCCTTAAAAACCACGCCAGATTCCTCAGATCCGACATTAAAATGGCCCGTTAAGCTTTAGCTGTGCGCTGTAGGCCAACAACACACCCGGGGTTTGTTTGAGTTCAAGAACAGTTCCTCAATCACCGTCTTGTCACACATCTCACACACATTACAAACGTGTGATGTCATTGTAACGAATATCAGCTCGAAAAACAGGAGGTTTGTAAAGTTTCCGAAAAGGGTGTATGGCTTCGAGCAATCAGTCAGAAAAATATATAATATAATATATATAAAAGACACTCAATGCTCATCTGCTCTCAGTTGTACATGGGGTGTTTTTCCATGGGGTGTGAGCTTTATACCTGAACATGTTGTTTTGACACCAATCTTGAATTGTACTGGCTAACCGGGGTCACGGGGGCAGGGGGGTATAGTTATTTTCCTGTAACAGTACATCCTGAAGTGTTTTATTCCTTTTCTACCACAGCAGCAATAATACACCAACAATAATTTTTTAATCTTCAAGGCTTATAGAAATATAAATATTTCTTCCCTCACTAGCCATCCTGTAAAAAAACCAAAAAAAAAACTGGAGACTCCTTCTCTAAATGTTACTCATTACATTTCACCATATCAACCCAATATTATAATAACCTGCACACTTATATAAACAACTACATAGACATTATTTATTTTAACATGCCTTACATTTATAATATCAACATTCTGTTACTCTTCCTCCTCTGAGATACTTGACAAATACGGACCAAGACTATTCACTCGTGAACCGTCCCATTCAGAGTTTCCATGGCCTCACTCTGCTATTAATCTTCTACCCGGTTTACTGGCCGCTCACAGCTGGACGTCTGGCTTGAGGACGTGCTGCATGTTTGTTCAAGCTGATCTGAGGACAGATGTTGCCTCAGAATGACCAGGATGACTGTTACAGTATGGAGTAAAGTAGCCACGATTATATTATATTATATATAATTGTTGATTATAATATTTTCCACAAATATAAGTCTAAATCTGTAAACAATCTTTGTGATCTTTTTTTTTTTTTTTACAAATGAATTTAACTTCAAATCAGAAGTACTAAATTCCAATTAAAACTAAAGAAACAAATAAACAAACATCGACATAAAATGCATATCAGATAATCGGCTAGATTTAAAAAATTACAATTTTCAATAAATGTCAACAAAGAAAGTTTCTGAGGAACGTAACCATGTCAAAACCGTACATGTTGACAGTTGTAGTTGGTGTATTCCTCATATCTGAAGGTTTATTGCAGTACCAAAAACAAGGTTTATTTAAAGGAAACATGAATTTATGCTTTCAACAGTACAGAAAAAGCTCGTAAATAATAAACACTCGTGCAAACAGTCAGCGGATGGAGTAAGAAAGTAAATCACAAGGTTGGCATTCGCTTCGGCGCAGGGGATGTTTATGGGTCTTCCATCACTCGTCTGCTCGAGCTATCCCGGAATAAATACGCAACAAATGAGTGCTGGATTTCTGAGTTAGCTTAAGCATCAGGTTTGATGTAATGAGCGAGGTTCATCAGCAACTTCAGAACGTTTTCATCACCGGGTCTTGACGCCATACGTTAAGGACGCCATACATCTGCTCATGGCCAGAGTGTAAGTTTGTCATTTCCTCTGTCCTTTTCCTTTTTTTTAAAAACCAAAAATACATCATTAGACATCTCCATGTTCCATGTTCTGCTCTCGAACACAATGAATCTCTCTTTCGCCTGGAGAAAAATTCATGGAAACGACTTTCACACAGATGCAGAAAAACAGCGACGCTGCACACATTCGAGCAAAAACATGTCATGTCTAGTGTTACGTCTCCGGTCACAGAGCCACGATTACTAATCGTGCACACCTGCGCGGAAATAACCCGGACTTTCACACAAACACACGAGTAATCTATCCTATGATTCCAAGAATGTGATTTCTGTTAAGGTTCATGGCCCAAAGCCTGTTCAGGTCTTTGTTTTATTAATAATGCCTGGTTTTGATCATGATTTTGGATTTGCACTCATCGCGCTTAAAAATAAAAACCCACCTTGAATGACTCCCATATCAATCTTTAACATTACCATGTGATCTTCAGTGGTGTCCAAACTCTGAGATCTTAGTGCCGACTTCTGATCTATTTTCACTTTTCCTGTATTACCCACAATGCCATTCTACTTGCTGACGGTAGTGGTGCAGTGGGAATTAACCCTGGACTAAACGTACCTTCATGGTATGCCACAACTCGTAGTGCGTAAAGTGGATCAAAACTTTGTGGCAGAGAGTTGCGTATTTCACCAACGCCAGCCAATCAGAAACATAAACAGGAAGTGTTACAGTACTCGAGATGCCAGGTCATATTAATGAGAAATCCAGCGCAGAAATAATGGACATGTTCAGGTTGACGACGAGTAGTGTGAAAGTTGCCGGAAGAGACAGCAGGGCAGATTAAAAGGACTAAAGCGCTGCTGCATCGCTCTCTTTAGGTAGAGATGCAGCGAGGGCTAAATCGTTCTGCACCACATCGCGCTTTACGTCAAAACAGTAACGTTTCGTCAAGAAAAAGTTTAAAAAGAAGAAAGGACGGTATATATATATATACACACGCCTTTCTCCCAACGTCAACGTGTTCTACAACTGAGGACAGTCTTGACGTTGACACGTCTGAGGGAAATGCTGACGTGACAAACTCTCTTCATGAATCGACTTTCACCCGTTCCGTCATTCTGCACCCGGGCCCCTCCAGGCGGCCGCTAACGAGCTCCGCGACATTTCGCTAAATCGAGTCCGTATTTACTCGCCATCGAGGTGTCAGGCTTCGGCTATTTCTGCCACTTTTGTAGCCACAAGATAAAGAGAAATGACAGGCCTGAAAGATTTTGGGAAAAGAACAAAAAAAAAAACAACAACATTACGACGGCTCAGGAACAGCAGCACGAAAACAAACCCAGCTGGCAGGAAGTGGGTCATTACTTGACTGAGCAGCTTCCTGTGGTGATTTCTCTCTGAGCCAGGCCCAGTTCTGTATGGGCAAAGTAGACTTTGGAGAGATTGTTTTTGGCTTTAGTTAGATTAATATGTGGAACGGTGAGGGTCTAAACGAGACGTGGACGTTTATAGCTGCGTTTATTCTTTTGGCAGACGCTTGCATCCAAATCGACTTAAGAAGCGAGGCAGAAAATAATCCAGGCTTACAGCTGCATTTCTGCTAAACTGACTTTCAGAACTTTACAACGATGCCCGAGCAGCCTGTCCCAATTAGACTGGTGGAAAAAAATACTTGTTTAAAATGGTTTTTTTTTTATTATTATTATTATTATTTCCCTTCATGTAGTCAAAGTGTTTTATCCGTCCAATACCACGGTAATTTCCCAACGATTTATCCGTTTATAGTTACATTTAGTTATGCATAATGGCAGCTGTAAACAGTCATTCGTTCAGCAGCCTGCAAGTGAAAAGTTACAGCTTTACGTCGGACCGGTACGAAGCGTTCCGACACTAGAGACTCCTTCCATAAAGGTTTATTAAATAACACTACGTATTTTTAAAACAAATCTGTTTCTTGGTAGCTTTAGATCGTTCGGCGTATGTGGCGCGTCCATCGTACAAGCAACTGCGAACAAGCTGTTACTATAAACAGGCTGTCTGCCACATCGTAGCTCAAATTAGCTCAGAATTTCGCTCTCGTAAGGCCAAGCGCAAAAAAGAAAGAAAGAAAGAAAGAAAGAAAGAAAGAAAATATCGCACTCTGTCGTGTAGCGGCTCATTAAGCTTTCTCGTGGGCGAATCCAATTTGAGTAATATCCACGCTACAAAGGAGCACGTTTTATTTTCCACGCTTACTTTCCTAAACGGTTCTGGGCAGCAAGTCCGACATCCTGCTATTAGCGAGCGCAAAGAACAAAACCGCTTCACAAAACCCCCCCCCGGTTTGGGTCCGAGTCGGTTTTCGTTGAGCTGTCGTCTGAGCTAAATTGCTGCCGAGTTAAGAGAGTAAAGTGGCGCGTCGCTCAGGCCTGAAAACAGGAGAAATAAGAAAAACATGGGAGGAAAGAACCGCAAATGGGCTCTCACTGGACCATTAAATTTGAGAACTGCTGCTTCACAGGAACCTGACTGAGGTGAATGTGAGCACTGTTCAGATGGAGCGTGTGCATGTGTGTGTGTGTGTGTGTGTGTGTGGTAAGGCCTTCATTAAACCATCACGGCGAGAATTGAGTCACGGTATGCTCATGATGTCATAGCATAACACACAAATGCGAACAGAAGCCCTACCCATAACCATACACACACTTACACACACACAAACCTGGCGCCTGCAACATTTTTAGCTTGACGACAGGCCTATTACGGACTCGTCTCGTCGTAGCGAGGATTTGTTTCGGATTGGGATGCGTCCGTTAACTGGCTTATAAACTACATAAGCACAATTTTATATGATTTTTTTTAAATGATTAACTTCCTTTTACTTTTTAAAACAGAAGCAGCTAGAAGTAAGTTTTCGGATTACGTAGTAACTCTCGATGGACTTTCTGTTCCGTCATGTGCAGCAGTAAAATAATATTACTAGGATAGTCTTCTTTCATATCAGAAATATTACGAAGATAAGAAATATAAGGTCGCTACATAATGCAGAAAAATGAGTTCATGCTTCAGTCACTTCTAGATTAGATTACTGTAATGCCGTACTGTCTGGATATTCCAGAAGGAGCATGAACAAACTCCAGTTAGTCCAGAATGCAGCTGCTAGAGTCCTAACTAGAACTAGAAGATACGACCTCATCACCCCGATCTTATCAACACTGCACTGGCTCCCAGTGAAATCTCACATTGATTATAAAATATCATTATTGACCTATAAAGCACTGAATGGTCTCGCGACACAGTACCCGAGTGAACTTTTGGTCTTTTAGGATCCGCCACACCTACATAGTTCAAAAGGTGCAGGCTATTTGTTGGTACCTCGAATAGTGAAGGCTACAGCAGGGGGAAGAGCGTTCTCTTACAAAGCCCCACAGTTATGGAACAGTCTTCCTATTAGTGTTCGGGACTCAGACACAGTCTCTGTGTTTAAGTCCAGGCTGAAAACATATTTGTTTACTCGAGCTTTTTGTGAATAGTTTTTCTTTAAGTAAATGAGGACCGGTTCCCTTCCGAGTCTGGTTCCTCTCAAGTTTTCTTCCTCGTATCGTCTTGGGGAGTTACCCCCCCCATCACCACCATCAGATCTGGCTTGCACATTAATGACAAATTCATCAATGTAAAATGTATTTTCAGAGTTTATATATTCCTGCAAAGCTGCCTTGCGTCAATGTCCGGTGTTTAAAGTGCTACACAAATAATACTGAATTGAAATCTTTGAGTCATGAAGCAAATGTAAATTTTTTTTAAATAAAAACATAATTCTCACAGAAATAAAAAGTCAGTAGCACTGTTTTTATCCTTATCTTCAAAACCCACGCTGATATTCAGAGTTTGTTCATCATTCACGGCCGTGTTAAATAATCTCAGGTAAAAGAAAATTGACCTGGAAAGGTTCTAAGCAGAACCTCTTTTAAGAAGCTAGACCTTGTTTTCTTATACTCTTTCAAACGAGTTCAGAAACACTGCATTACAGATCGCATTTTTTTATTAATGAAAGAAAAACATATACTTTTTATCCATTTATAGTCACATTTCACATTGGGTTCATATTTGCTTAACGCGGTCCTGAGGGGACAATGTGTTACAGATCATTTCGTTTTATTTGCCCCCGCCCGAACCATTTGTATTTGCAGAACAGAACCTGAAAAAAGGAACCGTATCAGCATCAGCATCAGCTGCTCCAGCTGTGTTTGTCCAACCTGAAATCACAGCAGGGAATAACGTACGTCTTAGCGAGACATGTGAAGAAATAAAGCAGCGTTTGGAAAGGAGAAGTCGGTTTCTAGGCCAGCGATGTCTGTACATTTCCTGCAGCATTAAAACCGCAAGCTCGTGTGTATGCTCCTCGGCTTCTCGAGTCTGTACCCGAGAACATCTGGGCGCATTCCAAGCTTTTGTAGTAATATTCTTCGTCATATGACATGAAAACGTTTCACAGAAGCACAGCCTTAATCCCGGCTCCAGCTTGACGCTGCAGGGCTGAAGGAGGTTTTTTTTTTATTAAGGGCCTGTTTTACTGTTTTAATATTGGCGCAATCATCAAGATCCATAGTTTCACGGATGTGTGACTAGTTTACAGAACGATAATACGCTGAAAACCACAAGCTCGCTGGAACGAGAAAGGTTAGGAAAGAACGGTGTCCAATATTCCACGGTGCCGTTCTCTCCGCTGGGCTTGATTTCTCGGGAGGGAATTTGGAGTCGAAAACATCCTGGGAATCCGTCCCCCTCGTGATAATTACATGATTTATGACAGACTACCGTGGCATTCGGAGAGACTTCTTGCGGCGTGTTTATTTGGCCAGCCTGCATAGCGGGGATCCTGTTGCACTGTGGTCAGGGAGACATGGCAGCGGTGGTCTGTTTTGACTTGCAGCTTCTCTTTCTGTTCCAATCAGAAGAAGATGTGGAGATCGCAGGTCCGGACCCGAACACCACTGACTCACTGTCTGATCATTCAAAGCCAGTCGGGGCAAACCGTACGCCAAAAAAATGAACAACATGGTTCCTGATTCGCCTTTCCCTAGATTCTTTTTCCCCCCTGTTGTCCCAGAGTCTGGATGTCCCGGATTCCATGCTCAAATACAGCCATGACTGTTTGTTTTTCCGAATTCCTCGACTTCGTTAAACATCAGAATGTGGACACGGAGAGAAAGTCCGACAAGAGATGGATAGTGAGAGATGTTTAATGACCCATCGTTTGCCTCGCACCTCCAGGGTCGGGGGTTTTAATCCCACCACGGCCCTGTGTGCGTGGAGTTTGCACGTTTTCCCTTGTGTTGCACGGATTCCACCCCCCCAGTCCAAAGACACGCGCTGTAGGCTGACTGGCATTTCCAAATTGTCTTTAGTGACTGATTGTGCCCTGCGACGGGTTCACAACACATTCATGGTGTCCCCCGAGTTCCCTTGGATAGGCTCCAGACTCCTCCACAACCCTGTGTAGGATAAGCGCTACAGAAAATGGACGGACGGGCGGACAGCACTACCACGTGTATCCTTAATCCTGTAATATAATGTCAGACTTATCTCCATGTTTAGGTTCCCGTCACCACAGTGATCCAATTTTTGTTGATTTCTCCATCTGACTCCGTTCAAAAATAGTTGCGTACTTCTATAAGAAAAAATGTTTTTTAAACCTCCAGATCTATATAATATAAATTCGTAGTTACGTTTTATTTTAAAAAATAATAATAATAATAACCACCATGTCACCAAGGCAGCTCTGTGAGTGACGTCAACCTTTTAAAAAAATTTTTAACTTTGCAAGCACTGTAATACTGAAAAGACACACACACACACACACACACACACACACAGCACTACCATTGATACTTTTAAAGGTCAGCGAGGCCCTTTTTATAATAACATACAGCTTTATTATAAACCAGACTACACGCTGGCTTCTGTTAGGGCAAGACATTACACACACGGCATCGTATAAACTCTCAATGGCAGACGTACACAGCTTTACATCAGACCATCCTTTCATATTCATTTATTAGGATGGCGTACGTTATACAACACATTTTTACTAATTGTTGAGGATGGCCAAAATAATAGGCGTGTTACGTTACAAAAAGAAAAAACACAGAATAATTAAAAGCACACGTGCACACACACAGAGCTCTCTCTCTGACCTCGGAATATCCTGGCAGTCTCTACAGCATGAGCAGGAACACACACTTCCCTCCTGAAAACATACACACACACACACACGTGCGGTTAGTAACAGCAAACACTGTGAGTGTGTCTTGTTTCTCCTGCCTGTAGCAATATTTACTAACGAAAACCAAGCAAACACAATAAATGAGGAGCTAGCATTGCTTATCCTGACTAGCAGTCGGTTCATTAGCATGTCAAGGTGATTTTCAGTATGGCTTTAGGATTTAAGTGTTTCAAAAAGCTTTCTAACCGTGTTGCTACATGAGGTCCCAGTTTAAAAAAAAAAAAAAAAAAAAAAAAAAAAGAGTTCATAAGGACTAGCATTAAACAGTTAGCATGACTTTGTTTGTCCTGAGTAGCTTTTTGTTCATTCGTAAATCTTAGCATGTTGCTGTGATTTGATACGTATCGTTTCAAAAAGTCACAATTTGGGATCCTTGCGGTCTGTGAAACTACATTAGGGTTCTGCGAGAGTTTGAATTAGCCATGTGTCGTTTAAATTGCAGCAATGCGTAGTAATTAAGCCGCGAAGAACCACAATACGGACAATAGCACTGAAGATTTGAACGTCTAATAATTTTATTTGTTAGTGTGTCTGAGGTCGTCTGCCTGTTTTGAGAGGGGGTCGGGGGTTGTTATTGACCCTTGAAGGCTCCATGTAGAATAGAACAACCGTTTACCCCCAAGCTAAGTACCCTTAATTATCCAAATGACTAATAAAAAGTATTGGAGTGTAGTATTTACACTTTGTGTATGAATAAGCATGAAACTTATTTATCCTCAGTAGCATTCCAATTAGAAATATTGCCATTTATTATTTTTATTATTAAGATTTTTGCTTTTAGAAGTCAGAACCAACTAAGGAGGAATTTATAAAAAAAAAAAAAAAAGTGCATTGCTGTGGATTCCAGTGAGGATCCATGAAAGTGCTAGCCATGTTCTAATTTCTGAGGAAGGATGATCGTGATGGTCTCCATCAAAATATGGCGTCTGCCCCAAAATGCTTCAGAGAATGACAAATTTCCACTTGCAGGTTAGACTGTAAATTAAAGATCATCTCGTGAGATGTGTTGCATTTGGGCCGAAACAGAACTCTCTAGATTTTTCACGGAAAGACCAATGACACCTGGCATGACGTGACCAGTGACACGTGGCATGACGCATCTTGCACCAATGGCATCTCTCTAGATATGCTTCCACCCAAATGTTTCACAAATGATCAGTGATGTTACAAAAGGAACCAATGCGTGTCTCCATTAACTCTTGTTACTCAGGGGTTCCCGAGTGGTGCAACAGAGAAGCGTCTATGTTTGCGAGTTTGTATCCCAATGATGCCACGGACATCCATGGCGGGAGGCCAAGAGACCAGAGAGGCTATACTCCTCTGTGCTTCTGTGAGATCGTGTATGTGAAACAGGGCTGACAGCATTTCGACAGTAGTTATGTACAATAACGTGTCTTGGAGGACACACATTAGCCTTCGCCTTCCTCGGTTTGTAGCTGTTGGCAGGTTGGAATTGCCGGATCGCCAAATTGAAAATAGAGAAAATGGAGAAGGAAATGCAAAACTACTATTATTTAAATATTCCAACAGATGGACAATTATGAAATGATGCCGTGGAAAATGGACACAACAAAGACTTGGGGAAAAGCCTGTAGAAACAACAGGCCTGTACCTCTACCAGCAATCCCAGGCAGCTTTGACTTTCACTTGTAAGTCAGGAGAACGGTCCACAGAGGGTCAGAAAAGTCAGCAACACACACGTATTCAAACCTTGGCACGTCACACCTCAGTCGAATGACTTCAAAGCAACAGAACAAAGAAGACCAAGTAAAAGTAAGCCGTGAAACCTTAGCCTCTCACGAATGCAAAACAAAACCAAGAAAAAAAAAAAACAGAATCCCATCAAAGACCGGTGCACCCAGTTCCTCAGCCTTTTTTCCAAAGGTTTATTTTAGAATACCAAAGCAATGAGCACTCCAGACAGCACTTCAGCTTCTCAACTCTGCAAGCATTTCAGACACATATTGGGCAAATATTCGTACAGGGTCCATGCCAGTGTATACAGCGGCCAGCTACCTTGTGTTCATCAGCCATGAAAACTTCACAGCAGGGAAGTGGGATTTACAGTGTTCAAGAAACCCCACACGGATGTCAAAGAGGCCCCATAGAGTTTTAAAAAACACCTCCATGGGGACTGAGGCAGAGGAGCGAGGCGTAAACAGCCACCAGCTACCGTCATGGTATACTCAACCTCTTAAACAGAGCGCGCACGTTACACGAGTTTCAAAATCTCTGAGTCGCCGACCCACTCACACGACACAACGTTCATCTCTTCATAGATGCTTCATAGGCATGGCTGTGTGCAGTATACACTAGACGAAGTGCACGAAATTTCACAATCTTTGGGGTAGTCACCAAGCCCCGGAATTATTCAGCGACTGGGAAATCGGGGCTGAAATCGGGTCCCGTGCACCGGGCCTTCTTTACTCGTACTAATGATCCAAATACACTGCACTGGATTCTTATGGACTAGACCAAAAAAAAAAAAAAAGAAAGAAGGTGGGGTCTGAGTGCAGGGGCAGTCTTGACACTCCATCCCTACAGCACTGATGGCCAAGATGCTCGAGAGCCCAACAGCGGCAGCCTGGAAGTGCCAGGGTTTGAAGTCACAGCCTTTAAGCACTGATCTACTACTGCCACCGAACCAAGCTTTTGTATTGAGAGTGTTCTGCCAACGACAACGAATGTCCAATTTCAGGTTACACAAGAGCAGATGCTTTGTGGATAAGAAGTGATCAGGTTATTTTAAAAAATAAATAAATTAAAAAAATTGCAACAAGGGACAAGTGAAAATGAGAACCTCTGACTGACTGTGGCTAACTGCCTGCTCGCTCCTGTGGTATCTCCATTTAAGGCCCGAGGTGAAATTTTATACTCGGAAATATCGACAAAACCAAGAGAACAGTCCAGAAGGTTTACAAGCTTGCAACCTCAGGACATTGAGGCTTTTCCGTGTCCTTTTCCATCCCGGCCGGCCAGCAGCCAAGTGCCGTCAGCCAAGATAAGCGGTCACGCTCGCTAATACCCATATGAAACTTTTTTTTATATTTTGTACCACCGATATTAGGTAATACTCTGCTCCACATCAACCACATCATCAAAGTTCCCTAGCATGAAAAGCATGTCACAAAACTGTGGCTCCTTTAAAGTTCCTTGAAGATCGTCTTGCAGATAATAGATCGGATCGACTGAACTCCACCATCGTCCGACACTGGCGTCGTTAGTGCCAAAGGTGCTTTCGCATGTGGGAATAGAATTCATCCCTCTCCACATTCTCTTGTAGACTAGAGGAGGTGTGTACACAGACAGTGCCTAAATGTTTAGTCTTCTGGTTTTTTTTTGTTTTTTTTTTTTAAGTTTAATGCTTCTCCACCGAGTCAGCG
>CM022752.1:4403122-4493122 GCA_012411365.1 Ameiurus melas | reverse complement strand
CTGCTGAGCATGTTTAAGAAATGTAACGCGATGGCACGTTCAGCTTAAAAACGTGGATATTTGAGAGGAACAAGGACAAGCACGAACCTAGTTGGTGATGAACCGACTAGAATTAAATACGTCTCACGTGTATACAATCCAAAGCAATCCAACATTAAATGAACATCAGATAAAACAGGAAACAGCACCGCGATACGTTCTGCCATCTTGAAATCGTGGATGTCACGTGATCTCAGCTTTTTTTATTTATTTATTTTATTTTTTAAGAGCTGCCTTTTCCCTTATAGTTAATTTTCAGGTAGTGTTATACTCTTAAGACAAAAAGAGCAGGATGGATACAGTGGCCAACAACTTCTGAAATTTCAGACAAAACTCTGTGCAACACAACAAGCATGCAATAAATAAATAAATTTAATTAAATAAGTAAAAGTAAAATATTGAAATCTTTTAAGGTGAATTTTGGGGGGTGTATTGTGAACTGAATCCCACGTGTCGTTTTGCACTCGTGTGAAGACTGACATATCCACTAGAGAGTAGTAAGTGATCATGGCGAAGTGAAAATCACCATCACAGTCTCGTTTCTTTCTCCTCTCTACCTAAAAAGAGCCGAGTCTCACACTCTCACACGGAGAAAAATAAATTTTTTACTTCCCGAAATATTGTCAATCATCAAAAACACGTGGATTTAAACAGAGATTGAAATGTTTTGTTGTTTCCGTACCTCGGATGATCACCTCTGCCTGGAGCGTGTCGTTTTCTCGGGGATCGTCTTCCTCAGATTTGGATTCTTCACGGCATTCCTTTTTGACCGACGCAATGTTTCAGGATCACTTCCTAATGGAGAGTTCGGGGGTTTGGCTGCATTTCGGGCTCTTCCCAGTGCCTGCACTGCATTTAAGGAATCCTGAGAAAGTAAAACCGGAATAGTAAACTAGTCGTTGGACTGAATCTAATGGTTTGCATGAGCATCATGTTGTAAACGTTTAAAAGCAAATGCACCTCATCTTCACTTGGGTTCTTCCCAGCTTTCTGCTTGGGCTCTTTTTCTTTCGAAGCCCTTCTGCTCAAAATGGTCTCTTTTTCAGGCATTTTTTTGGGGGCCTTCATGTTTGAGGCTGCTTTCATTGAAGTCACCTTATCATCCACTTCCTTCAGAGTCATCTTTTCTGAAGCGGTCTCCTCTGGGTCGGTCTCATTCTTAACCTTGTTTTTCACTGCCATCTCCTTTTTAGGAGTGTCTGCCCCTTTCAGACCATTCTTCATGCTCTGAAGGAGACAGTTTTGCTCATCCTCAGCTATTTCCTGCATGGCAGTCTTCGTCAGGTCCATCTTCTTTCGGCCCCTTACTTTCGAGGTCATCTTCTTAGTAGACGTTGCCCCCTCGACTGTCAACTCTGTGGGCATCTCCATGTCAGCAGTTTTCTTTGAAGCCATCTTCTTTGGGGCCTTTCGCTTCGAAGCCTTTGGCCTGGTCTCCTCCATTGACGTCTCCTCTGGGGCTCTCTCATCAGTTTTCTTTGGAGACATAATCTTTTGGGCTCGTACCTTTAAGGGCAACTCACCCAAGACATTCTCATGCAGGGTCTTTAATTGTGAGGCCATTTCCTTCTCAGCCGTATTCTTTGAAGTTACTTTTTTTGGGGCCTTTACCTGTCGGGTGGACTTACCTTTATCGTCTGCCTCAATCTGATCTGTTTCCTTCTCACCGGTCTCTCCCAGAGCATTCTTTGTCAAGCCCTTCTCCTTAAGGGCTATGGTTGATAGTTTAGCCGTTGTGGATCCCTTGCATCCGTTCTTCAACACAACCACATTTAAGGACTTTACCTTTGGGGGCAGCTCCTCTGGGGCCGTTTCCTCCAGAGTCTTTACAGTCTCATGTGTGGCCAATTCCTTCTTTGCGTTTTTTTTTGCAGCCGTCTTTTTTGGGGCCTTTATCTTTGGGGCTGTATTACCATTCTCAGCCATTTCCTTGTCAACTGTTTCCATCGATGTCATCTTGTTCTCGGTCGACTCAGTAAGAGCTGCCTTCAGGGCTTTATCCTTTCGGACCGTGGTTGAGGTTTCAGCTGTTCGGGATCCCTTACGGCCTTTCTCCAGCGCTTGAACCACGTTTGAGTACTTCACCTTTGGGGGCATCTTCTCTGGGGCCGTGTCCTCCTGGGCTATCTCCTCTGGCTTTACTTGGGAAGTGGTCTCATCTGTAACCAATTCCTTCTCTGCAGCCGTTTTTGAAGTCGTCTTTTTTGGGGCCTTTATCTTTGGGGCTGTATTGCCTTTCTCAGCCGTCTCCATTGAGACCGTCTCGTTCTTGGTCGAACGTTTCAGAGGCGTTTTATTCTGGCCTTTGTCCTTTGGGACCATGGTTGGGGTTTTAGCCGTTCCGGATCCCTTACGGCCTTTCTCGAGCACTTCAGCCATGTTTGAGTACTTCACCTTTGGGGGCATCTTTTCTAGGGCCGTCTCCTCCTGGGCTGTCTCCTCCGGAGTCTTTACTTGGGAAGCCGTCTCGTCTGGGGCCAATTTCGTCTCAGCAGCCTTTTTTGAATTCGTCTTTTTTGAGGCCTTTATCTTTGGGGCTATATTGCCTTTCTCAGCCGTCTCCATTGAGACCGTCTCGTTCTTGGTCGAACGTTTCAGAGGCGTTTTATTCTGGCCTTTGTCCTTTGGGGCCATGGTTGGGGTTTTAGCCGTTCCGGATCCCTTACGGCCTTTCTCGAGTACTTCAGCCATGTTTGAGTACTTCACCTTTGGGTGCATCTTCTCTGGGGCCGTCTCCTCCTGGGCCGTCTCCTCTGGAGTCTTTACTTGGGAAGCCGTCTCGTCTGGGGCCAATTCCGTCTCTGCAGCCTTTTTTGAATTCGTCTTTTTTGAGGCCTTTATCTTTGGGGCTATATTGCCTTTCTCAGCCATCTCCATCGAGACCGTCTCGTTCTCGGTCGAACGTTTCAGAGTTTTTTTTAACTTTTTCTTTGGGGACATCTTCTCTGTATCCATCTCCACTGGGGTCTTTACTTGTGAAGGCGTCTCACTTGGGGCAATTTCCTCTGGGGACGTTTCCTTCTTGACGTTCTTCTTTAAAGTCGTCTTTTTTGACGCCTTTTCCTTTCGAGCCATCTTACCTTCTTCACACGTGTCCTTGCCAGCCTTCTCCTTTCTAGCCATTTCCTTCTCAGCTGTCTCCTTCAAGACTTTCTCCTTAGGGGCCTTGGTTGAGGGTTTAGCCCTTCTGGATAACGTCCGGCCTTTCTCTGGCACTTGAGACACCACTGAGGCCTATCAGAGTAAAATTCCACAATGAAATGTGGAGCAAAAAAAAAACCAAATGGACTTTTGTTAATTGTTCTGGATATTTCTAACATCGGTCATGCCTACAATCAACAAAATCAACCTCAACACACCAATACTATGTTCTGTATGTCCTGGTTATCCCCTGAAACCTGTTAGATTATAGTGAAAATACATGAACAGTGTACACAGAAGAGATTACTTTTAATTGCGACATGATAATAGCATGGCACACCTTCTCTTATCTTATATTTATTTAGACGTTTCCTAGGGAAAAAAGAAACCCTCCAAACCTGTTGCTTTTTCCTGATGAAGTAAAGCCATGAAAGCAATCGATGCAGTTAAGCTTTTGCTTTTCAGTGTGAACCAATGTCCTCATGTTCATTAAATTCAAATACTAACCATTTTACCATGTTTGTGTGTATTTCGCAGAGCATGTACACAATTACAGTACTACTCTTTAGTACACACACACACAAACAGTGAGTAACTGAGATTTGAGACAGCTTATACATCATTTGTTGGGTTTTCGCATTAGAAAGAACTCCAGACTGAAATAAACAGTTCCTGGTGAATACGTCAATAACAGCGTGACAAAAAGAAAGCACTGAATTGCTCTAGACTTCCCTCTGGAGTTTTCGGAGCATGGGAAATTGCTCTGGCTTTAGCAGTCTTACGGACTTCCCTTTGTGCTCGAGCCGCCTTTGAGGCCTCCTAAAGCGGGAAAGTGTTTCTTGAGACCAAGTTTATTGCCGGTTAAATAATAAGTCACGCTGCTTACAGATGATCTCCTTTGAGCAGTGATACACTACTTCACAATGTACAAAAATATCTTTCCTAAAAGCCCACAGGGTAACTCGGATTCCTGACACGACCTGTCAGTATAAAGCCCTGCCCCTACAGAAGGTGCCTTTGAAAAGGATATTTGAATATATAACTAAGTATTTGCACATTTAAAAGCTTGATAAATGCTTGCCGTTTTGACTGACTTTTCCAAAACAATTTTGGGATATTATTACTAAAAATCAATATCTGACTATTTTCAGACGCTCCCTTGCCTTAAGTACAAGTGGACTACAAATGGCCACCTTTTAAGACATGTGTGTGCAGTTTTAATTCATTTTACAACAAAATTCGACCGGATAATTTCGATCATGAATGAAATTCACAACGGACGAAACGAACTCACTTAAACAATTTCACGCACCTCTTTCTCCAACAGCCGAGTCTTCAACCCTGCGAGTTCCACCTTCAGAGCATCTATGTTTGCCTGAAAAAAAAAACAATAAAAAAAAACTCTTCCTTTATTATTTTTTTAACATTTATTTTATTCTGAACAAATTAATTTCGGGTGTTGTTTCACCACCCAGTCCCGAGTGTTACCTGAAGTGTGCTGATTTTCTTTTGGCAGATGTCCATGTCCCTCATGGCTTTCTCTTCCACGTCTCTAGAATGAAATTTTAGAAAGAAAAACAATAAAATAAAAAAAATATATATATATATATATATATATATATATATATATATATATATATATATATATATATATATATATATATATATATATACACACACATATATATATATATACACACATACTCACACACACACACAAACACGTGAATTAAAAGCATGAAATTTTCCATGTCCTCTTCTTTTTAAACGACCTTCATTAAAATAAACATTTTGTACTAAAGTAGTGCTACAGGTTTGCTACCACTTTGGGTGCAAGCCTAAATATTGTCCAGGTATCATGATACAATATTTTTCCCCACATTGAGTGATCACTTTATTAAACTTCAGTTGGTCTACTACGCCATGTGTTACTTTTTTTTTTATTTCTTTTTTTTTTTACCAATAGTGACATTTAATTTGGTCAATATTACGTTTTATCAAGTCTCCTGGACTGCAGAAATGCATCTCTGGCTCTCTTTTCTCTCTTTCTGTCTGATCGTAAGCTAAAAGTTGGCCGATTGTTGATGTGTGAATCACGTGACCATACATTTTTTTAATTTTTTTTTAAACCCTGCTACCTGAGCTCTTGAGCTTTAGCTGCATCTCTCACAAGATGACTGATCTTGGTATTTTCCTCGCACACGGCCCGCTGAACGTCCTGGAGATCCAGCAGCGACAGCAGGGCTTTGTCTCCCAAACCGTCCAGCTGATCAGAGGTTCGAGAACAGGACAGGACGCTTTTACACAGCTGCAGCAGCACGTCGCAGGACAGAGTCTGCGGCGCACGAGTCAACATCACAACAGTGTTGCTGGACAATGCAGAAAGGCACAACGGCATGAGCGTGGAAGTTTAGTACTTATTAAAGCTTGTCACCTTAGACAGTTTGAACCGGAGTTGGTCTCGAGAGGCGACGGCCAGTTCCAACCTCTGAGTTTCGACCTGTAGAGTTTTCTCGACCTCGCTTAACTCTTGCTGTAAATAGAAATTTACTTTGTTTACCAAGTTGCTAAGAGCAGCAGGAAATGATGAAAAATACATTCCAAAAAGCACAAACCCACATCAGCACTCAAGTTCAAAAACGTCAGGAACAATTCCTGTGTGTATTGTGCTAGCTACGGTTAGCTGACTAGCCATGTTAGTCGGCTCTCTATTTTATTTTTTAATTTTTTTAAAGCTAGCTAGATTAATATAAGCATATGTACAGCGGATAGGTCGACAGTTTCTGTTTCAGGTAAAATTGCTGACTAAGGACAATTACAAGTGGTGGTATTTTTTTTTAGATACAAAACCGTGGTAAACAGCTAGTCAGTTATTGTTATGTACAACAATGACACAAAGTGTTTACCTGTAGCCGTTGGGCTCGTTTCTGCTGCTTGGCGTGATAGACAAACTCCAGGTCTGCGTCAGTCCACTGGTAGCCCTGCATGCCCTGGATGAAAGCTTCAGGGTCTGCGTTCCACATCTTCGCTAAACACCCCAAAATACAAAACCAAACAACAAAAAAAAAAAAACACCCCAAGAGTCGTGGTTATCAAACAACATCCATTTGACTCTTCAAATGTCTTACACGACCAACTACATTGTAGGTCAAAGGTGCGACAGTAAGTAGTTCACTACTGCTGTCGGATTTGAGCTTACGACTCAGAAACACATAAATGTGAAAACGCACCTGACGCCGACGTGACGCTGGACCTGCGATACGACTTCCTCTCCCCATTCACAAAGGGGCACATGGCGTCGTCCTTCCCACCGTCTGCGCCGTCCTCCGGTACCATCTTACAACAAGAGACAAGGGGAAACATTTTTAACGTCGTTTTTAAGAACATAAATTAAAAACCATATATACGCTAATCATCACTCGCGCAAAGCGTATTATTTACATTATACCAAGCAGGATTCTGATTGGTCAGAAGGGGCGTCGTTTCATTTTGTCTGAGGGGAAGAGAAAAAAAAGGATCAAAAAATGTCTTTTTTTTTAAATTAAAATCTTAGTGGTTAGCACGTTCGCCTCACACTTCCAGGATCTGGGGTTCGAGTCCCGCTGGGTCCTGTGTGTGTGTGTGTGGAGTTTGCATGTTCTCCCCGTGCTGCGGGGGTTTCATGCGGGTACTCCGGTTTCCTCCCCCAGTCCAAAAACATGCATGGTAGCCTGATTGGCATGTCTAAAGTGTCCATAGTGTATGAATGGGTGTGTGAGTGTATATGTGATTGTGTCCTGTGATGGACTGGCACCCTGTCCAGGGTGTACCCCGCCTTGTGCCCCATGCTCCCTGGGATTGGCTCCAGGTTCCTCGCGACCCTGAAGAAGGAGTAAGCGGTAGAACATGGATGGATGGAAAAATCACAGGTTTCTATTAACGCGCTCGTTCCAACGCGTTATCGTTGCTATAGTAACCGCTCGTGCACAGGAACTTGCACGGCAGACGCTCTTAATCAAAACGTAGAATCGTTGACATGGTGAATTCTGTAAGGAGGTGTTTACGCAACATTTACGGACGGAGTCGTCAGCGTCAGCTCTCAGTAACAACCAGAGTTAAAGCGTCGAATATTTCTCACTAAACTGCAGTGGTACAAGAATAAAACGTCGTGACAATGAATGAACGAATCGTGGGACTGGCGTTTGCCATACTAACAAACGTTGAAATTTACTTCGGCGTAAAATTATTCTTGACAAATCCGAAAGAAATGTGTTTTGTTTGTTAGCGTAATATATTTTTTTTCCTCAAATCTCTACCAAACAAATTATTTCTCTCGTATTAGGTTAAATTGAGTTTTCTGAGAAGCCACGCCCCTTTCATACACCTGGCTAGAACCAGTTTGTGTGGCATCTGGGTACTTTTCATCATCTAACAGGCCTACTGTAATTTCAGACGCACTGTTTAGTTCAAGTCCGGGATTAAACCTAGGACTGCTTTGAAACCCAACCTGTGAGTCTTCTTCCTCCATGATGGCCGGTTCTTCTGATGGACACGTGGTTTGCGTGTTCGAGATCTTAGTCGGAGGAGTTCTCTGAAGCTGTCGCCCAATAGGGATGAGATTTAAGCGCTTATTGTCTAAAAGTGACTCACACGGAACTCGAGCACCGTGTGAACTCATGGCGCTTTAACGAGGAAATTTCTGTGGCAAGTTTTAATAACCCGTTTTAATAGCCCTGGCTATTATTCGACGCGCATGCGCACTAGCTTCTACAGCGCTCTCGGCGCCATCTAGTGGATTCTGCTTTCATATACACACACAAGAACAACTAATATTAAGCCGAACACACTAAAACGGGATGTAATGTCAAAAAAGTGTACTTTGCACCACTCGTACGTAGATAGTTAGCCGAAACCCATGAAATTCTCTCATGTTAGCTGGCTTTGTTTAGCATTTCTAGCGTTACGCGTCTCCTACTTATTAAAAAAAGTCACGAATCAACCGAATTTGAAGACGGAAATTCCACTAATAGACTACTATCCGCAAGAACAACGGCCACAAACAGGCAAATTTGCTGCAGTTAAACGGCTGCAAATTGTTCAATTAATATCAATGCCCAAATTCCTGCGTCAACTACACGCCTCGTGAAATAACTCCTTATGTAGTGCACTAGGCAGACAGTAGAGGGAGCAGTTTGGGTCAATCAGACACAGCGCCTTGATTTATTTTAGACAGATAAATAAACTTGTCTCTTTTTTTAAAGAATGCTGTGTTAACTATTTTTTTATTGTATTCCGACATAAATATTCAACACTTGTGTGTACATTTGTTTTTAAACTCATTACCATATCTTAAATTCTATTCGATTTTTAAATCTATTAAATTGTTAGGTATTTATAAAATGTAATTACAAAAAAAAATTACGTATTTATATAAGTACATTGTATTAATTGTTATCATTAATCTACCATATATATATAACTTTCAATTAGAAGAAATATACATATTACATTATGTAATAAATATTTATTTTTCTATTTAGTTATACAAAACTTTTTAATGAATTTATTGAGATGCCGTTACTAATTATTTTAGTAAGTTGTTTTTAGTTATTTAACGCATATTTATTTAATTTTAACAATTTTTTTTCATATTATTCAGATTGTTTTCTGTATGAAATTCTTATTAGTTGTTTTGGTTTTTTGATTGTTTTAGTGTAGTGTAGAGCACTTTCCACTAGGGGGCATGACTACAATTCAAACCTCTCTTCTTTCACTGCTGCACCTGTGAGGAGAATAACTGTAGGTGTGTGAGGGGGGAACACACACCTGTGCCTCCATCTTATTAAACACAACACCACCTTTTGATTTTAGCTGCAACTTTATTATTATTTTAAATATTATGCATTACATGACGTGTACACCCTACAGTTTGTGCAAACTTTGCTCTTGCGATGTGTTCTTGTGAGGAGATGTTTATTTTAACGTTTACGGAAGGAGTCTCCGGTGTCAGAGTGTATCTTTCGATGCTGAAGGGGATGCATCAGGAACCGTTGGCTCCTCGATATCATCCAATCAGTTCCTGATGCAGTATCATCAACATCAGAAAGCATCGCCAGGCATGAGAGTCGTCCTGGGTTAATGTCGAAAACAAACAAACAAACAAACAAAAACCCTTAAATGTAGACAATTAACTACGTAAAAAGAAAAAAGTCTCCTAAAAAAAATATTCCTTTCATTTTACATTTTCTAGTTTGACATTGTGCAAATAAATAATCACACACTCATGCCGACTAAAACACATCCGTGGAGGTGTACAGTGTCTCAGACAGACTCCGGATGTGTCGTTCTCGCTAAAAACAGATAAAAAAAATAATAACAACGTTACTGAGTTAAAATTGTGTAAATGTTGTGCAATTGTTTACTTTTTTTTATTTATTTTTTGCTTTCCATCAGCTCTGCAGTATGTAATCAGATGAATACATGGACTAATAGTAACATGGACCAGATTCAACTCCATTACCAGAGTTAGTAGCGGTAGCAGTTCTGGCTCTTTACAATGAGTCAGTTCATTTGACTCATGAGTCGACTCTTTGGACTCACATCATCCCTGTATTAATGTACACATCCAAAGAATCATTTGTTCTGCATGAAAGACCAATGTATGCTGTATGTATGCTTATACACACACACACACACACACACACACTGTTCACTTTATTAGGAACACCTGAATAAATTCACACCTTGTTGATGTGACAGATCAGAGAAGAATGGGCAGTCTGGGCTCCACAATCATTCAAATAACTACTCTTTACAGCCGTTGTGCGCAGAAAATGTTCACACAGGTTGCTCGTGTTGTTTGTCGTTTGTCATTTGGAGGATGTTGCCATTGTGTTGCCACTGTTTGTCCAACCGTTATGTTGCTGAATATGATAGAAACTGCAATCCAGGATGTTTGTGGGTGGAGCCTGGAGGGGGCGGAGACGCTGGGCTTGGCACAATCCCAGCAGCCCCTGCGAGGGCTGTCTCACGCTCACAGTTGCCAGCTGAGATTATGCCAGCACTCAGCTCAGCCTCACAATCACACACACACCATGACAGTGTGCCTTCATATTTACACAAATGCGTGTGTGTGTGTGTGTGTGTGTGAGTGTGTGAGGTCGACAACGCAACCCCTGCAGGTGAACGTGAGCATCATGAGCACATCACAGTTGCCTGCAGAGATTACACCGGCGCTCCCGTGTGTGTGTGAGTGTGTGAGTGAGTGAGTGAATGAGAGAGAGAGAGTGTGTTACCAAGACTAGTTCCTAGTTGTTCTGACCTGTGTGTGTGTGATAGTGTGCCAGCGGTGTGTGCCAGAAACGAGCCATACTGATCTCTTCACCTCAGTGATGTGTGTGTGTGTGTGTGTGTGTCTGAGTTTAGATTCCAGCAGCTGCTGAGCTGTAAGGCGTCACCCCAAGGCATCTGCTGTGTGGCCCCTGAAACACACACACACACTCCTATCCTCCACCCACCAGTTGCCATGGTAGGAGCAGAAGTACGCGGGGTTGTATTGTCCAAGCATCCACTGTGATCATCCCTCCATACACACTGTGAGAGAGAGAGAGAGAGAGAGAAAGAGAGAGAGAGACTAAGTTCAAAGAGCCACTTTTTCCAAAATGAATCCAAAGCATGAAGTGTTTTCTTAAAGGTGCAACCAGGAATTTCGTGGAGTACAGAAACATCAGGTTATTAACTATTCACTTCTAACTATTAGAGCTTTTAAATGAATCCTTTCCCTTTTCTACGCCGAACATAACCAATCAGCCGACGTTTCCTTGTTTAGTTTCGCACTAGAGATACGACGATAATGTATTTAACACGTAGCAAAATAAATTTTTTAATAAAAATGTACATTTTTCCTCCGACCACACCCAGTTCCTCAGTGATGTCACACAGATGTACTGACTTGGTTTAGAGCGCTATGACGGTGGCCATTTTGAACAATGGTATCATTTTTTTCTCTTAAGCACAGTTTAGTATGACACCACCCCTGAGGCTCCGCCTACCAACATTGGAAAAAGATGACAAAGACAAGAAACTACATATTTACTCTCCCTGTGTATTTTTAAAAAGATGATTCAACATTGTTTGACGCAAGAATATATAGATTTGAGCAGGTATTTACAGAACTGATTCATGAGTGAGACAGACATCTGTTACTTGATAGCTACATTAGGTTCATAGATCCAGCGCAAAACTAAAACAAATGTCAGACACCAAACATGCCTTGGCCTAGCGAGGGAAAAGTATGAAAAGTAACTAAATGAACACTGGCTAGTGAGCCAAAGCTGACTCATTACTGGAAGTAAACCAGTAAATGTAAGCTAACTGAGTGAAAGCTAACCTCACAAGTAAAAGCTAACTAAACTACTGAATGGAGAAAAACTAGTGAGTATAAGCTAGCTACAGAGTGAATTATTCTCATAGAGTACAAAAAAAGCTAGCAAGTGAAAGCTGATCAGTGACTGAAAGCTAGCAAGCAAGTGAAACCTGACTAGCAAATCAAAACTTGACTATCATGTGAAAGCTGACTAGCAATTGAAACTAAACTAGCGAATGAAATCTGACTAGTGAGTGGAAAACTAGCAGGGTAAAAGCTAGCTATCAAAGGAAGCGCTTATTAGCTAGCATGTGAAAGTATACCAGCCAGTGAACGCTAACCAGTGAGTGAAAGCAGACGAGGTGAAATCAGTTGAATTAAGTATTTTGTGCAGCTGAATTCCGCATCTTTGTGCCAGTGGTTTTTATTTTTATTCTTAGAAGAGATGTAGTCTAGAAAAATACTTCAGTTTGTCATAAGTTCAAACATTTATTTCATTTGGAATTATAATTTATTTATTTTTTGTTGCATTTTTCAGTAACAAAAAACGTTACTAAAAGAGACTAGACCAATAAGCTGACAGATGAGCCGAAAAGCGTTCTCTAACCGTTTGATTCAATTTAATTGAAAGCGCCAGTGAAACATTAGACCACGCTCACCGCTGACATTCATTATTTATATCACACGATAGGACCTTCTGCCGTTGACCCGTATGCAGCGTCTGTGATGATTACTGTCCAATTTCCACTACAATGAAAAAAATATAATCATATCGGATTTTTTAAATCCTTTATTCAGCCATTAAACTGTGTACCTTTGTGTTTAATTTTACTCAGTTCTATTTCCCTGAATACTATGGTCTTAAATTGCTTATTAGTTTGTGAGATGTTTTTTGTGTTTGTTAGAAAAAAAAATTCAAGAAAAACTGATTTTTGGAGGTTATTTTCATGTATTCTTTAGTTAAATAAAAAAACAAAATACTGTTACTCTAACCGTTTTACAATAGTCTTAAAACACCAATTAAAAGCAACAACTAAAAAAATTTAATAATTATATATATATATATATATATATATATATATATATATATATATACTTGAAACTGAAAAAAACGGAACGTTGGGTGTACTGTTTCTGAAAAAACTGAATCATGTCCAAAATTTGAAAGTGTGAATTCAAAAACAGTCCAAATTAATAATAATAATAATAATAATAAATAATAATAATAATAATAATAATAATAATAATAATAATAATAACAATAATAATAATTCCTACTGTAATATTAGTATTAGTATATGTAATGCACTAGACTACAAACCTGCTACTGAATAGTTTCGCCAGCAATGTTTTAAGAACAATGTTAATGTTAATGTTTTAAACCTTGTACGAAAAAGTTTCGAAGTGGCCGTGGCTGGTGTGACAATACACAGACCGTGTTTAGAATGTAGCCAGAATCATCGACATGGTTATGATAGAAATGAACATTTTATTAAAAGCAAACGATTGTGTAAAAATAGCATAATATTTTTTTTAGAGCATTGAAATTTCTTGTAATATTGCAGTAATATTAATTGTATCATTAACAATAATAAATAAATAAAAACAGATCATATAATGCTGCCTCTCATTTTCATGGCTCGAGTCTGTATTTTTAATGCACGCACACTTTTGCTCATTGCTACCTCAGACCCCGCCCCCTTCTTCTGGTCTTTTCCAATCATGGTACAGTATTTCATTTGTTTGTTTGTGTTTTGTGTTCAGTTTGTGACTCTGTTTCACCGCTAATAAACCAAACAAAGCGTTCTCCGCCGCTGCTTTTATTTTCATCTGCCCTACCTGAAAACAAGACTCGGGGTGTCAGTGGGCTCTGGTCCTGAATAAATGGTTGCCCTTTTGTGGCGTTTCTGTGCGACTTTTTGGAAGGCATTAGCCCCAGGGTTGGAGGTAGGGGAGGAGGTATTGTTAGGAATAAATCAGCATGAGCTGTTGAGCTAGGCTACACTAGGTTAAGGTGCTGTGGGAGGAGTATAAGGGAGGGGGATAGGTTGGGGGGGGGGTTAAAACTTTTCCCAACAGCCTTTTTTTTCTTTTACAGACCACATCAACCAGATTTCTGTGAGCACTGGGTTTCCTAACAAACAATCCCTTTAGACTTAAACAGACTTGACACTTTCCTTTGTGGTAGCCCAAAGGTTCTGGATGCTTTCTCACCGGGGGAAGAGGGCGGCGACAAGCTGGACAATGCGAATCTGGAACAGCTTCGTTTGGCGACGGATGCCATATTGTCCGGGAAACAATAAGACAGTACGACTGGAACCTGACAGGAGCACCTTAGACAGCCTTGCTAATGAGCGTGGTGGAAGTTTCGGGAAATCTTGAGCTTCTTCATAATCAAACTAATGGTCAGTCAGTAGGGGTGACACACATCACTTACATCACTCCTGCCATTTTTTTTTTACCACAATGGTAAGGTCTTATAATTACGATGGCCTGTATATACAAAACAGATTCTCCAATAGAAAAATGCACCATCGAACCAGAAAACAACAACAAAATAAAAAAAAAAGAACAAGAATAACTCAAAACTGAAAGGGGAACATGCTCGTTGTCACGCTTTTTGGGTTGTTATTGGGTTTCGCACTTATGTGCCACCGTAGATTATAGCAAAGAGGGCATTATTTGAAACGTCACATACCTTTTATAGTCCTTTTTGGGAACTACAGCAAATTGTTGTGACCATTTGTCATGGGTAGAACTCGTTGGTGGTGTTCTTTCATAGCCATTTTGTGTAAAAGGAAAAATCATCGAAAACATTTCATCATCCTCGTCATAGGAATTGTAAAAAAATTATAACGAAAAGAAAAGTACAGAGTTGTTGTTGAGATTTACGGAGAGGAAGTTGGCCTCGTAATGCAAATGGTCCTCAGAGTGCACCCTGAGGTACACCGGCAATTCTCCATTTCTGGAAACAAATGTAAGAATCCTGATTACCTGGCTGAGGTATATCGCGAGCTAGGACTGTACAAAAAAAACCTCTTCCGAACATTATTGAACGAGAGACGCAAGAGTTTAATGGCTTGATCAAGAGGCAAACGGTGCCACGTGGATTGCTGAAGCTGCACAATCGAATCACACGACGTGTCGATGATCCCTACTCATAACATTCACATGTTTGGCCTGAAGAACATCAAACCTCAGAGCTACCGCTACATTGGATGCCGTCGTCATACACTTTAAAACATCAAGCTCTCAATCTTTGTCCTGCATGAATCATTCTACTAGCAGCTTACCTCGCTTCTACTTCCAACGTGCTTGTTCTGGGTGGCGTCAAGTGAATAAATAAGCCTACACGTGTATATGCATGTGTCACGGTGTGATTTCTTGCTGTTTGCCTGCGCTGTAAGGTTGAGAAGGCACACCACCCCGCCTGTCTTCTTCAGTGGGCCAGCTCTATTGATTCCCCTCTGTTCGTCCTCCGTCGCTTCTCTCGCTGTAACCAATGGAGAGAAAGAGAAACACAAACGAGTGAGAGAGAATTCTTCTCTTTCCCTCGTTCTCACGTATTAGCGAGATTTAGTATCTGAATGTTAAAGTAAAGCTTGTTCTCAGATTCAGGATATATTCTCACGTGTATTTATAATATTCTCCAGTATTGTGTTTTTTGGTTTTGTATTGTATTGTATTGTATGCTATCCCATACTGTACTATACTATTCCATATTGTATTACACTTCTTGTCCATTGGAACCCTAGGTCTACCTCCACATTCACCAACACAGCAGAGCAGATACAGTATAGCTGTATGAGTTAACACTCTGAGAATGTATTGTTGTTTGAAAGCCAAAAACCAGTGCACTGGCTGCAGTAATTGCTGATTGGGCTTTTGAAATAAAGCTGACTAATGAGAAAACAGATTAAAGCTACATTCAGCGTTTACAGAAACAGCACCACATTCAACCCTTCAAGACTCATTCTGTGCCCAAGAACAAGGCAAATATATTACAGATTTTGGAAAACTTTTTTTTTTACATTTATTTCCAAGGTTATGCCTGGCTTATCATAATACATCAACGTTGAGTTTTTACATAAAGCCGTTTTACCGGATTATTGGTTACATTATCGGATATTACATTAAATCTTACAAAGGTGTGTTGAAAAGAGTAGCACGCCACTTTTGGTCAGTTATTAACTGCAAAATGGCTTGGTAAAGAAGGACAGTCTTATCGCTGGGACGGGTCCAGCAGGTGACCTTCCTTTTTCAACTTTCAACAGTCCAGACTTCCAAAAACACACACACACACCTGCTGAAATTCCCATCGTCACCATCCTGGTACACCAACTTTTTTCACACTCTAGAAGAGCAAAACAAGATCAAGCATTTCCTGAATGTATCCACAAAATACTTGGGAGTAATTTAAAATTATGAATGAAGTGAACGGGTTACTCAAATCTTAAATCCAGTCCCGGGGACTTCATTCTGCACTGTTCCTACTGAACACTCCGTATCCAAGCAATGAAATCCTTAATGACCTGGATCAGGGTTGGGAATATGGAAAGGTTAAGCTTTTGCACAGCCAATGCGTACTGTAGGCACCACGCTGGATTTGCATTTTGGTAAACCAATACAGGCTTTGGCTCAACGATTTGCTTGTTTAGTCCCAACTCCCAACACACCTCAGCCAGTTAATCAGATTCTAAAATTTTTTATTTATTCAGAATTGTGGAATAACTGGTGGCCAATGTACCTCAAGGCCCTCATTAGGACCCTTCGCAATGTGGTTAACCTTGGATACATTTGTAGCTCAAATCTGTTTGATGGATACTTCATTTTAGAGGCTGCCTTATGCTAATTAGTGCTCAGATCAGGTGTGTTGGAAGTTGGGCTGTAGTAAAGACCGTCATTGTTAAGTCCAAGTCCAGGATTAACTGAGATCTTAAGGGCATCAAAGACAAGTCGAGTTTGAGTCCAGATGAAAGCAAGAACTAGGCAAGATCAAAACAATCAAATCCTTTTTGAGACCAAGCCTTTAATTCACCTAGTTCATTCATGCATTGTGGAAATGATTAGTCTGTTTTCTAGAAGAAGGATTATTCCAAAATTTGTGCATGCAAAAACTCAACGTCAAGACTCTCTCAGTCAAGACCAAGAACATATTTAGCTAGACCGAGCCAAGTCTTAGTTAAAATCCCAAATTCCAAGACAAATTCAGAATACAGAAAGAGTCAATACAGAAAATATCACAAGACTGGACACCATAATCCATAGAGTCCACAGAATTGGATTTGAGAACCATTGCTATATTTCCTATAATTTAAGTAGAATTCAGGTTTAAATAATCCTGCATTAGGTGGGTTCAATGAATCCAAACTTGTCGTAGTAATTTGTTTCATCAGTCCTAGAGTCCCAACATACCTCGATTCCAGATATGTGATATAATATGTATAATATTCCCGAAATGTGAAATGACTGATGTACCTCAAGGAACAACTTAGGGCATTATGGTCAACTTTGGATATAAATGTAGCTAATATCTATTTGTTAGCTCATTTTCTTAGCTACAATGCAAAACTAAATAAAGGCAAAACCAGGTCTTGCTCTAGCCCCAGTTGTGGAACAGGTCGGGACCATCAGGTACATTGTTGAGTTGAAGTTGTTGCTTCGCTAAGCACAGAAAATGTAAGGTAAGTTTTAAGAGAACAGTGTGGAAACAATGTGGTTGGTGTCTAGCTAGCTAGCAACTTGTTAACATTCTTAAATTCATTGAAATTGACACTTTCTTAGCCTTATTAAGGATTACAAGGAGTTCATAACCTGCATTATCGTAACACAGCTGAAGCTGAGAGCTGGGATTTATTGCCGTGACAATTTCACAGTCGCTATTGCAAGAGTTTCCAACTACACAACAGGTTCATATTTTTTTTGTGCGTTCTGCTATCATTAGTCTATTTCAGATTTTGATCATTATGCTGGCCACGATATTATTGACACAGGGGCACTAAACCCACACAACACTATGACGGTGGAAAATTTGGGACTTTTGATGACTGGCATTTAAGACAAACACACTGGATCTCAATCCCACCTTCATCTTTCAGGCTTGGCATCTTAGCATAATCGAAGGTGGACCAACAATGTACTGCAATTTGGTCATAGTTTTTGACATAACTTTGCAAGTTGCAGTCTCAACGGTGATTTCAGCGGTATGGTGGTGTAAATTGGTGGTGCAGTCAGATGATATGGAAATCTTCAACGGGAGGAATCGTGACCAAGAAACTGAGCAAGGATTAAGATAGTTCCCCAGAAATGAGGAGGCCCTTGATATATTTCTGAAAATATTCTAATTAGTCTTCATATATTTCCTTAAGATTTCGAAATAATTTCATATCTCTTAATTATTACACACTTCTGCCTTTTTTCAAAAGAAATTTACAGTAAAATACCTTTGTATAGTAATAGACCAAATCAGTATCCAATAAGCCTCGTCCACACTGCAATTTCATCTTCTCTGTTTCGGAAATGTTCCGTATAACAATAAGGAACGCAAGGAATTGTGAGAAGTGTGATGAGGAATACAGCCGTTTCAAGGCGATCGATCGAGCGTTCCTCTCTCCTGCGTGACCTCAGTCCTCACGGGGGTTAAAACCTATTAACCTTCGACCTCCCCTGACTTCTCTCGACCTTCAGCCTGAAAGGAAGTAACACTGAAAGATGACCACCGCTCTGGCCTTCTGTTGACCAAACCCAACACGCACACATACACACACCCAAAAGAAAACAGGCAAGGCACACTCCACAAATAATACTATTAACTAATCGATACCAGGGCCTGAAAAGGGAACGGGGTGTGTTTTTTCCATTTGAAAAGAGGAAGACGTGTGCCACACTCTTTTCAATGGATAGTCGCTGGCCTTGCTCACGCACGCTTATCATATCACACCCATACAGAGAGCCCGTGGAATGGAGAATGGAGAGAAGTGTGGAATCAGTTCACTTCTTTTAACCAAGGATTATACAATAATCATAAAAACACATATAGTGAGACACTATTGAGCAAAAATCTTTTTTTCTGAAGCGAAAAGCACACGTTTCATGGGTGCGTGTATGAAATATGAGCTCGCGCAACCACCATCCACTCCCCTGACCTCATTCGCCAATTTCGGGACACACCCCAATCTCAAACCACACACACATTTCCTCAATCTCAATCTTAAACTGTCCAAATAAGAAAACATTTTTTTTTGTGAATTTTATCTACAACCCTCAAAGCATGAGAAGATGTATGTCAATAAAATGGATTATTACTGATAATGACACAAAATAACACCATTTACTCCACCAATTGAGAAATGGAGAAATGTTGTTGTATAATACTAGAATATGCATTCATTTATTTACATTTTTCAAAAATATATTTTACGATAATCCTGAATTTTACAGTAGAGTGATTTGGAAAAGGCACGTCTTGACCTGCCCTGATTTGACCTACAGTTTGTTCCAAGACATTAAAGATACACAACTAAACATAGGGCTTGTTCGTGATTTTTGCACGTGGCTGTATAAAACGCGGACCTCACGATGACCCGGTCGGTCCGTTTGGGCAAAAAATTGGTGGGAAAACTTTAAACATGCTAAACAATATATTATTCAAGTGGCCCGATCTTAATGTGGTATGAAGGTCACCATGTGGCATCACCACACCTGTGGTGTGGGTCGTCCCAGTGGCTTTTTGACCAAAATGAATGATTAAATCTGCGTAGGAATACAATTCGATTAGAAATCATATGACTCATATGACTCATCAACCTGGTATTTACTATCGTCCAAGCAAAATTATTAATAAGATTCGATTTATTTGTTTTTTTGTAGATGATTTCATGTTGAGGTTTTGTTCACACACTATGACATAAAAATTCCCTACACCTGCATCTTCCGATCTTGAGTGCAACCCCAGGATCGAAAAATAGCCTAATGTGATTATTGTGCAATATCAAGAATCCAGAAATAGGACGTTACAGGAATGTGCTACACGGATTTGGTCTGTCTCTTGGTCTGTCCTGGAGGTGGTTTGGAGGGGAAAAAAAGGCACGTCATTCTCAACCCTGAGTTAGTACACACTGATTTGTGGTTTGCTTCAGCATGTTTTGGGCCAAAATGTTTTTTTTGTTTGTTTTTTTATTGTAATAGAATGCAAGGCATGGGCTGGGCTGCAGTTGCATATACATGATCCAATCTTTCCATGCATGTTGCATGAAGTTGGTCCATGTGGCATCGCTACACATCTGGACTATGTTCTTGTATCTCTAAGAACATCCAGAAATACAGTATAACATGAGCATATGGTCAAATGAAAATGTAATAAAAATATATAAATGGATTTAGCATCAAGCTTGAAATGATTCCAAAATGAAATGATTCCAAATTTTGGAAAAAGCACACCTTGCCCAACCCTGATCTGCCATGTGGTTCGATCCAATTGGCCTGAACATCCCGAAAAATGAGTTCTCAAAGCTACACAACTCAAAAAAAAAATAATCACACTACATATTAGATTAAAAACAATTTCCACAATTAAATCTGGTGTTGATTTATGTATCCTGGCATGTAAAGTTTATAATAAAAAAAAGAAAGAAATCAGCAGACATCGCTGTCTTTTGGGACGAAATTAAGATTGTGACAGAAGATTAAGATTATGTTTTGATCCACAAAAGTGATCCTAAAAGTGCATTACGAGGATATAAGTCTACTATAATATCTTTTTTTTTGCAGTATTGATAATGCGTTTGATAATATGCACAGATTTACTGTAGGAGCAACAATATGGTTTGGGGAAGAAAAAACAAACAAACCCCAGCTCTGATTTGCCATGTAATACGATGCAGTGGCCCAATAGCTTCATAAAACAAGTTCTTAAAGCGACACAACTAGAAAAATAACATAACTATGTAAACAATTATATTTGGTGGGGTTTTTCTGTAGACTTCTGCATAAAGTAAAAAATTAAAACAAAAACCAGCGAGCTACAAGAGCCAATCAAGAGCGTCGTCTTGCCCAGCCCTGATCTGCCATGTGGAGTTGGTGCACATCGATGGCCAGCTTTCGGGCGAAAAAAAGAGTTATTAAAGCTCAACAATTGGAAATAATATTACAATCTTAGATCAGGATTTATTTACAGCAAAGAAGCTGATATTGTTGTTCATGCGCTCCTGTATGCGTCCGACCCTATTGAAGTGAGATTAGCATGCAAAAACAACTACAACAAAAACGTTAGCAAAACTAGGAACAGAATTCGAAATCGAATCCATTCGGTTCTTGTGCGTGTGCGAGATGCTGCATCAAGTGTACCATGTGGCATCACCACACATGCATCTGAGGCAGTAAATGCTAGGTTCTGATCATCACTTGTGCATCTTCATAGCTCCAGAAATGACGATAATTCAATTATTATGCAAAATTCATAACCTGTAAGATGATGCACGGCTTTAGAAGGTTGTAAGTCATGGTCCAATCACGGAGATGCATTACAGAGAGCATGTTTCACTCCTCAGATGAGAAGATTTTGGAAAGCTGACATTCGAAAACACAGACACACACACCCACCCACCCCCAAAAAAAAGTTGCACCAAACACTCCAGAAAAGAAACATGAAGCGAAAGAAGGAGTGATGGAATACCTCGTGGATGCGTCGCAGAGGAAGAGAAGCAGAGGTGTGGCAGTGTTAAGAGGAGGAGAGATGCTACTCATGCCCAGAGGGAGAGAAGGAAAGGAAGGAGGGATGAAAGAAGAGAAGTGCACCAGCTCATGGTTTTTTTTCGCCTTCTTCCCACTGGCCAAGAGTAAGATCGGGCTCTGATTGGTGGATCTGATGGGCTGAGGCCCCTCCCCATTTTCCTCCTTCTTCTTCCCTGTCAGGCCGAGTTAACGGAGCGAAAGAGAGAGATGGAGCTGCCTCACTCCTTCTCGTCCTCTTAGGTCCCCCCGCTGGGAGATGGGGTGGGCAGGTGGGGCAAGAGTGTGCGGAGTGACCGACGCCCCCAACCCCCCAGCCCCCCCTTTCAAAACTACCCCTCCTTTCTTTCTTTCTCTCTCTCTGTCTCTCACTCTGTCTCTCACTCTGTCTTGCTTTAAAATTCTAAATCAGCAAATCTCCACACACATTTACGACTCAAAGTTAGAGTAGTGCTGATGTACCCGATGAGAGGATTTTTATGTGAGAGAACAGGGTGTGATGGAGAAAGCGTGAGGAACAAAGCGGATTGGAATTCAGATTAGTGCAACAAAAAGGATGAAGAAAAAAAACTTTTTCTCTTTTTGTCCTGCGTATTCTCTCATTCTCACTTTCTTGTTTGATTACCTCCATGTCTTCTCATTTCTCATACAGGACAAGTATTGATTTCTTCCCCCTTTCCTACTCTGTGCTCTGAGCACAACCCGTGATGAAAAACAAGAAGTAAATGAGAATGACAATAAAAAAAATGTCAAAAACAAAAATGTCAAAACAAGGGGTTTCTGTTGCAAAAAAGTAAAGATCATATGGACCTACAGCTCAAAGGTAAGGTTCTACATAATGGGAAATGAGCATTGATTCATTTGTTGGCGTGTGCTGGGCGTCCATGCTCTCGCTGACCCTCACCACCCTAACGCTATGCAAATACGACGACCTTTGGCGAATGACCTCGATCCTCGAGTGCCCCCTTGGCCCTTCCCCCTGCCATCTCTCTCAGTGTCCAGTGACCTCTTACCGTTCCCTACCCCCAGGTCATGAGGTCGAGACCCACAGAGGGATGGCGTGTGCCGAAAGTCCCCAGAGGGACCTGTGCCCGTTGTTATGGATATGATCTGAGGGACCAGGAAATCCCTGAGCTGTTACATAACGTGGTAGTGATCAAGAAATGTGCAGCACGGTCATCTTTGGTCTTGGGTCAGAGTTCATTCATTTTGGTTAATCGTCCGAGTAGGACTAAACAGAAAAGCAGCTGAGTAACCCGACTCTGAATACGCATAACTTTCCCTGCATATAACTCACGCCCAAGCCATCACATCTTAGCGATATAAGTAAGTTCTCCTCCAGTTATTCCAACACAGTATTGCTTCTTACCGGAGAACCTTGTTTGAAAAGCACTTTTTTGGTTGATTGAAGAATAGCTGCTTTAAAGTTTATCCGGACTGGTTGAACAGTATGTGCCATGGTCAAGTGTCTGGACGAGGAGTTGTAGATCTCCAGTCTTGATGTGTAACATAAGATTTGTCGACAAATCCAGGAATCAAAATGTTAGTCAGTAGCATAGGTCAAAGAACAGGTACTGTAGGCAATAATAAACTGTAGCCGAGTCAAAAAATTGACGCATAAACAGGAAAACAATGCTCAGAAATTTAACGATACGAAAAAAAACCCAAAGTTTTTTACAATAAGATACAAAATAGACAGTAAATGACAACCTAATTAGGGCATAAACACAGAACAGGTGAACACATTAAGGAAACAAACCAATGACCATAAGAACATTGATGTTTCATTGGATTATGCTTATCATTGGCTGTTTAGAGAGTGTGGATCTAAACATGTTATGCTAAAGGCATAACTCAAACTCTGAACGGCAAAAAAAATTTTTTTTTCTACATTTTTCCACAGCTTCTCTATATCATTCTACATTAGTTAGGAAACTCCTTCTACCATTTAATACCATTTTAAACATTGGTACTTCATGATTGTATTTCAATAACATTTCATTAAAAAAATGTCAACACGTGATCATTTTTTTCTAAATGTTAAAAATTAAATATAAACATGGCCTTCACTTTTCCATCCATCCATCTTCTACCGCTTACTCCTTCTTCAGGGTCACAGGGAATGTGGCAGAAGGCGGGTTACACCTTGGACAGGGTGCCAGTCCTTCACAGGGCACAATCATACACACACTCACACCCATTCATACACTATGGACACTTTATACACGCCAATCAGCCTACCATGCATGTCTTTTGACTGGGGGAGGAAACCGGAGTACCCGGAGGAAACCCCCGCAGCACGGGGAGAACATGCAAACTCCGCACACAAAGGGCCCGGCGGGAATCAAACCCTGGACCCTGAAGGTGTGAGGCGAACGTGCTAACCATTAAGTCACCGTGTGCCCTGCCTTCACTTTTAACCTGAGTAATATTTTACCAAACCCATGAATGCTAGTGTAAGGGAGGCGGAGCTTCCTGAAGCAACAGGTGAGTCGACACGCCTCCTCGTAACGATTGGCTGGATGTAGGTGGTCCACATCATGTGTTTTTCTCCCTATTTATAGATCCTGGGGAACTATAGAGAACCAAAATGATACCAAAAATGGGATAAAACTTAAAAGATGTTTTTGATGTTAAAATAAATAAATAAATATATAAAATAAAAATGTGTGTGTGAGAGAGAGAGAGAGCGAGAGAGAGAGAAAATAGCACATCATACTGGACAATACAGTAGTAAAAAAAGAAAGAGTGAGTGAGTGAGTGAGAGGGAGTAAAGGAGGGGTACTTGTTTCCCTCTAATGCTGGGCACAATGGTTTTGGGATCGAGGCGGGGCTCGGGGGAGCGGACCGCACCATCTGCCATGGAAGGGGGGGCAATAATAAAGAGGGGTGACTCAGGATGAGTTAGCGTCAGATATGGAGAGATTCTTTCTCTCCAAACGAGACACAACCCCCTGGAGTGCACACTAGAGGCACCACCCAGTTCCTGCCCACTCAGTGCCAAGTGTCCTTCTCTTCTTCACTTCTCTTTTCTACACTTCTTTCTTATCTCTCTTTACTTCTCTCTTCTTTGCCTTTTCATGTCTCTCACTTCTTCCTTTCTCTTCTGTTTAGTATTTTGCCCCCCCATACAGTTTTCTCTTTTCCCCCAGTTCACTTCTTTTATTTTCTCTTGTCATTTTTCTCCTCGTCGTTTATCTTCCATTCTCTTCTCTCTTTTCTTTTCCTGTTGTTCTTCTTTTCTCTGCTCTGTCTTTTCCTTTCTTTCCCTTTTTAACCTCTCTTCTGTTCGTGTCTCTTTGTTTCCCTTATATTCAATATTATCTCTTTGCTCTCTTCTCGTTCTTTCTCTTTTTCCCCATGCGCATTACTCTTTTGACTTCTTCTCTCTTTTTTCCTTTGCGATCTTCTTGCTCCTTTTGTCTTGCGTTATCTCTTCTGTCATTGTTTCTCTTTCCTTGTGTCTTCTGTCAGTCTTTTCTGCCCCCCTCCCTTTTGTTTTCACACATCCCATTCTCTTCTTTTTCACCTGCTTGAACTTAAACCAGGTGTTGAACAGATGTGGACGCTGATCTAACGAAAGCCACCTTCCCGTGTAGCAGCTGCTCGACATCTCCATCTCCTGGACGCCGCATGGAACGTTGCATTACAACTTCCTCTTGGTGCTGATCCTGGTCAGGTACCGAGTCCAGTGGAAAAAGCACAGTTCGTTCTCCAGCCCTGTCCTTTCATCCGTGCACACTATGAGAGTTTTCTCGCTCTAAAACACCAAACAGTTCAGCTCGAGCACATGATGAGGTTCAAGTGGGTGTGCTATTGTATTTCTTTTCCTTTTCGACATCCGTTGTGATAAAAACGGTCACATCTGCGGAACGTAAACAGAAAATTTAATCAGCGTAAAGAGACAGGGACAGACAGTGAGACGCAGGGGGTTGTGCGTGTGTGCGAGGACTGTTTATGCTCTTAGCTCTTGTGTAGATGATGTCATCTGCTAATGGTCAATAAAATGGCCACCCACCGAGCTCAGATTAGACCGAATGTCACGTCAGATCTGAAGCTGGCTGAAACTGATGAACTAATTCTCAAGATCAGCTTTCAGAGAAGGAGAAAAAAATATGATTTTGGGATTGACTTAATTAGAACTTGTTGTAATTAGGGCGCTTTTTACAACAGACATTGTCTCAAAGCAGCTTTACAGAAATATAAACACGGTATACAAATATTAAAGGTGTGAATTTATCCCAACTGAGCAAGCCACTGAGTGGTGACCGTGGCAAGGAAAAACTCCCTAAGATGTTTAAAGGAAGAAACCTTGAGAGGAACCCGACTCAGAAGGGAACCCATCCTCATCTGGGTAACAACAGACAGTGTGAAATAGTACAGTATGGATGTAAATGAAGTCTGTATGGTCTTCGGAGCAGCCACAGTCCCAGTAGAGAAGATTCGAGACTTGAGCTCCATCCAGAGGCAGAAATGATCTGGATCTCCAGTATCTCCAGAAATTCTTGTGTGGCTCGGCAAAAGGAGAGAGGGAGAAAAAAGATTATTATGACTGTGAAGTAGTAAAAATATAATCTAGTCAGGGTAGGCTTGAGTAAACAAATACGTTTTAAGCCTAGACTTAAACACTGAGACTGTGTCTGAGTCCCGAACACTAATCGGAAGACTGTTCCATAACTGTGGGGCTTTATAAGCGAAGGCTCTTCCCCCTGCTGTAGCCTTCAGTATTCGAGGTACTGTCAAATAGCCTGCATCTTTTGATCTATGTAGGTGTGGCGGATCATATAAAACCAGAAGGTCGCTTAGATATTGTGGCGCGAGACCATTTAGTGCTTTATAGGTTAATAAAAGTACTTTATAGGTAATGCAAGATTTTACTGGGAGCCAATGCAGTGTGGATAAGATCGGGGTGATGTGGTCGTATCTTCTAGTTCTAGTAAGGACTCTAGCAGCTGCATTCTGGACTAACTGGAGCTTATTTATATTCCTACTGGAACATCCAGACAGTAAGGCATTACAGTAATCTAATCTAGAGGTGACGAATGCATGAATCAGTATTTCCGCATCATGTAGTGACAATATGTTTCTTATCTTAGAAATATTTCTGAGATGAAAGAAAACTATCCTAGTAATATTATCTACATGAGCATAAAATGATAGACTGGAGTCAATAATCACTCCGAGGTCTTTAACTGCTGTACATGATGAAACAGAAAGACCATCCAGAGTTACTGTGTAGTCAGAAAGATTACTTCTAGCTACACGCGGGCCTAATAAAAGTATTTCTGTTTTATCAGAATTTTTAACTGTTTATCAGAAGTAGGAGGAAGTTAGTTAACATCCAACGTCTAATGTCCTTTACACAATCCTCGACTTTACTAAGCTTCTGTCTGTCCTCTGGCTTCACTGAAACATACAAGTGTGTATCATCAGCATAACAGTGGAAGCTAATTCCATGTTTACGAATAATTTGTCCTAGGGGTAGCATATATAAAGTAAAAAGCAGTGGGCCTAAAACAGAACCCTGTGGAACTCTAAAAGTAACCTCAGTACGCATGGAGAAATCACCATTTACATCTACGAACTGATAACGATCGGTCAGATAAGACCTGAACCAGGAGAGGACTGTTCCCTTAATGCCAACAACATTTTCTAATCTATCAAGGAGAATAGTGTGATCTATAGTATCAAAAGCTGCACTAAGGTCGAGTAACACAAGCAGCGAGACACAGCCCTGATCAGAGGTCAGTAGAAGGTCATTTACTACTTTAACTAACGCTGTCTCTGTGCTATGATGAGGTCTAAATCCTGACTGATACATTTCATGAATGTTGTTCCTATCTAAGTACGAGCATACCTGCTTTGCTACAACCTTTTCTAAAATCTTAGAAATTAAGGGGAGATTTGATATTGGTCTATAGCTGGACAATTGGGACGGGTCAAGGTCAGGTTTTTTAATCAAGGGTTTAATAACTGCTAATTTAAGTGATTTAGGTACATTAAGCCATTGCTTAATGAAGAATTTATTATATTTAAAAGTGGTTCAATTACTCCTGGACAAATCTGTTTAAACAAACATGTAGGTACGGGATCTAGTATGCAGGTTGATGAATTGGCTGAAGAGATTAGTGTAGCTAGTTCGGTCTCTCTAAGTGGAGCAAAACACTCTAAACATTCATCTGATATTTCTACGTTGTCATGTAATGGGTTTGTTACAGTACTGTCCGGATTTAATTTAATGGCATGTATTTCACATCGAATATTTTCAACCTTATTAATAAAAAATTTCATGATGAATGTTGAAAAGGAATCTAGAATTGTTTTTGTTATCTCCTATTAAGGTGGAGAAATAGATTTTTCTAGCTTCACTAAGAGATTTTCTGTATTTCAGTACACTCTCCCTCCAGGCTGTTTGAAATATCACCAGTTTGGTTTGAAGCCATTTACATTCTAATTGTCGAGATGTCTGTTTTAAAGTACGCGTTTGATCGTTATACCAGAGTGCTAATTTTTTCTCTCTAATTATTTTTCTTTTGAGTGGAGCCACTCTTTCTATCGTGTAGCGGAGTATTGACTCCAAGATTTCAGTCGCCTGATCGAGTTATATGGGATATGACGGTGATCCAAATCTAACTGATGTTTCTGCGAGGTTATTTATGAAGCTCGGTGCAGTAGCTGATGTGTAGGTACATTTAAAGCGTTAGCGAGGCGAGGTGGAAATATTCTGATCAATATGTATTATGAATGAGATAAGATAATGGTCTGAGACAAGTTCAGACTGCGGAAAAATTACAATATTTTCTGTGCTTAGTCCGTATGTTAGTATCAGGTCAAGAGTGTGACCACCATTATGAGTAGGCCCGATTACATTCTGATTAATTCCTACTGAACCTAAGATGGACACAACCGCTGTTCTCAGAGGGTCTTCCAGATTATCAAAATTAATATTAAAATCTCAGGCAGTTAATGCTTTATCTACAGACACAACCAGGTTTGAGATAAAGTCTGCAAATTCTCTAAGAAATTCAGTATATGGCCCTGGGGGTCTGTAAATTATAAATAGAGGTATTGACTTATTGTTTCTGGCTACATAGTTTACACTGGTATAAAGAATAAGGACTGGCTTCATTTAATGCTATGTACTCATTTGGTTTAATCTAAGTTTCCGTTAAACACATTAAATTAAATTCCTGATCAGTAATGATGTCGTTAACAATAAGAGCTTTAGATGCAAGAGATCTAACGTTTAATAGTCCTAGCTTCAGATCAAAAGTGCTGGCTGTGCATTCAAAATGATTTAATTTTATGTTAATTAGCTTTATTTATAGGTGGTCCTTAACGTTTCAGATCCAAAGCAACAGCATTTCAGATCCGAAACAAAGTACATGAACCATGAATGCATTTGGTAGAAAACATACCTAGTAACATACCAGTAAGAAAATAAAAATAGAGATGTTCTTTAAAACTTTACAGGTGCCAGAAATGACCAATTTAAGGATGTAAAAAAAAAAAAAAAAGTAGTGGGAAATTAAAAAATCAAGAACCAGAAGATACGAGCACATCACCCCGATCTTATCCACACTGCATTGGCTCCAAGTAAAGTTGGTACATGGCCCTGCTGAGGTGATCTGCATGGTACAGACTGCCCAGGATTATACTGGAGAAATAGATAGGGCCTGAGAAATAACTCATCAGAGAACCCTGCACACCCACAACATTCCACCTGAGAGAGAGAGAGAGAGAGAGAGAGACATTGGGGTAGTACAAGACTAACACAAGTTATTTACTATAATTTACGTTTTCATTTTTGTAATAATATTCATAATAACATTGGCTCCCAGTAAAATCTCACATTAACTATAAAATGCTATTATTGATCTATAATACACTGAACGGTCTCGCACCACAGTACCTGAGCAAACTTTTGGTGTTTTATGATCCGCCACGCCTACTTAGATCAAAAGGTGCAGGCTATTTGTCGGTACCTCGAATAGTGAAGGTTACAACAGGGGGAAGAGCTTTCTCTTACAAAGCCCCACAGTTATGGAACAGTCTTCCTATTAGTGTTCGGGACTCAGACACAGTCTCTGTGCTTGAAGTCCAGGCTGAAAATATATTTGTTTAGGAACAGATCTAGAGGCTCACAGGCATTGGGTGTTGTGGTGAACAGGGACGTTTGGATGCTGTGGCCCGCCAACTTTCATGCATTCACCCAGGTTTGTTTTTATTTTGGAGTGGCTGGCTGCCTTATGTCCCAGAGCGCCCTCATGTCTGCTACTTTCTGGCTCTCCCTTTAGTTATGCTGTTAAAGCTAGTCTTTCCGGAGTCCCTGCTTGCACTCACGCAAAGTACATTATCCTTAACCATTACGGGACAATAACCGTACCTAATAATCTCTCTCTCTCTTTCTGTCAAGCTACACATGATACTCCTGACATGCCAGTGATCCTGACCCCTTCTACTCTCTGGACCTGCCTGATCCACCCTGATGCCCTACTTCTGGTTGGAGTCCTCATCAGTCGGTTCAGCCTAAAGTTCACTGGGAATGCTGAGGATGGTGCCACTTGAAAACCAAAGGATGGCTTTGGACCTCAATTCATATGAACAGTTATGCTATGATGGCCAGGACTACAATTGCAAAAGCAGCAGTTTTGCACTCAAGTCTCCATCAATGAACAGTAGAGTAGTTCAACAAAACATATCATCTCAGGGAGTTTTTCCTCACCAGCGGCGCCACTGGCTGCTCATTAGGGACAAATTCATCAATGTAAAATGTATATTCTGAATTGATATATTTCTGTAAAGCTGCTTTGGGACATTTTCCATTGTTAAAAGTGCTACACAAATAAAATTGAATTGAATTGAATTGAATTGAATTGAAAATGAATAATAAATAAATCTGCCGCTGGGAGAAAACCTCTAAAAATCCTGATGGTTGGATGGGTAGAACTCTGTCTCCCTCTGCAGGTTTGAGTTTGCTTTCACCAGCACCGAAAAAAAACTAAAATAATAAAATAATAATAAATCAATTCTTATTTCTTAAATTCAAAGTTGTAAACATAAATGTAAACATACTAGTAAACATAAATAGTAAACATAGATGTAAACATACTAGTAAACATGAAGTAGTATACATAGATGTAAACATACTAGTAACATAAAGTAGCAAACATAGATGTAAATATAAAGTACTATACATAAATGTAAACATAGATGTAAACATACTAGTAACATAAAGTAGTAAACATAGATGTAAACATAAAGTAATAAACATAGATGTAAACATACTAGTAACAAAGTAGTAAACATAGATGTAAACATAAAGTAGTATACATAGATGTAAACATACTAGTAACATAAAGTAGTAAACATAGATGTAAACATAAAGTAGTATACATAGATGTAAACATAAAGTAGTATACATAGATGTAAACATACTAGTAACATAAAGTAGTAAACATAGATGTAAACATAAAGTAGTAAACATAGATGTAAACATAAAGTAGTAAACATAGATGTAAACATAGATGTAAACATACTAGTAACATAAAGTAGTAAACATAGATGTAAACATAAAGTAGTAAACATAGATGTAAACATAGTTAAACAATAAACCTTTTTTATTATTATTTAGGAAGTAATAAGACTACAGCGTGTGTAGAAAGCTTTATGTATGCTCAGTTGTAGGTTTTTGTGTTCAGGATTTTATTTATTTATTTATTTATTTTTTACATTAGTGTGTATTACATTTTACATTTTGTTGATCGTCACTTTATGAGCATAATTGTGGTTTTCTTTCTTTTTGCTGTGCACTGCTTCCCACCTGCATTTCTTACCTTTTTTTAATTTGGTTTGGACAAATAATTCTGCCATTACTGTGAAATAAACACTCAAATTGTTTAAAAACCAGTTGGATTTGTTTTTTGTTTTTTACACAGAATTTTTTATTTATAATTTTTTTAATAAGAATGCCGTGACTGCACAACTAATTATAGAACTCCTAAAATACCAAATGAGAAATAAGTGGACTCCACCGTTTTGGTGTTCCATGCAGTTTCTCTGCACGCTCGAATTCGCAGTAGTTTTTAAAAAACAGCCAATAGCGTTTGAGTTAGTCACAACCCCGCTCGATCCTCCACACGCTTAGCAGCACTGGCTTAGCAAAGCGGTTATACGGTTTAGCCGAAAGTTTGAGTACAGCTTATTGTCAACAGTGTAGGATTTCTCATGTTCTGTATTAAACGTTAGTAATTAGACTTCCTTCACTGAGGTACCATGAGGCAGAAAGAGCTTATCTAGCTAGGTGCTGTAAAGACGTCCAGAGCAACGTGTAGGCTATAATAATAATAATAGTAGTAGTAGTAATAATAATAATAATAATAATAATAATAATAATAATAATAATAATAATAATAATAAACATTTAGGGATACCTAGTACATTTAAAAAAAATTACATTTTTAACTTTGCCGTGCTATTGGCTAACCGAAATCAAAGCACATTGTTTTGGAGGGAATAATTAACCATCATGTTTTAGCTAACTAGCAATGTTTTGATATAATACGCAAAGGCATTAAATTATTAATGTTGAATTATTTATATTTTGTGTTTTAGCTGTTTAGCTATTCATGACAACTCTGGTGCCCTCTAGCGCCTGTATAGTGTACTTCTGACACAGTCATCAATCAACGACATCCATCCATCCATCCATCCATCCATCTTCAACCGCTTATTCCTGCTTCAGGGTCGCGGGGAACCTGGAGCCTATCCCAGGAAGCATCGGGCACAAGGCGGGGTACACCCTGGACAGGGTGCCAGTCCATCGCAGGGCACAATCACATACACACACACACACCCATTCATACACTACGGACAATTTACCAAGCTGCCAATCAACCTACCATGCATGTCTTTGGACTGGGGGAGGAAACCGGAGTACCCGGAGGAAACCCCCGCAACACGGGGAGAACATGCAAACTCCGCACACACATGGCCCCGGCGGGAATCGAACCCCGGACCTCAATCAACGACATAAGGAATAGAAATAATTATTCCAACACTTCAAAGCTCCATAAATGAGTGGATTGTAAAAAATATATATATATATACAACAACTTGTTTTAGTTCTTAATAATCACTTCAATTGAATTTTAAAGGCTTGAATACTTAAAGGCTGAGCGTTGATTCTCTGAGAGCAAACGCACCCATGGATGAAGAGAATGCATGACCTGCCAGGTCAGTCTTGAGTCTCTAAGGTCGAGGAAGAGATGGAGGAAGACGCTTGGAGGAAGGAAAGGAAAGATTCGATACAATGTGAAGAAATTGGGATATCGATGTGACTTTGAATGTAACATTAATTATATTGTTTATCTGATTGATTCCCTGGTTGGTTGGTTGGTTGGTTGGTTGGCTGATTTTTTTAGTTTGGAGGTCCCTCCATACTTAAATTTTCTGGATTCTTTATCCTACACAGGCATGGCTTTGGACTGGGGAGGACACTGGAGTACCCGGAGGAAACCCCCAAAGCACTGGGAGAACATGCAAACTCACATGCACACAGGGCGGAGTCGGGAATCGAACCCCAAAGGCGCGAGGCCAACGTGAAAACCACTAGGTTTTAGACCAAAATGATATTATGACAGTGAAATGATTTGAATGAAGAAAATATTGGTGTCGTGGCACAATACAGCCCAATTAATCAGTCCTTAGCTATACCACGCCCACAATCCCATTTATGGTCATTACCACACCCATATTTCCAATATATGTACTCAACAGTTTTACTGACATGCATTATGTTCGTTCTGACTCACTTCACTGAGTCGATTCTTCAAATGACTCTACCTGCAAGTCAGTGTGTTATTGGATGCTCTGGTGAGTCCTTTTTCACAAACGATTAATATCAATATATTTATTTATGCAAATGAGGCGTCATCTAATTAATTATATTCTTTTGCTTACTTAATAAAGCAAAAAAAATAGAGACTTTCTGAAGAGAAAGCGTTTTTTACACAACAGTTTGTTATTAAAAATAAATAAATAACAATAATAATAATAATAATAATAATAATAATAATAATAATAATAATAATAAAAAATGATCGACGTAATACAGATCGGGCTCTGAGGGCCATCCCCCTGAGCGCGTGCACTTCATTAAGCAGAGAGGGATTGAGAGCAGGGGTTCGTGACGTCATCTCATTTGCATCTCGACACGCCCCCCACCCCCACCCCTCGGACGGGGAATATACAGATTGTATAGTCACACCGGTGAGAAGGTAGCGGAGGTGTAGGGTAGCGAGCGCTCGTGGATCTCGTGGAGCGCGCGTGCGGCTCCGGTGCAAGATGAACGCGTGGATCCGGTTGCGCGAGCCGAGCGCGTGAGTGTGTGTGTGTGTGCGTGTGTGTGTGTGTGTGTGTGTGTGTGTGTGTGTGTGTGTGTGGTGAGCACAGAGGTTCTGATCGTTAGACTGCAACAGGTTTGGAGCAGAGAGAGAGAGAGAGAGAGAGAGAGAGAGAGAGCACGGAATAATACACCATAAAATACAATACAGACACACACTGAAGACCTGAAGACGTAGTGCAGGTGCGCGCGCGAGCACATCGCCTGGGCTGCAAAACACACACACAGTGTGGGATTAATCCTAGGATTAGGAGGAGATCTTGCATTCTTCACGACTGACAATATGATGCCGGTGAGTGTTACCGAAAAGCTCGCGGGAGATGCCATTGGGGTTAAATAAATAAATAAATAAATAAATGTAGTTTGGTTTGAGTTTGTCTCTAATTTCACAAGTGTGTGTGCGATGTGTGGGAGAGAAATGCCCGTGTTTATCAGTTGGGGTCTGAATAAACATCCTGTCACGCGCTCCGTTTCGGGGTAGTCCAGGGGCGCGCGATATCATCTGTACACAATGTATCGCGCGCGTGCAGGGGGGAAAAAAAAAATTCGATTCCAGTTTCTCTTTCATGTTTATTACTCGTCGCGCGAGATCCCGAGAATAAATAAACGAATCAATTCCCTGTTAAAGTGTATAACCGTGCAATAACGCGTCGTTCTCCGCGTCAGGCTCTACCATGAAGAAGATCCTCTAACGGTAGACCTGCGATTCAAGTAGACGTCTACGGTCCTGCTTACGCAGTGCGCACACACACAAACACACACACACACAAAAAAAAACGAGCTCGCGTTAAACACCACGGAAGGAAAAGGGAGCGTGTTATTGGTTACGTTTCGTCGCTTCTACCATATCCGGAGCCGTCCCACGAGTTTGCCGCCGTCCTATTGGCCGATTTCAGTCGAGCGTCGGAACATGCGCTCGCGCTCTGAGACTTTAATCGACTTTAATTTTTGTTTGCAATGCCACTAATACGAGGACGTCACGTTACGTGTTGTAAGACCACCCTCAACTCTGGGCCATAAAACTATTTTACGCATTTTTGTCCACGGCAGCAAACGCAGGTTGTAAGCGGGCATCTCGAGTGCAAGCGAGTGCATCGTTTCGACCAGACGGATGCCGTCCTTCATCCTAACACCCCGAAGCGCGTGACGTGTTTTTTTGTTTTTTTTTTAACACTGCGCCTATCTCCAAAGCAAAGGTCAGTATCGCAGAAAACATTCATACATGATACACCCCTTCGAACGTCTTTTAAATCTCGTGTAAGCTGCTCTTCCTGATTCCCGGCGTTCCCCTGCCATTCCCAATCTGGATTTTGTCAGATCGCTATCACACACGTCCCTGCATGCCTGTTTGGGCTAATTATAGAACGGCAATGTGCTCAACACCACCCTTGCGTTGCTGGAAATGCTACCAAAGAACAAAATGACTAGTGGTATAGAATCAGGATTTAAAAACAAGAAACCAAAAAAAAAAAAGAATCATCGATCGTAAAGTATTTGACTTTTTTTTTAAATAATAAACGATATTCATTACAATATATACTGTAACTTCGCAAACAGCATGCCAGCGAAAACACAGTATTCCCTGCTAACCCCAATAGAAACCATCACACAAATTCCACTACGCGGTTTTCCACTACAAATACTATTACAAACCATCAGCTAACCATTAAAACTGTTAATGGGATCCACTAGACATAATGTGTGACCAATAGAATTCAACAGATTACCAGTAGAGACCCACAGGGACTATTAGAGTTTCCATTAAAACTAATACAATTCCCATTATAATCATTACAAATTCTGTTGTTGTTGTTTTTCCAGCAGGTTTGTATTTAATGTATAACAATATAACGTCCCAGGCTTTAAGCTACCAAGCTGGACTTCTCCTTCGGCGACCAATTATTATAGCAAATTGTGGTGGTACCAATTATTATAAATTATTATATGATCTTTCGAATGTAAGGACCACTGTTGACGGGAAAGTACAGGTTGGTGCCCTTCTTTTCTGAGTGACACATCCTTCCATTTTGTGTGGGGGCATATATTTATTTTCTCATATGTGTCTGGATCGCATTGTTTAGAATGAACAGGGGTTTTCCATGCTTAATGCCATTTAGGGAACTACAGCCTATTGTTCGAGCTCGACACGTTGACCCCAGAAATGCGTGCTGCATTGTTAGTAGTTCCCTAGAGGAAGCTGAACAGCTTGGGCTTTTCCACTTGGTTAGTGTGGGAGGTCACGTGACTCTGAGCCTCACTGGCTCGAAGTCATCGCTTTTGTACCGTAAATGAGCATGAATTGACAGGTGAGTGTACAGTCAGCATGTGGAAGACAGATTAAATGACATTAGCTGTCAGTAACCCGACCCCCCAAACCCATCTCAGCGCAACGAGGAAGACATTCATTTCACTCACATTGATCCCTCATGTCGTGTTCGGGTCACAACAGATCATTTCTGACTGGATTTCACCTCGTATGACAAATATGACGAAACGTGTGTGTGTGTGTGTGTGTGTGTGTTTCTGAAGTACCAGAGCCATTGGCGCAGAAGCTCTTCTCTGCATAGCACCAATGTTGTCGCGGGGCATGTTGCCATGGCAACAGTAACCATGGTAACCTGCCTTCCACGGGAGACTTTAACCCTCACGCCGTGTTCGCTGCCTGCCGATGGAATTCCCACTAACCCAGGGCTGTACTGTACGTGTTGTAGAATGAAAGATTTAGCATAGATTTATCTCAGTTAGCGATACAATAAAACACCGGACACACGCCAGCCGTTTATATGCTCGGATATCCTCTTTCTGACATGAAGATCCCAGAAGATTCCACAAGCCTTGTGATTATTTCGCATCACACATCACGTTCGGTCTTGAAAATACTTGAAAAGTCCGTCCTGACGCAACACTTATCGACACGGCGGGATTCGTTTCGCGTTCGTTTAGCGGTCAGTGCTAAGCGTGATTCCGGTCGTACGGAGCGTTTGACTAGTATTTTACGAACATTTCTGAGGGAAATGTTGATGTTCCTGATGATTCTGTCACATTTCCACTGTCGTGTAGTCTGTGTAAAATGTTTAAAATAAACTCAACACATCTTAATCGTTAGCTCTGGTTATTAGCTAGCTAATCATTTGCCCAGTTGACTAGCAGCACTGTTCTCACAGCTATAACCAACCAATTTATTATTATTATTTTAAATAGAGTAGAAAAATACAAATAAAAAAATAAATAAATAACAACTTCTAATAGCTGACTAGCCCACTAACTATTTAGCTAATCAGCAGAGAGCTTTTCATAAAACATAGCAAACGTAGTTAATGCCTGATGGAAAGCATATCACCGAGAATGACCTATAGGAACACAACGGGATATAAAAGAGCAGGAAGTGATGTCAGAGTCCATACGGATACATATTAGCATCTGGGACGCCTCTGACGTTCTAGCACTAACGACCCCTAACGCTAACACGTACGACTTCTAGCGGTGTGTCGCAGATAAAGTGCTAGCGATCGCTTCTTTCGCATCGAGACGTTAGCATGGGCAGTACATTAACCAGAACCGAAATACAAACAGCCGTCTTTTTATGCGTTATGTACGTGTTTTCATCGGCTGCCGTTAATAAGAAGGTTCTGAGATGGAGCTATAATCTCCGTCTCAGAGGGTAAACCTTTTAGAGGTCAGCAGGGTACAAGGGTAAGCCCCTGTCACATGACCATATGTGTCCGGGTGTGTGTGTATCCATTTTGTCTACTGACCATACGGTCAGACACACACACACACACACACACACACACACACACGAAACAGACTGACAGTAGCTTTTCTGTGACCACACACACACACACAAGCTCAGTTTAATGAGCACAATACATGAATACACAAATCGTCTAACTAATTAACTAGTGATTCAACTGAAATCATAAATATATACACCCATGGAATGATTAAAGTCAATGGTTTTTATTTTTTTTGGAAGCCGTACGACAGATTTCTTGATGGTGTTGCGTTTCTGTTGTTCCTGTAGTCATAAAGGATGTTTTTTTTCACGTAAAAGATTCACGTATAAGATTTCTTTGACCAATTATCTCAACCAATTAAAGGTGAGGGAAAAGTACCAGCAACATGAGCTGTATATATATATACCCATTTATATATATAAACCCATTACCGTGATGTTATTAGGATGTATCATAGTCTGGTGTTGTGTCTGAGCCACTGGTTTGGACGTAAGTAGGCTGCGAATGATGTGTGTGTGTGTGTGTGTGTGTGTGTGTTCTTTCAATGTGTGCTAATGAACAACCTAAATGCAGAAAAGAGGACTGATTAGCCCAGTTTTAATACGACACAGAAAAAAAAAACAGCATGGACTTTAGAGAGTTAGAGAGGATTTATTTATGAAAAGTTTTAAAGTAGGAGCCTTTATAATCAATTCAGAATCGTAGAAAAGCAACGGAACGAGGAAACGTCATTCACGGAAAAAACGTTGGTTTAAATATAGACGTGCTGCATCCTCTTTCCCGTGACGAGGCTCGACTATTCAAACCTTTGTGTTTGGCTCCGGCTGCCGTGTCAACAGCGTCCCGATGAGTCACGAGCGCCCCTGCTGTTCTGAGCCCGCGATGGGGTTGTTGTTGTTGTTTTTTTAAGCGCAGCTGAGTCGATGGTTTATGCCGTGTTTATGGGCGTTTGTGTAAATAATGCAAACGGCGTGTCTGGGCTGGGCGACACAGGAGTGTTGATCAGATCGTCATATGCGATTTTTTTTGTTTGCTCGGGAAATGACTCGTGCAAACATCACGTGACAAAGTGGGAAACGGTAGTCTGACTTTTGAACATGTACTTCAGGATGTCCTGTTGTAGAAAAACAATCACCAACAGTAATTCCGCTTCATCACTCCCCATCACAGAAATTCTAATGGTGTCCACTACAAAACACCATTACAAACCATCAGCTGACCTTGAAAATCATTACCATTACTGGTCCTTAATGGTATCCACTAGACATAACATGCCACCAATAGAAGTAGAGACAGACCCATTACACTTTCCATTAAAACCAATACAATTCCCATTTTAACCATTACAACAATTATTCCATTATATATTATTCTATGAGGGTTTCTGGGACATCACGTTGAATATTTTCCTATAACAGAACGCCCTAAAATAGTCTATTTCTTATATGATTTTATTTTTTTTTACAAGTATGTATTTATTGTATATATTCTAAATATTCTGCAGTTTATTGGTTTTAAAATTCAATATAATTGAAAGCATTGGAAACAGAGTTGGATGAATTGTTTTAAATGTACGCATGCGTGAGTCAATAACTAAAAAGAAAACGAAAAGCAAGTAAATGAGCAGTCCAGGAAAGTCTCCCATTACGTCACGTGTAGCTGATTAGCCAACGTTAGCTTCTTTAGTTTTGCAGCTGACGAGCAATGAAAATTTATATGACAAAAAAAAAACATGCTCGCTTTAGACTGTTTTAAAATCTAATTTTAAAGAAACCGTTTCTCTTTTAAGCACAGAACAGGACCTCTACTTTCGTGTGGATATCCGCTAACCTCCAAAATGGCCGCCCTGGTAACGTTCCAGCGTTCTGCCTGCGGACGGTGAAGTGTCTTGTCTGCATTCGAGGTCAGAAACTTAGTCGTTAGTTTCAGAATAAAACTTCCAGCACTATCCCTGCCTCGGGCTTACATTAGTGAAAGGTGTGACCTCTCGTATCAGATGCTGAAGTCACACCGTACAGATTTATTCAGATTTATTTTTCCATGGAAAGGTTGGACGTTACCATGGAAATATGCCCTCGTGCTGATCTGATCGTAAACATAGATATATTTCTTTGAGAGACCGAGAAGCGTATCGTTCTGCATCACCTCCTTCCTCTCACACACTTTCATTCGTTTCTCTCTCTCTCTCTCTCTCTCTCTCTCTCAGGCTTTTATTATTTTTTTAAGATACCACATGACACAAGCGTTCCTCGTATACCACGCTTTGCTGTCGAGTTCTGGATTGTGATTAGTCAGAAGTTGCTTGTCAGTGATATTCAGATGATAGTCATTCGTTATTTAGGATCGATATTTAGGCTTTTTTGTTTTTATTCGTTAAGGTGGATTTAAAAAAAAAGAAAGAAGAAGAAACAGTTGGAAAGAAACCCTCATAGTTTTCAGGACGGAACCTGCAAGTCCCTCTCTGTGTGCGTGAGACTCAGGTAAAGCAGCACGCAGCCGTATAATTCCCCCTGAGCCCATCTGCCGTGCTAACAAACACTTCACACTCAATCAGCAGTGAAGATGTCTCTGTACCAGCTGGCACGATCGAATCCGATCCATCCAGTGCACGTTCGTGTCTACAGTACCGGCGATGTTTCACTCACCAGCCAACCCCCCCAAACGTTCTGCGACTAGTATACAGCTCTTACTGTATGTCAAAAAATCAATTACCCCCTTGTTTTTTTTCTTGTTTCTTTATCGTCAGTGACATCCCTTCCTCCCACCAGTGTTTTATTTTTGGGTCCAAAGCCTCTTGACATCCATCTGTGCTTTTTTTTTTTTTTTTTTTTATCCCACTCGTGCCAAGAGAGAAACCCACAGCCTTATGGTGCGGTTTAGGAAGAGAACAGGAGGCTGGCGATGCAGAACCGTGACAGTATAATGGTACTCGTGGTGGGAGAGATGATAAAAATATCATCTCAGAGTACTCCAAGACATTTCTACGATGCACATTATGTATCACGGTATCTAGATTGTTCGGATGGGCGTGTGATGTTGGGCTGGAGCTACAACAAGTAGATATATTCCTAAAACTACATGCTCCTTTTGCTGATGCGGTTTAGGATATGATACGATGGCAGCCATCTTGGCAATTGGAATGGGTTGCCAATGGGTAATCCCCCGACCCCCCATGCAGGACATCTTGGTATGGCTCCGCCCCCATGGGCCACACGTCTCAACGTGTGGCGCGAAGTTGAGAAATGGATGCTGACTTAATTGTAGAAATATGAACTATCCTAAATATGGATTTAAAATGTATTTTATGGAAAACACGTTGCACAACCTTTGTGTTTCGATACATTGTTCTGTGTGTGTGCGACAGATGTTTCTAACCGTGTACCTCAGCAACAGCGAGAAGCACTTCACCGAGGTGCCCGTAACCCCGGAGACGCTGTGCCGGGACGTTGTGGACGTGTGTAAGGAACCCGGAGAGACCGACTGCTACCTGGCCGAGAGCTGGAGAGGATCAGGTGAGGACATTTATTTACCCCCGGACCGATTTATGGATATAAACGATCCAACTTAAAATATTATAACGTGGTATCCGTTATAGGTTTTTATTACTGTTAGACAGACACAAGCTTGAACACCTGAAAACTGAAATGTTCCTTTCTTTGCGCGATTTCCTCGAACAGAGCGCGTGATTGGTGACGGCGAGAGGATGATGGAGCTGCTGCAGCGCTGGGGGCAGCAGAGGTCCGAGGTCCGGTTCGTTCTCCGCCACGAGCGAGCGCCCAGCCACGATGCAGGTGAGAGAGAAAACAGGAGGATGAATGAATGATGAAATGAGGTGGAGGAAGCAGGAAGGAGAACGTGCAAAAGTACAGCTTTTTAACAAGATCTTGACCACATACGACACGCACAGCTTGACGTGACTGCACGCATCTGCTGCCTGTCGCAGCAGTGGCAGAGATCCGTCACGTTACGCCCCCTGTCTCCCCAGAAAGTCGGTGTCGGTGGACCCATGGGCTGTGAGCTCCCAAAATATTCTGCATGGCCAGCAGGGTAATGTTCCAATTTCTGTGGCTCACACACACACACTCACAATGAGTGTCAGTGGGGCACTGAGCCAATGCTCCTGGATGACCCGGGTAGTATGAGGACACACATTTGATTGTGTGTGTGTGTGAGGCCACAGCCCAGGCTGAACTGATGCTAGCTTTAGCTAGAGTAGACATGTTTTCCCGGTGCTCGTAGGGCAGATGAGCAACGAGACATGTTTCTCTCGTTATTTAATATTGATGATGGTGGAGATTTAAAGGATTCACCGCTGGCAGCTTAATGAACCGGACAACACAATGTTTTTCGTTAGCCGTGCTTAATTAGTGTCATTATACTGTGTGTGTGTGTTCTTAGGGACTCCCAGAGGCTCGGAGCTCTCGCTGAAGAGGAACGCCACATCCGAGACCCACCTTGAGAACGGGGTAAGTGTGAAACCGTGTCAATGTCGTTATTGCTAACAATCCAAAAGATCAGTTTCATTCATGTTGCTAGTTGCTTCTAGCTTGCTGCTTTGCTTTTTGATGACCAAATACCTAGCTAGCTCGGTTTGCCTAATGTTAGCCAGCTTGCCAGGGTCTGTGAGTTTCAGCGATTGCGATTCGATTCATTCCAGGACTTTTGGAGTCGACTCCGATTCTGATTGGATGGAGTCGAGCCCGTACTGTAATTTTTCCTGATTCTAAAAACCGAGATAAAGAGAGTATCGTGGAGAAATGACGGCATTACTCACGTTACAGCTAGCTATCATAATCAGCTTTTGAATTTAGCTAGCTAGCTACTTGATATGGATCGTAGATTATTGCCACTGTTCATTTGATTATTTGTGGTAGCTAAACTTCCAAGCAAACTTTAGCCTAATTAGCTCAAATATACCGGACTCTTCTTTGACAGCGTTCTTGATTTGCGTAAGCCAATCTTTATGTTACAACTTTTATGTTTTCCGCTTTGTCCGAAGAAAAATACTGCGCACTTACTGGTGGGTGTGCAGTGGAGAGGCGTGTTTTTTTTCTTTTCAGCCAATAACAGCACTACTTATGAGATTTGGAGTTGGCTCTCAATTCCTAAATTCGACATTCCCAAAGGATTGTCTCTTTTTGCGATCGCCTCCCAGCCCAACATGAATATACCACAGCTAGCCACACGTATGACGTTGTTTCTCTAGATTGTTCATCCTCCTATGGACATCAGTCTCACGGAGCTGCAGGAGATGGCATCCCGGCAGCAGCAGCAGATCAACGCGCAGCAGCAGGTCCTGGCCTCCAAGGTGCAGCTCGTGTCGGGTTTTCAATAAACACAATATTAATATGGGAATTGAGCATTAGCAGCAGTGGCTGTAAAAAACGGCTGTGATTTCTGTACGAATCACTCAACACGCAGCTGTTTACAGCTGTAAGCCCAGAATTTCATTGTGGGTTATTGTTTGTTTGTTTTTTCTTTCTTCAGGAGCAGCGTCTTCGATTTCTGAAGATGCAGGAACAGCAGCAGCGTGAGCAGGAGAAACTGCGGCTGTTACGCGAGAACGCTGAGAACCAGGAGGCCAAACTGAGGCGTGTTCGGGCTCTCAAGGGTCAAGTGGAGCAGAAACGCCTCAGCAACAGCAAACTAGGTCAGAACTTGTTATTCTGCTGAATCATTAATGAAGTCTTAAGTGTTCTTCAGCTGTCAATCTGGGAGAAACATTAAAGCATGGATGAATGGATGGATGGATTTATAGAAAAAGAGATGGAAGATTTTTTGGGAAGCAAAGAACCCTCATATATCTCAAAATTACTGATGGTTGGATGGCTGGATTTGATGGATGCATGCAGAAAGCTGGATGGATGGATTTTTAGATATAAAGAGAAAAGGATGGCAGTGAAGCCTTTTTATGAATCAAAGAAGCTTTACGCAAAATGGATGGATGGATGGAATACATGGATGGTTAGATGAATAGAGAAGGAGATGGATGGATAAATATGTTAGGAAAGGGATGGTTAGATGAATAGAGAATGGGGAGGATGAATCAATGGATGGGTGGATGGATATAGAAATAGATGAATGGATGGATGGATTGATGATTAGATATTTAGAGAAAGAGGGATGGATACAGCTGCAGTCAGAATTATTCAACCCACAGTGAAAATCAGGTTTGTCGAATTTTACCGCCTTTCAGCTGTTTGCGATGAACAGCTCAAGCAAAAGCGATTGAAGTAGTTCAACACGACGAATGCTTCAAGTGGTTTCCCCAAATTCAAATTCAATTGAAATGACTTCTCCAGTCTCAAAATTATTCACCCCCCCCTGAATAGAGTCCCTCACAACAGCACGAATATGCAAAACCGGTGTTGTCTCAAGCACACTTGATGCTAATAATTAAGGGCTTCATTAACTGAACCAGGTGTGCTTGAGTTGGAACACATGAAATACCTGAACTAGGGGTTTTTGAGTGTGCACTACCTGGACAGGTTGAATAATTTTGATTGAAACAGAAGGTAGGTAGGTAGGTAGGTAGGTAGGTAGATAGATAGATAGATAGATAGATAGATAGATAGATAGATAGATAGATAGATAGATAGATAGATAGATAGATAGATAGATAGATAGATAGATAGATAGATAGATAGATAGATAGATAGATAGATAGATAGATAGATAATGATATGAATGGATTGAGAAAGAGATGGAGCAACGATTAGATACTTAGAGAAAGAGGTGGAGAGAGAAGGGATTTGATGGATTGATAGTTGAAATGATGGATGATTACATATACTGTATATAAAGGAAGAGGAAAATGGAGAAATGGATGGATGACTGGATATATGGACTGATAGATGGAAAGATGGATGATTAGATGTATAGAGAAAGAGGTGAATGGAGAAAGGGATGGGTGGATGGGTAGATATATAAAGAATGAGATGGATGGAGAAAGGGGTGGATGGTGAGATGAATAGAGAAAAAAAGATGGAGGTGAAGCCTTTTTAGGATGGATGGATAGATGAAAGGATGGATGTTTAGATATACTGTATATAGAGGAAGAGGCCAATGGAGAAATGGAATCGACGGATGACGATATATGGATGGATAGATGGAAATATGTATGATTAGCTATGTAGAGAAAGAGATGGATGGATGTGTAGATAAATAAATAAAAAGTTATGGATAGATGGAAGGATGGATAATTGGCTATATAGACAAAGAGGTGGATGGAAAGAAGGATGCACGATTACATATATGGAGAAAGGGATAGGTGGATGGGAAGATATATAAAGAATGAGATGGATGGTGAGATGAACAGAGAAAAAGACAGATTGAAGTAAAGCCTTTTGACGAGACAAAAAACACTTAATTATAAGAATCCTTGAGACATTTATTATGTAGCATTTATTTCTACATTTGATTTATATTTATTATTTGCTGACGTTGCACAGAAACATACTGCGTTTATTTTGGATTTGAGAAAATGTACAAATATATATTTTTTATGTGGACGATTTGGTGAAAATCTGCAAAGCTTTTTTAAAAAGCCTGTTAATAGCACATACTGCTATTAGCCTTGCGGTTTCATGCTAATAGCATTAGCAGTGAGGCTTAGCCACGACTCGACACCTCATCAACTTCAGCGAGGAATCTCCACAATGAGCTTCGAAGCTAATGAGCCAAAGAGAAACAATTGATTCATCGTTAGTGAAAACTCTCACTCGCTGTCACTCTGTCTTTTCGTGTCTGTAGTGGAGGAGATAGAGCAGATGAACGGCCTGTTCCAGCAGAAGCAGAGGGAGCTGCTCATGGCTGTGTCCAGAGTGGAGGAGTTGAGCAAGCAGCTGGAGACGTTACGCAGCGGAAAACCGGACGAAATCGCTGAACTCGAGAGACTCTACAAAGAGCTTCAGGTGCCTGTTGTTCAGATGGATGGATATGTGTATGGCTAGACGTGTATGTATTGATGTATGGATGGATGGATGGATGCACAGTGAAAGAGACAATAGAAGGATGGATGGATGAAAAGGTGGAGACCTGAAAGAAAAGACAGAGGAATGAAAATAGAAATGTAGCAAAGCTAGAAGTATTATGAAATAGAGGCTGGGCATAGGATGAATGGATGGATGGATGGATAGATGGATGGATGGATGGATTTGTGGTTGAACAGAAAAAGGAGACACAGGTGAATGGATAAAGAAAGCTGGGTGGATTGTTCGATGAGTAGAGATAGGGATGGATGGGTGGATAAATGTAAGAAAGAAGTGGATGAACTGATAAAGAAAGAGAGATTCAGTAAAGAGGTAGACTGGTGGATAGATAAATAGAAAAACAGATGGATGGATAGATAAAGGCAGATCGATGGATGGGCAGGGAAATTAAATAAGGGACAATTTGGTTGAGTAGATGGACAGATGGATGGATAAAAGCATGGATAGTTGGATAAAGAGATTAAACGGAGAGGTGATTAGATAAAGAGATGACTCTTTAAATGAGTAGATGAATAGAAAAGGAGCTGGATTAATGGCTAAAATAAAGAGATGGATGGATGAGCGAGTGTATAGGAACGAACAGATGGATGGATGGATTGGCAGATTAAAAAAACCAAAAGGGTTATGGATAGATATAGGGATGAATAAGTGTATGGGTGGGTGAATTAGTAGATAAAGGAAAAGAGGGATGGACAGATATAGCGTTGGATAAATAGATGGATGGATAAGCAGAATTACAGGTATGTAGTTAATGGATGGGTGGACTGGTAGATAAACGGATAGCGGGATAAACAGATGGATAGATTTTCTCGATGGGTCTACAGACAAATAGATGGATGGATGGATGGATGATCAGAAAGATACAGACAGGGATTGAGAGAAATAATCTGCAATCATATGTCCAATAAAAGCCTCTGCGCTCCCCTATAGCTGAGGAACAAGCTGAACCTGGAGCAGAGCGCGAAGCTCCATCAGCAGAAGGAGTGTCTGAGTAAGCGCACACAGGAAGTAGCGGGGATGGAGCGGCGCCTGGCCGAACTGCGCCAGAGACTGTGGAAGAAGAAAGCAGCTCTACAGCAGAAAGAAAACCTGCCTGTGAGTGCAGGACAGAACTGATCGTCAGTTATAGTGCAGTATTCAACACACACTGCTTTGCTATAAGACACGGTTACGACTTCTATTTTTTTCTTTTTTATTATTTAAATTAAGCTAAATCTAACCAGCTATCTGGTTAACTAGCTACATTGTTGCCTAGCTAAGGGAAGATTTCACCTGATATTACCAAACTAACCTTATCCGCGGTGAGGCAGTGTTTTTAACGTGCTATTTAGCTCCAAATCTTTTCACCAAACACAGCTAGCTACCAACTTTGAGTCAAGAACCATTCTAACACTTACCCAAACTGAAACATTCGATCTCGAATCCTATTCTGGATTCAAGTAGAACTGAAAGCGTGTTTAGTTTCCTACAATACATGATGCTCCAGCCTTCGCGGTGAGGCTTAGACTCATGACTCAGCACTTCAGTAAATAATGTCCACGCGCGATGTTCGGATTATAATCTGACGCTAAACTTGGTTAGTGTTGGTTTGATAGCTTGTTGGCTGTTTTAATTACTAAATGTAACCTGCTAGCTAGCAATAGTTAGCGAACTCTGCTAACATCATTAGCAAGTATAGTGTAGAGTGTCTAACACACAGAACTGTCACAGAGACTGAAAAAAAATAGGACACTCGGCTTTATATGTTGTAGCTTAGCTTTTTTCTTTTTTTTAAATAAATGTTTTATTTTCTTGTTACGAACAGGAAAAATATTTCACTACCTAGCTAGCCATATTAGCAATAATAGGCTAATGGAAGTCCAAAATGGTTCCTTTTTCCCCACTATATTAGTAGTTTAGGTACAAGTAAAATTCTAATACATTTATAATAATAATAATAATAATAGTAGTAGTAAAATGCCCCTATAAACTTGAAATGTATATGAAATCATGATTGTTGGATAATTATTACATTCAGCTAGCATACATAGTCATCGTATTTAACTTACTAGCTTCAATTAGCTTGTTTTACAGAAAATAAACCTAGCTAATGTAGCTAACTGGCTAGTTTGCTTCTTAGCCATCCATCCAGCTTGTACTTTGATATTAGAGGTAGTTAGCTAGCTGTGTGATTAAGACAGCTAGCGGTACGTAGCTAGCTTGAACCTAATTGCTTTATCTGATAAAAGATGTTAGCGAGCACTTGTTTCTGTTAATACTGTAACCTTTTAAATTGTGATTTAAAAAAAAAAAGGAAAACACACAAAGCAGAAACTCTCTCTCTCTCTCTCTCTTTTTCCCACAGCAGCCGGGTGATGGACAGAGCTCTCATCCTCCCTCGGTCCCGTCCAGAATCGCCGCTGTCGGCCCGTACATTCAGTCCCCTGCTCCTCCACTTCCTCCCAAACAGGACGTCCTGGTGAAGCCAGCCTATCCGGATGGCACTAGCACACTGCCCAAACCGCTTAACAAACCCGCCGGTATGCATGCACGCACACACACACACACACACACACACACACACAGTGTGCCACTTATGTACCAAACCCCTCCATTCTTTAACACTTGCCCCTCCCCTTTCTCCCTTTCTCCTCCTACCCAGGTAAACTCTCCAAGCTGTCTGAATGGAGTGTGAGCAATGAGATCAGTGGCGTGGGCGGCTCGCAACGAGGCTACGCCTCTACCCTGCCCCGTATGAGCAGCCACGGCCCCGTGGAGAAAGGTTAAGCACTCAGACAAGCCACATGCTTATCATCCATAAACTTGTGATGCTAATAGTCTTTTTTACCCTTTCCTCATGTTAGATCCCGAGGCAGATCGGAAGCCGCCGCCACCACTTCCGTTACGGAAGAATCAGAGCAGCGAGGACCTCTTAAACGATGGCCAGGTAACAATCACGCTTAATTAATGCTTTAATGGTGCTTTGCTCATGTGGAGGATATCGGACTTGTTATTCCTGACAGGCCACGCCCACTTTCAAGTGGTGGCCCACCATCAGATCTTTTCCGGGGGATCGTGCCCACTTCCGTAATCACTTGCGGTCCCGTGACGGGCTGTTGGTCTAATATGTTCTGCCCCTGATCCCAGGAAATTATTTCGGCTAAAACTATGCACGTGTCCGTTCTCAGCAGGTCGGAGGTAAAGTGCCCCCTCCAGTCCCCAGCAAACCCAAACTAGGCCAGGCTGGCGTCCCCAAGCCTTGCTTCTCCACTGGCACCTTTCCAGGCAAAGCCAGACCCACCCATCAGTTGGCCCCCCACCTCCCGAAGTCACCGATGCCCGCAGCCACCGTCCGGCCCTTCAGTGTGGAGGGCTCAGCAAGCAAAGGCCCTGCCATCCAGAAACCTCAGACGCTGGCGGCCAGCTCCATCTACTCCATGTACACGCAGCAGAGCTTGCTGGCTAAGGGCTACCAGGGCCAGAGCACGCTGACGCGCTCGCAGCCTCGGGGTGAGCATTTCTAACACTGCTAATGCTAGTCTCAGGCTTAAACACGCAAGCGCTTACCGGGTATAAAACACGCCAAATTAAAGAGGTACATATTATTCATATTACAGCACAAAATCATGAGTGTGACACCCTCATCTGCTATGCGTGTGTGTGTGTATGTGTGTGTGTGAGGGAGTGAGACAGGAAACAAGAGATACAAAATACCAGATGGACGGTGTGTGTTTTGCATATGGCTAAAGAGAAGCGGATCTCTGTAAATAGCTGGTTACGCTGTGACGCAGAGGAGAGCATTAGATGTTTGGTGCATGCTAACACTGTTGTGTATTCTAACGTACGCATGCTAAAAATTCATATAACGATTTGACTACATCGGAGAATGTGTCGTTATGAAATGAGACCGTGATCACTAAAGCATGTTCTCAGCATCCGTCTCTTATGCTTTGTGTTAGTGTATGGAAAACCGGTCATCCCGTCCAGCAGAGGGCAGCACTCTCACTCCCAGGACAGCAGCCACAATGAGAAAGGCAGCTCCATCGAGGCTGATCAGGTGGACCAGGCCGTTAGCGGCGGTCCCGGTGAGGGCACGGAATCGGAGCGGGCACCGCGCCCACTGAGTCCCACCAAGCTGCTACCGTTCCTGATGCTTCAACACCGCCTGCAGAGCGACGCTGAACCGGAGACACCGCGCAGGCGGCTGCAGCATGCGCCACGCCCGTTAAAGAAGCGCAGCTCCATCACGGAGCCCGAGGGACCTGGTGGACCCAACATCCAGAAGCTCCTGTACCAGAAGACCACACTGGCGGCCATGGAGATGCCGGAGACCAGCACGGGAGCCACCGAGGAAACGGGGTGGACTTCGAGCGGAGCTCAGAAGGCGTCAGATACGGACAGGTACGGAGAGGAGGAATATCAGACTCCGCCTCTACCTCCGCTTCCACCACGTTCCTCTACTGCAGGACAGAGCAGAAGATCTGAACCGACAGAGGATGATGAGCAGGAGGTGGGTAGTTCAGTCCCAGCTGAGGAATACCCTCCGTATCCTCCGCCCCCGTACCCCAGCGCAGGCAACCACAATGGGCAGGAAGAGGAGGAGGACAGTGGGATGAGGGCACCCGAGGTCACTGGACAGGTCACGCTGCCGCCGGTACGCGTTATTTACTCTTTATTCTGCTACGATGTTTTATTTTGGCTGTAGTTGCTGAATCATATATTTTAGGACACATTAAGGAAAAAACGACACTTCATGGTGAAAATCAGCTTCAACACTTCGGATAGTTCCGGCAGTTTTTATGTTTTCTTACAAGAAAGGTCAGCTTTTTTTTTCTCTAGGCAAAATTTGAACAACAGTGCCATCTAGCAGGCAGGTGAGGTTTTATTCTTTTTTTCCTAGGTCTGCATAGTGATATAATTTCGAAGACACCTTAGAAAAACTAGAACAGAAGCCAAATGTAGGCAGCAAAGTGCTTAAATAATTACAACCCACTCCTTTAAGTCTTAAATCTGCAGTCTGCGATCTATTAAAAAGCCACTAGACCTGTAAAAATGGCATTTTTAAAGAGACCATATTGCTGTGCATTGTGTGTCTTTAGTTTCCTTGTGTCATAAGACTTTTTAGCGTTTGAATGATGCTAAGCGGGTCACTGTAAGCTATCGTCTATCTTCCCACTGCTGCAGGGGAAGAGAACGAACCTGCGGAAGGTGGGGTCAGAGCGGATCAGCCACGGCATGCGGGTGCGCTTCAATCCGCTGGCCCTCCTGCTGGACGCTTCACTGGAGGGTGAATACGACCTGGTGCAGAGGATCATCTACGAGGTTAGGTGGAAGCGTGACGATAAATGTGATCTGCATTATTAGTGGTATTCTGAGGGGAGATGCATGATGGGAGCGTAACGAGAGTGTGGTGTCTCTGGGCAGGTGGAGGACCCCAGCATGCCCAACGACGAAGGCATCACGGCGCTCCACAACGCGGTGTGCGCAGGACACACGGAGATCGTCAAGTTCCTGGTGCAGTTCGGCGTCAACGTCAACGCTGCCGACAGCGACGGCTGGTGAGGGAATCGTTTGGTTTCGTTTTGAAGCCAACACTCGATTAACCCATCTCAAGCCCCGCCCATGGTTGGTTACCGTCGCTATGTAGGCCAAGCTGTGTCAAGCAGCTACCATTATTAGATCAATTCTAATAGTTAGTAAATTTAAAAAATGCAGAATTCGACAGACAGTTGAGCAGCGATTTTGGGGGCCAAGCATTTAAGCCAACACCTGGAATCGGAAACTCTCTCATTTTCTTCACGTCTCTGACTCTGTTGTTTTTTTCAATCGAACGCCTTTATGTTCTTGGTAAGACATCGTTCTCAAAGCAGCACACACGAAACACCGCTCTTTCTCCCTCTCTCTCTCTATAGGACGCCCTTGCACTGCGCCGCGTCCTGTAATAACGTTCAGGCGTGCAAGTTCCTGGTGGAGTCTGGCGCGCTGTGTTCGCCGCCACCTACAGCGACATGCAGACGGCGGCGGAGAAGTGTGAGGAGCTGGAGGACGGATACGCACAGTGCTCACAGTTCCTCTACGGTGAGTGATGTTACGATCCAGTGAGCAGAACTCGTTTATAACGTATTTAATCAATACATTTTAATGGAAGGTGTGTGTGTGCGTGTGTAGGTGTGCAGGAGAAGATGGGGGTGATGAACCGCGGTATCGTGTACGCGCTGTGGGACTACGAGGCCGAGCACGCCGACGAGCTGTCGTTCACCGAGGGCGACTGCATGACCGTGCTCAGACACGAAGACCGAGACGAGAGCGAGTGGTGGTGGGCGCGGTGCGGAGACAACGAAGGCTATATCCCCCGCAACCTGCTCGGGGTGTGTCGGTGATTTTTGTTTTCGACGGTTGCTAGCTACATTCCACATCATCCCAAAGTCTAGAATTCGTGCCTGGTCGTGCCTTAGCTAGCATGATAAAAGGTAACACGGTTGCTGATGATTATTATTATTATTATTGTTCCTTTCACAGCTGTATCTGCGGATCAAACCCAGACAGAGGAGCTTAGCCTAAACCTCACCATGGTTCGGTCCCAATCCAACCGACGTGCCCTCAATATCAGTACGCACTGACCGCAAAGGGCTGACGGAAGCAAGTCTCTCCCGAAGTGCTTCTTCTCTACACGCTGGTGCAGTCCCGAGCTTCACTTTTTGTATTCGTTAATTCGTCGTCTTCAGAAGCACAACGGAGGCTTTTTTTAAAATATATATATATATATATATATATAAATATAGTTACATTTGATGAATGTTTACTAATTTAATAACTTCATGGCCTTTCTAGAAGGTGAATGTATGTCAGAAATGATCACCTGCACAGCTTTTAAGTTATTCGTACAGGTGCGTAGATGTGACGCCACGTTTTTGTGCGGCAACGGACTCGACCGTGCGACCGGCGCTTGCCTTTCTTTCTCCTTTCTCTTGGCTGGATTTCTAGCTGACGAGTTTGCTTGGAAGCGAGTGTGGCGACGTCGTATGAACGAGTTGGCAACCAGTCGAGCGAAATGTAGCTTAAGCTCCGCCCACGTTGGCACGATATCGCGATTCGGGGTCCAAGCCCCCTCCACTGTATATATAAAACAAGCTGGATTACTGTTTGTCTGCTGATAAATCTCATTTCTTTTCCAAGATTCAAAACAATAAACAATCCACTATGGTGCTCAATAACGTGAAACAATTCTGGTTCACGATAAACAATATCTCGTTAAAAGAAATGAATAAATAAAACCCTTTGTATTTAAACATTGATGCTCTCAGGATTCTGTTTATTGTTTAGTTTGTTTTTGTTTTTTTTTCACATTCCCCAGCCCCCTCTATTTCTTTTTTTACCCACCTTTATATCGAGGGTGCCAATAATTCTGGAACTGGCTGTGTAATTCACAAGAGCGCCACAAAATTCACTCTGGAACCGCAGTCCACGTTCAAACATCTCTTTATTACTTACAGACGAGTTGCGTTTACGTACAGCGCGATTCACAGACACTGATTTCTCGTCAAATCTGGAACCTCTCGCATCATCCCAGAACTCTCGCACAGCATGCGGTGTATCGGCCGGACGCTGCGCCGGTGGGACGCAGAGAGAAAAAACAAACAAACCGTTACGCGCTTCACAGTAATAAGCATCAAAAATACCGAGTGCGAAATGAGGACACGGCGACGGAATACGGTACGTTCACGCTTTTGTTTGGTTTTTTTTTCTGATTAGTCGCACGAAACCTCAGGAATTTGCACGGCACGAACGCACGACACGCACATCTCAAACATCTGACAGGAAAACGTTGGGGGGGGCTCTTTTTTAACTTTCTACGTAGTAACTAAAGATGTCACGGTATTACACCTTGTTATTTTACAAAAGCCTCATCATCGCTAGTTAATACCGCATTGTAAACGATCTCGTTAATCCCATTTTATATTTAACGCTATCCACTATCTATCCATTATTCAATAGTAGCTAAAAGCGGTTTCGCAGACAGTAAGCTAGTTTGAGTGAAATTCACTTACACACCAAGCGCATTAAAATAAGTTAAGATAACGACGCTATCCTAAAATAGCGAGATATTAAGTCGAGACGGTGTTTTCGACAGTGCTTTCACACTCCATGTACTGATATTGGAAACAAACAAACAAGTAAAAACAAACCCAGCTCACATTGTAACCGTGACAACGCTAGCCGGTATTCGTCGTTACTATTATTAATAAAGAACCGATATATTCGAACTCGCTTCGAGCTTTTTTACGACGGACCGGCCCGGGACGTCTTAAAATGCAAAAAACTCGCTCGCTAACGAGCGGCGTGTTTTTTTCCTCGCGGGGCTGCCGTCTGATTGGTCGAGGATGGGGAAAAAAAAAAAAAAAGAAAGCGTTTTCTGAAATCAGGATTACGTGTGAAACGTGTAAAACAGAGGGAAAGAAGCCTTACAGTCCTCTTTTGGCACAAACGCATTAGAAGTGTACTTTAGTCCACAGACAAACTTCCTATTCCACGAGTTATATTAATAAATAGAAGATCTTTCATTAAGGTAAATGGAAGGTAAACAATTAAAAAAAAATAATAATAATAAACTTCTGATAAAGTGCAGAGAAAATGACATCAAATCTGATGAAAATATTCAAAGAAAAGAAAAAAAAAAAAAGCACAATGATCAATCAATCACAAGGTTCCAGTTTCACGGTGCTACTGCTATCTTAGTCATGACCGTGAAATAAAACGAAACAACAGCACATTTTAAGTCGCATTTTACATTTGCTACAAGTGGCTCATGCTTGTATAGGATGTGCGCATGATGTTATTCCGAATCGTATTCTTTCCATGGTTTTAAATGTGTATTTATTTCCCTCCTCGTTCTGCGCTTCTGATCACCGATGAACACTTTTAGAGGGTGAGCTCTACTCGAATTCCACCTGCTAATCACTCACTGCTCTGTGAAGAAGCGACCATTCGAATAAAACATCCACAACTAACTGGCACCCTGTCCAGGGTGTACCCCGCCTTGTGCCCGATGCTCCCTGGGATACGCTCCAGGTTCCTCGCGACCCTGAAGAAGGAATAAGCGGTTGAAGATGGATGGATAGATGGATGGATGGACATCCACAACAAACTTGGTGTCTTCTAGGTCGTACGTACGGACACAGTTACTAACCGCGGTTGTGGTTATCCCTCGCGTCCTGCACTTCTTGCTCTTCGGGGGTCAGGACTCTCGGCTCGGGTCTAAAAATAAATAAACACCAACAAAAACGCACTAAAGCGCCGGAGATCTAATGCGGGGGGCATAAAGTTTGTGACGCTGTTCGTTCTCGTCGTCGCCAGTCCGCGGTGGGCGTGTCTGAAATCGCGGTCGGTCACCGTATAGTCCGCGTGCACGCTATTACGTTCCAGTGTCTACACATTATCATTCTACACACACATCCTAATTCACTATATAGGGCAAATAAACAGAATCAGGCCAACGTGGTCGTGTCCCAAACCACACACCCTAATTAGGCCATGGTGGACGTGTCCCATAACCTCATGCACTCTATTCACTATTTAGGGCAGGTCAATGCCGTAGAGGAGAATCAAGCCACTGCGGATACGTCCCGAACCACACACTCTAATCCGCTCTCCAGGCCAGATACCTGCTATATAACGAACATCTGCTCATGGCGTTGTGAACGTTTTACCGCCGTATAAACGATCGACACGAAAATAACTCGTTATGTCTAGCTGTCTTTCTGCTGCATCGATCGTTGCCATGGTTACGTCTCAGAGGGTAGCCCATAAACAATTCCTCGCTGTGTAATTCCCCGACGTCAATTTCTGTCCAGCTGTGTGACGGCAACGGCGGGAGCCAAAACCGTCATTTAAGCTCGTCGTCACGGTTACATTTCAGCGTGTTTTTTTATGTTGCTTTTTTTTTTTACATAGTATCCATTTAGATTAGCATACGATTAGATTGAAATCTTTCGCCACGTCCGCATTAGAGGCGTTCCAAAATCGTAGGCAGGCGCGTGTCGGCCAATCGGGCGCGAGTAAGCCGGGGCGTGAGTTCACAAGGAAGTTTTAGCGTTAGAAAATTGTGGGTTAGGTTTTTCCTAAGCGTGTTTGTAATCCCCGCCCCAAACCTCCTCCTATTGGCTGACATCCGAGTAGATGCTGTTTAAATAGGTGTCATGTAAATGTTTATATCGAGACGCCTCTCCACATAGTGCTCTCTCTCTGTCGCGTTCTCTCTCTCTCTCTCTCTAGTTGTGGTTCTGGTGTGGTTTGTGGTTCTGGTCATGTGCGCTGTTCTGACCAGACGGCACCAAGTGGGTCACATGACCGATACCCTTGGTCACGCCCTCTCGGAACAGCAGCTTTGCTCCGATGTGAAGGTATTCGGGGTGCTTCAGGAAGCGGAAGCATACTACGGCCCTCTCGCCGGTGCGCAGCTCCTCCTGCACAACACACACACACAAATATGCTACGGTATATCGTGCCACGTTTTCACATTCACAGCACTAACGCACCCAAACGGACAAAACGGCCACGCCCACCTTGCCGAGTAAACACTCCACCGTCGCCGTCTGCCGAACGTTCCCGACATGGACTGTGACCTGGAAGCCACCGCGGAACGTCTTGGCGTGGAACAGCAGCACGATGGCCGCCTCAAACTGCCAGCAGATGGTGGGGTTCATCTTCGGACTCACCATCACCATGCCCCACACACACACACACACACACACACACACACAGAGTGCTACGTTGTTATAACTATCAGCAGAACGTGCCGGAAATCAAAAATCTACGCAATACGTGATCTGGCCAGGGGCGTCCAAACCTCCGCGTACGCGCAGCTGTAGCCTCGTAGCGTTACCTTGCGCAGTAGCGAGCGGTCGAAGTTCCCGAGCGCCAGCGTGGCCGCCTGCCCCGCTCGGAGAACCCTGCAGGCCGAGCGGTTCCTCTGCATGCTGCACACCTTCAACCGCAAGAACTTCCCCTCGTCTGTAGGCCCCACTACCAAGCGGTCTCCCTCGCGACACACACCGCTACACACAGAAAAATGTCGACATGGACACAGTGTAGAAACAGAACTTATCTTTAGTGATAGAGCGTTGATTTTAAGACGATAACGTAAACAGTGTTTCGTGGTGAAAACGTTCATTTATACAATTACCAACGCTGGTTATTTCTGTTGTAATAAACTGTTTGCTTTCATTTGTTTTTGCTATGACAATTTTCTTTTCTGGTTATTTGTCATTGCGACGGATCAGTTGGTTCGCTTCCTTTCTTTTTACCGTGACAGGTTTGTTTACCCGGTTATCGTTAGGACAGGGCGGTGTTGTCGGTTTCGATTTTGTCGGTTAAGGCAGCATGTTGCTCGGCGACATCCTCCGCGGATTTATCAGGCCGGCCACATCGCAGGACTCCGAGTGCCGCGTGAATTCTGCATGGCATTCGCAGTCCTGGATGATGCAGAGTCCAACAAGCGTGCTAAAACTACTCGTGCAAAGCAGCTAGCGTAGCACGGGTATGAGAAGTCTTTTCTTTTACCACAATAACCATGATCGCCTGATTAAAGCACTCACCTGTAGAGCGTTCCTCCGACAACTGTTCCTACATCAGGCACACTGTAGATCTCATCGACCTGCAACACACGGTCACGGCATAACGTTAAAAATATCCATTTTAAAATGGCTGAAAAATAATCACAGCGATTTTAACTTTAGTACCATTTAAAAAACGTGAATACTACTCTAGTGGTGTTGTTTTGTTTGTTGTTGTTTAGTTGTTTTTTCTCTCAGCTACGTTCGGATTTATGTCTCTTTTTTGGTACAATTCTCGAACATGTTATTAAAGCCACTGTGCACCGAATTGTTGGCGACGTTAAATGTGTTTCTGATGAGTGTGTGTGTGTGTGTACCTGGAACTCGGTGAGCTGCTGCATGAGCTCCTCCTGCTCTTTGCTGTTGCTGAGCGGGGGCAGGATGTTGAAGAAGACCTTGAGCAGGTCCAGATTCTCCCCGGAAACACTCGACACCGGCGTACGAGCGGAGGCGGCGCGCGCGGTGGGGGGCGTGTGGAAAAGGAGCAGTGTAACGCAAGGCAACGGTGTGTCTCGGCGTGTATATAAATATAGCTTAAAAAGAAAGATCTGTATCAGTCACACACAGACCCTCGGAGCGTGTACCTGGAGGACTGGGCGAAGCGCTGGGCGGCGGTGACGGCGTCATCGCGGTTGGAGATCAGCATGGGAACCTTGTTGCAGCCGGGCAGCTTGAGCAGCCTCTCTAACTGCCGCACGGTCTTCTGCACAGCACCGCCCACACACACGTCCACCTTACTGACCACCACGAACACGGGCACCTTCAGCGCCAGAGCCAGACCCAGGTGCTCCCGCGTAGTGCCCGCTGACCGACAGGAAGTGGAGGAGCAGACAGGTTTAGCCTTTTATATATATATATATATATATATATATATATATATATATATATATAAACACACACAGTATATGATACATTTCCTATGGAAATACTTGAATCCCAAGTGGGGTCTGCAGACTCCCAGGGGTCTGTGAGGAAAGTTCAGGAATAAAAAGCCTGGATAATTGAATTTCATGACACGAATTTACCATCCTGTTTTTGCACAATGAAATCTGTGGGTTCTGGAAAATTCCGCATCGAATTAAAGCGTCAAATTTCACCCCTCAGAGTTCTGCGTTCTCATGTCACTGGAAAGCGGAGGCTTAAACCTGCGCTCACCGATGCCCGTGTTTGCGCCCACGACCAACATGGCGAAATCGGGGCAGTAGCTGGTCAGACCGAAGATGGTGGTCTTTAAGTACTTGTGGTGGCCGGCCAGATCGATGAAGGTGATCATCTTCGACGAGCTCTCGCAGATCTCCTCCGCCGTGCGTGACTCGCTGTAATTCACCACCTGCCGAGTGAATTACGACCGTTACAAAGCGCTGGCACTGGAGACTCCTTCCATAACTGTTCAACAAATGCATCCTGCACATGAATCTGAGCATCCAGATTTTTTAAAAAAACAAAACGTCCCTGCGAACGAGCTGTTACTAGAGTAGAATCGATAACGTATCAGAACAAGCGCGTTAATATAAACCTTCCGATCGCTCCGAGAAGAGAACAGCCCTCCGGGGGGGTGTAATATCGCACGTCTGTCTCACCTCTCCTTTGCTGTTAAAACCGAGGATCTCGAAGCTGATGCTGGACGTGCGGCCTGTCTGGATTTCGTGCAGGTGCCGGAACAGGTTGAGACGAGCTCGGCCTCGTCCGTTATCCAGCTCGCCCTGCGTCAGGACGCCCAGGAGAGTGGACTTCCCCGAGTCGACGTTCCCCAGCACGGCGACACGCAGGTCCAGGAACTAACACGTGCATGAAGGCGGCTATTCAGGACACTATAACAATTAACACTGCAGGTACAACCGAGCGCGAAACGTCCAGAACTATTTCACCGACTCTCGTGGTCCAAATACACGTTGCCATTTTGGAAACGTATTTATTTCAGTACCTTAATAGTCCACATTAGTCCCTGCTACAGTTCTATGACATCCGCGCACTGACCTGCTGGTTATCCGGAACTTTCCTCACAAGGACTTCTGCGATTTTCCGGGGTTTGTCCGACTCATAATCCACTTCCCGCTCTCTCAGGAGTGTTATATCAGCGCCGACCCTGCATGCAATCACACACACACACACACACACACATACATACTAACACACACATATAACCCAATGACCCCAAAACCCAGTTACTTGAACATGGTGCATTAGTGACGAACACACAATGTGTCCATGCACTTGACCTAATTATAATATGATTACATCATATCCCATAATACTGCGGTAGGCCTAAGGTACAAGGATAGGGTGACTCCATACTTCTCAGCCATCCTGCGCAGGGTGTTTATGGAGGCCTTCATGTCGTTATCGGTGAGACCCACCAGCAGGCCGTTGTCCTCGACGCCGATCTGGTAGACGGCCTCCCCTCGGCCCTCCTGCAGCCGCCACTTCAGCTGCGTGGCCAAGTGCTCGAAACGGTACTGCGTTGGGTTCACCAGCTTCAGCTGAGGACGGGACACGCGTCACTGAGAATGTGCGTGTGTGAGTGTGTGTGTATGTAAGTGAGAGCTGAATTTGAATAGTTGCTGAGTGTATGAATCATACAGGTCACAAGAATGAGTGGGAGATGCAGTACCTTGTACTCAATATTTCCCTCCTCGGCCTGAAACACGATAGATGACATTTGTTACAGGACAATCCACACCAGTTTGACACATTGAAAAGTTCAGCAGCACATTTGTAGCTGTGACGGTTGTTTGCGCACTAGCGGGTCTGTCGTGGAGTGCGTCCCTGGTTTTAGGGAATTTGGCTGTGGGGTATATGGTTTTGGGATATTTGTCTATGTGATATTTTGTTGCAGGATTATTTGGTATGGAGACTTTTGGCTTTTTTGGGGGGGTTAGTTTTAGGTAATTTGGCTGTGGGGATATTTAGTTTTGGGGCATTGAGTATAGCTATAATTGGTTTTATGGAATTGATCTGTGGGGTATTTAGTTTTGGGGCACTTCGCAGTAGCTATAATTGGTTTTATGGTATTGATCTGTGGTGTATTTAGTTTTGGGGCACTTCGAAGTAGCTATAATTGGTTTTATGGGATTGATCTGTGGGGTATTTAGTTTTGGGGCATTGAGTATAGCTATAATTGGTTTTATGGAATTGATCTGTGGGGTATTTAGTTTTGGGGCACTTCGCAATAGCTATAATTGGTTTTATGGGATTGATCTGTGGGTTATTTAGTTTTGGGGCACTTCGCAGTAGCTATAATTGGTTTTATGGGATTGATCTGTGGGTTATTTAGTTTTGGGGCACTTCGCAGTAGCTATAATTGGTTTTATGGGATTGATCAGTGGGGTATTTACTTTTGGGGCACTTCGCAGTAGCTATAATTGGTTTTATGGTATTGATCTGTGGGGTATTTAGTTTTGGGGCACTTCGCAGTAGCTATAATTGGTTTTATGGTATTGATCTGTGGGGTATTTAGTTTTGGGGCACTTCGCAGTAGCTATAATTGGTTTTATGGAATTGATCTGTGGGGTATTTAGTTTTGGGGCACTTCGCAGTAGCTATAATTAGTTTTATAGGATTGATCTGTTGGGTTATTTAGTTTTGGGGCACTGAATATAGCTATAATTGGTTTTATGGTATTGATCTGTGGGGTATTTAGTTTTGGAGCATTGAGTATAGCTATAATTGGTTTTATGGAATTGATCTGTGGGGTATTTAGTTTTGGGGCACTTCGCAGTAACCATAATTGGTTTTATGGAATTGATCTGTGTGGTATTTAGTTTTGGGGCACTTCGCAGTAGCTATAATTGGTTTTATGGAATTGATCTGTGGTGTATTTAGTTTTGGGGCACTTCGCAGTAACCATAATTGGTTTTATGGAATTGATCTGTGGGGTATTTAGTTTTGGGGCACTTCGCAATAGCTATAATTGGTTTTATGGTATTGATCTGTGGTGTATTTAGTTTTGGGGCACTTCGAAGTAGCTATAATTGGTTTTATGGGATTGATCTGTGGGGATATTTAGTTTTGGGGCATTGAGTATAGCTATAATTGGTTTTATGGAATTGATCTGTGGGGTATTTAGTTTTGGGGCACTTCGCAGTAGCTATAATTGGTTTTATGGGATTGATCTGTGGGGTATTTAGTTTTGGGGCACTTCGCAGTAGCTATAATTGGTTTTATGGAATTGATCTGTGGGGTATTTAGTTTTGGGGCACCCGCGGTAACCATAATTGGTTTTATGGAATTGATCTGTGGGGTATTTAGTTTTGGGGCGGCCGCAATAGCTATAATTGGTTTTATGGTATTGATCTGTGGTGTATTTAGTTTTGGGGCACTTCGCAGTAGCTATAATTGGTTTTATGGGATTGATCTGTGGGGATATTTAGTTTTGGGGCATTGAGTATAGCTATAATTGGTTTTATGGAATTGATCTGTGGGGTATTTAGTTTTGGGGCACTTCGCAGTAGCTATAATTGGTTTTATGGTATTGATCTGTGGTGTATTTAGTTTTGGGGCACTTCGCAGTAGCTATAATTGGTTTTATGGGATTGATCTGTGGGGTATTTAGTTTTGGGGACTGAATATAGCTATAATTGGTTTTATGGTATTGATCTGTGGGGTATTTAGTTTTGGGGCACTTCGCAGTAACTATAATTGGTTTCATGGTATTGATCTGTGGGGTATTTAATTGTGGGGCACTTCGCAGTAGCTATAATTGGTTTTATGGTATTGATCTGTGGGGTATTTAGTTTTGGGGCACTTTGCAGTAGCTATAATTGGTTTTATGGGATTGATCTGTGGGGTATTTAGTTTTGGGGCACTTCGCAGTAGCTATTGGTTTTATGGAATTGATCTGTGGGGTATTTAGTTTTGGGGCACTTTGCAGTAGCTATAATTGGTTTTATGGGATTGATCTGTGGGGTATTTAGATGTGGGGAATTTGACAGGATATTTGGTTTCGGGACATATGAGTGTAAGGGTATGTGGTTTTGTGCATTTGGCTGTAGGCTTATTTGCTTTTAGGGCATTTGCCTATGGAGTTGTATTTATTTTTAGGAAATTTGCTTTGGCGCTGTGGGGCTGTGGGGTATTTAGATGTGGGGAATGCGATTATGCGGGTATTTGTTTTTGCAGTGGAACATTTGTGGTCTATTTGGTGGTCTATCTTTGGTTTTGTCTAACAGGATGGAATCTCTTCCTGTTGGAAGTGAATATATTGAAGTGTAATAGAAGTACCCCTGTCCTGCTGGGGCACTGGGGCAGACAATCACAGTCTAAGCGTTGCAGCAGGGCAATCTCGCTCAGCCTCGATTCAAACTCGTTGTCGTTAATGATCAATAGTGGGTGATTTTAAGAGTGAAATGTGGATATATTTAAACAGCTAATTAGCTAGTTAGACTTCCCAAACTCCACAAAGCTACAAAGTAATAGCAGGCTGGTTGAAAAAACATTTCTATGTTTATTAAGAGTTGTTTATTTAGTAATAATATTTTTATAAAAAAAAAAGAACATGAACGCTGGAGAACGCTGTAATTCGTTGTTGTAGTGACACACAGCGCCTAGCTAGCAACAAGCTAACCTCAAATCGCCTCAGGAACGTTCGCCTCACGCGCCGTTTTCGTATTCACGCGCATCAGCGCCCCGCCCCCCATGTGAATATGTCGACATGGGAACGCCCACTGCTGTAAACAATAATTACCTCCGGGGGCAGAAACGGCGGCGGCTCGTTGGCTTTTCTGCCCCTCCGTCTCTTCCCCCTCCTCCTCCTGCCTCTTCTGCTGCGGGATTTGCGCTTGTGCGCGTTTTCTAGAACGGATCCGGGCCCAGGCGCGTGCGCGTGCGCTTTCGCATCCATGTCACCGCAGCGTTCAGCGACCTGCATGTCCACAAACCGGGACTCGGTTATTTCCTCCTCGTCCTCGGTTATTCCTGAACAGTGCGTGGGGACGAAACGTCTACTCCGGTCTAAGAGAGCTCTAGGACAGAGGACCGAGACAGATACACACGCTCACTGCGGCGCAGGCGCGCGCTGTGGCCGCTCAGGGTTGCCAGATTGGACTGCATTTAGGTCAACACTCTCCGATTTTTAAAGTGTCCATACGGAATATGTCACACAATAGGTCAACAAAATGATCTTTGAAAAAGTCTTACATCTGTGCATAATAATTACGCACGCAAAACATCTATACATCTTTTATACCGTTTATCCTTCAGGGTCCCGGGGAACCCGGAGCATATCCCAGGGAGCATCGGGGTACGACACGGACAGGGTACCAATCTGTCGCAGGGAATAATCACACACTCAGTCGTACACTTTGGACACATCAAATCAGCCTGTCTTTGGACTGGAGAGAACATGCACACAACTCACACAAGGGGCAGCCGTGGAAATCGTACCTCCAACCCTGGCGGTGTGAGGCGAACGTGTGAGGCGGTGTCCTGGAGGACCCCCAGCACTGCACGTTTTGTACGTCTTCCTTTATCGAACACACTTGACTCAACTCTTCAGTACATTCTGAAAGATCTGCAAGGATTGGGTGTGTCGGATAAGACAAGACATACAAAACATGCAGTGCTGGGGTTCCTCCAGGACAGGTTGGAGAACCCCTGCACTAAGCAAAATGTGTCCAACACAGTAGCTCGGATTCACAGCTTTGGAACGTTTTGTTTTTATTTGTACTCGCACAGATTGTGAAAGTAACGTGATACTTATTTTTAAGTTTCTGCTAAACATTTCTGCCGAACATTTCTAATAACCATTTCTACTGAACATTTCTGCCGAACATTTCTAATAACCATTTCTACTGAGCATTTCTACTGAACATTTCTAATAACAATTTCTAGTGAACATTTCTAATAACAATTTCTACTAAACATTTCTAATAACTATTTCTACTGAACATTTCTAATAACCATTTCTACTGAACATTTCTAATAACAATTTCTAGTGAACATTTCTAATAACTATTTCTACTGAACATTTCTATTAACCATTTCTACTGAACATTTCTACTGAACATTTCTAATAACAATTTCTACTGAACATTTCTAATAACCATTTCTACTGAACATTTCTAATAACCATTTCTACTGAACATTTCTAATAACCATTTCTACTGAACATTTCTACTGAACATTTCTAATAACCATTTCTGCTGAAAATTTCTACTGAACATTTCTAATAACCATTTCTACTGAGCATTTCTAATAACCATTTCTACTGAACATTTCTACTGAACATTTCTAATAACCATTTCTGCTGAAAATTTCTACTGAACATTTCTAATAACCATTTCTACTGAGCATTTCTAATAACCATTTCTACTGAACATTTCTGCCGAACATTTCTAATAACCATTTCTACTGAGCATTTCTACTGAACATTTCTAATAACAATTTCTAGTGAACATTTCTACTGAACATTTCTAATAACAATTTCTACTAAACATTTCTAATAACCATTTCTACTGAACATTTCTACTGAACATTTCTAATAACAATTTCTACTGAACATTTCTAATAACCATTTCTACTGAACATTTCTAATAACCATTTCTACTGAACATTTCTACTGAACATTTATACTGAACATTTCTACTGGACATTTCTACTGAACATTTCTAATAACAATTTCTACTAAACATTTCTAATAACTATTTCTACTGAACATTTCTAATAACCATTTCTACTGAACATTTCTGCTGAACATTTCTAATAACCATTTCTGCTGAAAATTTCTACTGAACATTTCTACTGAACATTTCTAATAACCATTTCTACTGAACATTTCTAATAACCATTTCTACTGAACATTTCTACTGAACATTTCTAATAACAATTTCTACTGAACATTTCTAATAACCATTTCTACTGAACATTTCTAATAACCATTTCTACTGAACATTTCTAATAACCATTTCTACTGAACATTTCTACTGAACATTTCTACTGAACATTTCTAATAACAATTTCTACTAAACATTTCTAATAACTATTTCTACTGAACATTTCTAATAACCATTTCTACTGAACATTTCTGCTGAACATTTCTAATAACCATTTCTACAGAAAATTTCTACTGAACATTTCTAATAACCATTTCTACTGAACATTTCTACTGAACATTTCTAATAACCATTTCTACTGAACATTTCTAATAACCATTTCTGCTGAAAATTTCTACTGAACATTTCTAATAACCATTTCTACTGAACATTTCTAATAACCATTTCTGCTGAACATTTCTGCTGAACATTTCTAATAACCATTTCTACTGAACATTTCTAATAACCATTTCTAATAACCATTTCTGCTGAAAATTTCTACTGAACATTTGTAATAACCATTTCTACTGAACATTTCTTATAACCATTTCTACTGAACATTTCTACTGAACATTTCTAATAACCATTTCTACTGAACATTTCTACTGAACATTTCTAATAACCATTTCTGCTGAAAATTTCTACTGAACATTTCTAATAACCATTTCTACGGAGCATTTCTAATAACCATTTCTGCTGAACATTTCTGCTGAACATTTCTAATAACCATTTCTACTGAGCATTTCTACTGAACATTTTTTTAAAAGTTTCATTTTTATTGAACATTTCTGCTGAACACTTCTGATGAACATTTCTACAGAACATTTCTACATAACATTTCTACATTTCTACAGAACATTTCTACATTTCTACAGAACATTTCTGCTAAACAATTTTGCTAAACATTTCTGCTAAACATTTCTACAGAACATTTCTACCTTCTGATGAACATTTCTGTTGAATTGCTAAGCCTATCTAAATCGCCTTTTCTATTCTGTCCACCCCACCATTTCCCAAAAATAAAAACAAATTGAGCAACAGCAGTAAACATTCACAGTTTTTTTCTTCTTTTTATACAAAGAAAAACAAAATTAAACCCACAACCCACCCCTCTGGCTCATCATGGCTACCCATTAACTGTCGCTGCTTATAAAGATATTGTAAAATCCAACAACAGGCACAAAAATTTAAGTGGGAAGTGTCTGTAACTCCATAAAGTATGCAATAAAGTGATGCCATTTATGAAAAAACTTTTTAAGAGAGGAGTTACGGGATCTCCAGGGATCACCGAGACCGTTCTGACACATAAAATCGGAGAATGTTTTGGACATTGCAGATTGATTCAGAGTACGGGGATTAGACCGATCCAAGTTTGGGTCAATTACACAATTTAAATCTCCCCCAAAAATCAACAGGTGAGTGTTTAAGAAAGGGAGATTGCTCAACAATCTATTAGCAAATTCCACAACATCAAAGTTTGGAGCATACACATGAACCAACAATACCTGTCTTTGCATTAAAGTACCAGCAACTATATATCTACCGTTCGCTTCAGCGATAACGTTAGTGGACGAAAGCTGTGACCTTTTGTCAATTAAAATAGCGCCCCCTCTTGCTTTCGAATTAAAGTTCGAGTGGAAGACTTGACTCACCCAAGGACAGTGTAACCTTTGATGATCTTTAATACGTAGGTGTGTCTCCTGTAAAAATACTATATTGGAGTTCAAATGTTTCAAATGTGTAAAAACCTTAGATCTCTTAACAGGATTACCCATACCTCTGACATTCCAACTAATAAATCTTAAAGGCGTGCCTGTCCCAGCTATGCTGGGGTCCATATTAGTAAACATTTAAATAAAGTAAAATAAAGGACACAGAGTAAGCTAAACCTAAACGAAAAAAGAACAAATTCCATTAAGAAAAAAGTCCCCTACTGACTTCAAATCTAATAAATAATCTGCACACTTAACAAATATGTCTTTACCTTTAAAGACTTATAACTAATAATCTTACACAGTGTAGCACATAAAAAACAATAAATAATAAATAAATAGTAATAAAAAAATATATATATATAGATATGATTAATAAATAAATAAACAAATTCTAAACGAAGTAAAGCACAATATCCACAATAAGAATTCAAATTCTATAGAGCTGGAAGTCCGAGTGCAAATAAGAATAAAGAATATTATCAAAAATAAATAAATAAATAAATAAAATAATAATAAATAAATAATATATATATATATACACTAATAATAATAATAATAATAATAATAATAATAATAATAATAATAAATAAAATAAATACAAAGCTAAATAAACAAATAAATAAAGAAAGAAAGAACACTACACTGTGTAGATGATACAGTTCACTCCGGTATTAAGAGTTTAACATATTTTGCTGCTTCCTCCGCTGAAATAAACTCCCTCCGAACACCGTTATATGTAATGCGAAGCCGAGCTGGGTGAAGTATTCCATAGCGAGCTCCCTCAATATCACGAAGTTGACGCCGAACCTCGTTAAACGCGGCCCGGGCTGCTGAACATTTCTGCTGAACATTTCAAATAACCATTTCTGCTAAACGGCTGGGGCGGCTGGGGCGCAGTTGGTAGAGTTGGTAGAGTTGACCACTAATCGCAGGGTTGGCGGTGCGATTCCCGGCCCGGGTGACTCCAAATGCCGAAATGTCCTTGGGCAAGACATTGAACCCCAAGTTGCTCCTGATGGCAAGCTAGCGCCTTGCATGGCAGCTCTGCTACCATTGGTGTGTGAGTGTGTGTGTGAATGGGTGAATGAGACACAGTGTAAAGCGCTTTGGATAAAAGCGCTATATAAGTGCACATTTACCATTTCCATATTCGAACATTTCTGCTGAACATTTCTGCTGAACGTTTCTGCTGAACAATTCTACTGAACATTTTTGCTAAACATTTATACTGAACATTTCTACTGAACATTTCTACTGAACATTTCTACTGAACATTCTGCTGAACATTCTGCTGACCATTTCTACTGAACATTCTGGTGACCATTTCTACTGAACATTCTGCTGACCATTTCTGCTAAACATTTCTACCGAACATTTCTGCTAAACATTCTACTGAACATTTCTACTGAACATTCTGCTGAACATTTCTACTGAACATTTCTACTGAATACTCTGCTGAACAATTCTGCTGTACATTTCTACTGAACATTTCTGCTGAACATTCTGCTGAACATTCTGCTGAACATTCTGCTGAACATTCTGCTGAACATTTCTACTGAACATCCTGCTGAACATTTCTACTGAACATTTCTGCTGAACATTTCTAATAAACATTTCTGCTAAACATTTCTGCTAAACATTTCTACTAAGCCTTTCTAAATCGCCTTTTCTATTCTGTCCTCCCCACCCTTTCCCAAAAATATAAACAAATTGAGCAACAGCAGTAAACATTCACAGTTTTTTTTTCTTTTTATACAAATTAAAACAAAATTAAACCCACAACCCACCCCTCCGGCTCATCATGGCTACCCATTAACTGTCGCTGCTTATAAAGATATTGTAAAATCCAACAACAGGCACAAAAATTTAAGTGGGTAGTGTCTGTAACTCCATAAAGTAGGCAATAAAGGGATGCCATTTATGAAAAAACTTATCTGTACATCCATTCATCGTATATCTTATTTTCTCGAGTTTCAGAAAAAACATCACGTCCTTTATCCACTGGGAGATAGATGGGTATTTAGCAGACTTCCAATGTAACAGTAGGGAACGTCTTGCTATAAGGGATGTGAAAGCAATAACATCCTTTTGTATCGAACTCAAAGGAATTGAAGCTTCAGAAATACCAAATACAGCAATCAATGGACAAGGCTTTAAATCTGCCCCGAGAATAGTGGACATGATGGTAAAAAATCCAGACCAAAAACCATGGAGACCAGGGCAGAAGAAAACCATATGGCCAAGATGACAGGGAGAGCCATGGCATTTATCACACTTGTCCTCTACATCCAGATACATCAGACATTCTCAACTTGGACAGATGGACTCTATTTAAAACTTTGAACTGCATAAGTCCAGGACGAGCACAAGAAGTGGTAGTCTGTACCCTCCCTATAGCATGTTCCCAACACTCCTCACTTATTTGTACTCCTAACTCCGTTTCCCACACATTCCTAATTTTGTTACTCGACCCTCTACCTAGCGTCAGAATAAAATCATAAACCCTAGAAATCATTCCTCTCTGATGCGGATTATTTGAAAACAAGCCTTCCCAAGCCTATTCAGGAGGCGCAGAGGGGAAATCAGGAAAACATCTAGAAATGAAGTTCCGTATTTGAAAATACCGAAAGAAATGCATCAAAGGGAGATCATAACTGGATGCCAAACTGTCAAAGCTATCAAACACACCATCGGAATACAAATTTCTAACTTGTTTAATACCCTTGTCATACCACACTGAGAATGAGGAGTCCATACACGATGGGGGAAATAGATGGTTGTTGACTAAAGGACATAAAGAGGATGCACCTACAAATTTACAGTGTCGTCTAAATTGATACCAAGTCATAAGTGTGTTGAGAACAACAGGGTTATCAGTATATTGGGAAAGTTTTGTAGGTAAAGAGGAATAAAGCAGAGCAGATAAAGAGGATTCACTACAAGAAGATAATTCCAATTTAGTCCAAGAAGATCCAGGAGATTGAACCCAGTAACAAAGTTTATGGATGTGTGCAGCCTAGTAATAGAATTGAAAATTGGGTAATGCAAGTCCTCCACTAAGTTTACATTTCTGCAATAAACATTTACTAACCCTTGGTGGCTTCCCTCCCCAAATAAATGTACTAATTATCTTATCCAATGAATCGAAGAATGATTTTGGGAGAGAAAGAGGCACTTGTTGGAACAAGAAAAGAAACTTCGGTATTATATTCATTTTGACGTCATTGATCTTGCCAATTAGAGAAAGTGGTAAGTTACCCCAACTCTGAATGTTAGATTTAACCTTTGAGATAAGGGGAGTAAAGTTAGCTGATAGAAGATTAGATAGAGAACGTGTCACGTTGATACCTAGGTATTTAAAACCTGACTGCCTAAATCGAAACGGTAGATCTGACTGTTGGAGAGACAAAACTGAAGTATTGACAGGAAAACAGTCGCTTTTATCTAAATTTAATTTATAACCAGAGACAACACCAAAAGACTCCAGAACACCCAAGACAGCTGGCATAGAGGCGATAGGATCAGTTACATACCATAGCAAATCATCAGCATATAGCGACAATTTGTATTCTACACCATATCGAACTATTCCTTTAAACAAGGAGGAAGATTTCAGTGCAATAGAGAGCGGCTTGATGGCAATAGCAAAAAGCAGAGGGGATAAAGGACAACCTTGGCGACACCCTCGTCCAAGCGCAAAATAATCAGAATAAATATAGTTTGTCTGAACCCTAGCATTAGTGGTTGAGTAAAGGAGGCTAATCCAAGAAATAAACTTATCCCCAAATACAAACAAAGACTGCCCCAAAGACTGCAAACAAATACTCCCACTCAACCCTATCAAATGCTTTTTCAGCATCTAATGAAAACACAATCTCAGGAAGCTCAGCCGAATGCTTTGAATAAATTATATTAAAGAGTGTACGGGTATTGAAAAACAATTGACGTCCCTTTATAAAACCGTTCTGCTCTTCAGATATAATATAAGGAAGTACATTCTCTAACTGAGATGCCATTACTTTCGCCAACAACTTTACATCTGCATTAACCAGTGACAGCAGTCTATAAGAACACAGGAGGATGGATCCTTACCCTCCTTTAGAAGCAGAGCTATGGTGGCTTGTGTCAGGGTTGGAGGCAAAGACCCACATTCCAAAGATTCATTGAACATAGCCAAAAGCAATGGAGCTAATTTTCAAATAAACATTTAAAAAAATTCAATTGGAAATCCGTCCGGGCCAGGAGCTTTGTTAGATTGCGTAGATTTAACTGAAATTGAAACTTCTTCAAGAGAGAGTGGGGAGTCCAGTTGCATAGCAGTATTCGAATCAATAACAGGGTTACAGAGGTTTTGAAGAAATGCTTTCACTTTAGTATTTTCTGTTGGAGATTCGGACTTATAAAGCGAAGAGTAAAACGATTTAAAATTATGTATATTATATATTATTATTATTATTTTTATATTATATATTAAATAAATTCTGCTTGTAAGTCAAGACGCTGTTTAAGAAGTTCTGGGGAGGGGTTCAATGCACATCTTTGATCGAGACTACTGATTGCAGATGTAAGTTCATCAATCCTAGCAGTGTGTTTTTTATTACAGAGAGCAGAGTAAGAAATAATCTGCCCTCTGATATAGGATATAGTGATATAGTGATATACTGATATACTGATATAGTGTCTCCCATAACAGTGAATAAGAGATGGAGTCATTCTGATTTAAGAAAAGAAAGTCATCAATAGAACTAGAAATGAACTCGCAGAATTCACTGTCTGCTAAAAGAAGAGAATTAAATCTCCAAGGCGGTCGGCTACGTTTATAAGTAGAAAGATGAATATCTAATTGTAGAGGCGCATGGTCAGAAATTACAATACCCAAATAGTCAGAAGAAACTACGCAAGAATCAAGAGTGCTATCTATAAATAATATAAAATAATCAATCCTCGAATAGGAATGATGCACCTGGGAGAAGAAAGAACGCTCTTTAAGAGAGGGGTTACGGGATTCTCCAGGTCTCAACGAGACCGTTCTGACACACAAAATCGGAAAATGTTTTGGACATTACAGATTGATTGAGAGTACGGGGATTAGACCGATCCAAGTTTGGGTCAAATACACAATTTAAATCTCCACCGAAAATCAACAGGTGAGTGTTTAAGAAAGGGAGATTGCTCAACAATCTATTAGCAAATTCCACATCATCAAAGTTTGGAGTGTATACATTTACCAGCAACACCTGTCTTTGCATTAGAGTACCAGCAGCTATAATATATCTACCGTTCACATCAGCAATAACGTTAGAAAACTGTGACCTTTTGTCAATTAAAATAGCGCCCCCTCTTGCTTTCGAATTAAAGTTCGAGTGGAAGACTTGACTCACCCAGGGACAGTGTAACCTTTGATGATCTTTAATACGTAGGTGTGTCTCCTGTAAAAATACTATATTGAGTTTAAACGTTTCAAATGTGTAAAAATGTTAGATCTCTTGACAGGATTACCCATACCTCTGACATTCCAACTAATAAATCTTAAAGGCGTGCCTGTCCCAGACTGTCCCAGCATCCATGTTACTACTAACCATTTAAATAAAGTAAACCATAGGAATGTGAATAGCCAATTAGAGCTGAAGAGGGACACACACCCAAAGTCTCCATAAAACAAAAGAGACAGCAGTGTTTCACACCTAGGGTTGTCCACAAAGTGGACCGAGAGTAAGCTAAACAAAATTACCTAAACTAAAAAATAATTCCAGTAAGAGAAAAGTCCCCTACTGACTTCACATCTAATAAATAGTCTGCGCACTTTAACAAATATAATGTCCTTACCATTTAAAGACTTCTAACTAATAATATTACACAGTGTAGCACATTAAAAACATTATAATAAAAAAAAGAAAATAACTAATAAAATGAAATAAACTCTAACTCGGTCAGAGCGACCAAACAGAGAAGCACATTAATATAGAAGTAGAACTAAGAGGAGTGAGTCAACAAATTCTAGATGAAGTAATGCATCGACAATATCTTCAATAAGAATTCGAATTCTGTAGAGCTGGAAGGCCGAGTGCAAAAAAAGAATAAAGAATAATCAAAGTAAATAAATAAATAAATAAAAATACTCGATACTTCTGCATATAAACCGTACATGAACTGTAAATAAATGTGTTACTTGACAAATACACACACAATCTACATGCCCAACCTACCCACACACACACACACACACACACACACCCCTCTGCCCCCTTCATGGTTGAGGTCATCGCATTCTGCTCTGATGTCATACAGCTCTAAGAATTCATTAAGATCTATAGAAGCACCCAGAACACTGTTCTTCTCTTCTACTTTGCTGAAACACATCGTTTACATGCTGTTGAGATTTGCACAAGGAAGCCGATATGTGGAGAGTATGAGGAGCACGAGAAACAGCAGAGACGCACCGGTATTTCATTCATTAAGGTCATTTATTTGGAGAATTAAAGTAGAGAGTAAAGTTTTTTGTGAGGGGGGGACAGTTATGAGTTGATAAAGTGAGTTTAAACAGTTTGTCGTTGATGCATTTTTGTTTTTCCAAGTTTGGGCTTCGAACCTGTCAAAGTTATTTCTGTAAACAGCGTGTGAACAATGTTGTGCGGAGGAATATCTAAGAGTGAGAGCGTTTTCATTATGTCCCTATTGGTTTTTATTTGTAAATAAATACGAAGAGAAGAAGGATTCAAGATATCCGGGGTCTTCTGTTCAAATGCGCACAAAAGTTTTGTTCTTAGCTTGAATTGAAAAATAAAATCATTCTTGGACCCAGCTCGAACAGATGGAGTGTGAGCAGCAGGAATATCTATATTCCCGATGCCAAAGCTTGAGAGAAAAGGCCGCTGCTTATGAGCAAATGCACGAAGCCATCAGTAGACGAATTTGTGGCCCATCTGTATGTGAGGAAGATCTCAGGAACAGTCTACGCTGCGACTCCAGGAACTACAAATCACCTGGTAAGCTGCAGGACTGAATTATAAACGAGCCTTAAAATGCTTACAAATAGATCACAAATAGTTTAAGATCAAAGAAGCGACTAACATCAACAGTGAGTTTAGCGTGAAAGAATTTATAAGGAAATGAACTAACAGAGGGAAAATGTTCTTTCTGTGGTTTAAGTGAACAGTATGGAGACAACCAAGAGAGCCGGTGTGAGAGGACTGGCTAGTCGAAGACAGAAAACAGATTTGAAGTTCCTAGATGTAGGCAGCAAAGAACCGGCCGTAGTTAACCAGAAAACAGAACCTGAAGCCAGCTACAACCCCGCCGGCAATGTGGCTGCCAGAGAGCCAGCTGTAGTTAAGATCAAAAAAGAACCTGAAGCCAGCTACAACCCCGCCGGCAATGTGGCTGCCAGAGAGCCAGCTGTAGTTAAGATCAAAAAAGAACCTGAAGCCAGCTACAACCCCGCCGGCAATGTGGCTGCCAGAGAGCCAGCTGTAGTTAATATCAAAACAGAACCTGAAGCTAGTCACAAGCCTGCAGGCAACGTGCTTGTCAGAAAACTACCTGTAGTTAACAAGAAGATGGGACTTGTAGCCAGCTACAAGCCCACAGGCAGCATAGCTACAAGAAAGCTGCCTGTACTTAGCCAGAAAACAGGACCTGATGCCAGCTACAAGCCTGCAGGCACCATGGCCTCAAGAAAGCTGCCTGCAGGTAGCCACAAAACAGGACCTGATGCCAGTTACAAGCCCGCAAGCACCATGGCCTCAAGACAGCTGCCAGTACTTAGCCACAAAACAGGACCTGATGCCAGCTTCAAGCCGGCAAGCCCCATGGCCTCAAGACAGCTGCCAGTACTTAGCCACAAAACAGGGCCTGATGCCAGCTACAAACCTGTAAGCCCCATGGCCTCAAGACAGCTGCCTGTATTTAGACAGGAAACAGGACCTGATGCCAGCTACAAGCCGGCAAGCCCCATGGCCTCAAGACAGCTGCCTGTAGTTAGACAGGAAACAGGACCTGATGCCAGCTACAAGCCGGCAAGCCCCATGGCCTCAAGACAGCTGCCTGTACTTAGCCACAAAACAGGACCTGATGCCAGCTACAAACCTGTAAGCCCCATGGCCTCAAGACAGCTGCCTGTACTTAGCCACAAAACAGGACCTGATGCCAGCTACAAACCTGTAAGCCCCATGGCCTCAAGACAGCTGCCTGTACTTAGCCACAAAACAGGACCTGATGCCAGCTACAAACCTGTAAGCCCCATGGCCTCAAGACAGCTGCCTGTACTTAGCCACAAAACTGGACCTGATGCCAGCTACAAACCTGTAAGCCCCATGGCCTCAAGACAGCTGCCTGTAGTTAGAAAGGAAACAGGACCTGATGCCAGCTACAAACCTGTAAGCCCCATGGCCTCAAGACAGCTGCCTGTAGTTAGAAAGGAAACAGGACCTGATGGCAGCTACAAATTTACAAGCCCCATAGCCTCAAGACAGCTGCCTGTAGTTAGACAGGAAACAGGACCTGATGCCAGCTACAAACCTGCAGTCACCATGGCCTCAAGACAGCTGCCTGTAGTTTGCCAGAAAAGACAACCTGAAGCCAGCCACAAGCCTGCAGGCAACGTAGTCACCCAAACTCCAAGCCCTGGCAGGCTTGATGAGCTATTTCAGCTGCTGAAGCTGAATTACTGACATTAATGATTTACTGAATTACGTGAATTACTGACATTACTCGAAAAACTTTCAACCTTACCGTGTTTTCCAAATCCGAAATAAGACGCTTTTTAATAAAGCAGTGTGACATGCTACTATGATCCGCATGTATACGTTGCAGATTGCATCGTGTGAGTTACACGACGACGTGACGTTTCCCAGGTGATACGCTGTGCTACAGTGGCTGTACATGGGAATTCCTATGGTAAAACATAGTACCAGAACAACACTAAAGCGATAACTGTCAACACATGAAGGACGACGGAGCAGCACACACGTACAGTGGGTGGAGACAAGGCGAACACCTTCAGATTTTTCAGGGTTCATGTCAGCGAGGATCTCACCAGGTCTCACGTAATGAGGAACAATGTCTGTACTTCCTAAGAAGCTTAAAGAAAGCTACAGGCGTACACTCCTACCATCAGGGAGACGCTACAGGGACGTGAAAGCATGAACCGAACTTCTTCACATATTGTTACCAGTGGTCTATATTTGCACCATATATATGTATATTATACAATCCGATGCCCAGTTCACTGGCAGCGTTTTATTGGACTTCAGCCTACCTACCTCACATTCATACCTGTACAGTCATGGACGAAAGTATTGGCACCCCTGGAACATTTCCAGAAAATGCACCATTTCTCCCAGAAAAGTGTTGCAATGACAAATGTTTTGGTATACACATGTTTATTACCTTTAAGTGCATTGGAACAGCACAAAAAAGCTGAAGAAACAAGGCAAATTTGACATCATTTTACACAAAACTCAAAAATTAGGTCGGACAAAATTGTTGGCACCCTAAACTTAATATTTGGTTGCACACCCTTTGGAGAAAATAACTGAAACCAATCGCTTCCTATAACCATCAACAAGCTTCCTACACACTCAACTGGAATTTTCTGGAAATGTTCCAGGGGTGCCAATACTTTCATCCATGACTGTATATATCATACCATATCTGTATTTGTACTGTATATATCATACCATATTTGTAATGCACTGTATATATATCAGACGCCAACCTAGAGTGTAATTTATAACTGGTTTATAAGCCTTTCCCGTGTAGTATCGATGGTGACCAGAAGGAATGCAGAGTAAGAACCTTCACTACATTGTACAATAAATTTTTGAACTCTACTGTATGCTCTGCAGAAGGAGACTATGAGTTACTAATCCAACAACCAGGCCCTTAAGGGTGAACTTAAATGTATACAAACGGAACTTCATGCATTCTTCTTTCATATTGGTCATAATAATAATAATAATAATAATGAGAGGAAGAAGAATAATAAGAGGAAAAACAATAATTACTCATCATCATCATCATAGGCAGAATCAACAGGTGCTGGTAATTATAATATAGAATATTTTGTTATCATGGAAACTTACCCATAATTCCATCACCAGAGGTGGCAACTTTGCTAAAAAATGAAAATACTAGCAAACACGGAGAGAAAAAATATTTTGTACTACAAAATGAAACTAGTGTACATATGTCACTGGATGAGACGCTAATTTTATATAGCTATTTTTATTGAACAAAATCAGGTGAAACCTGTGTTTTTTTGGACTAACCAGACCTCAGCTCCACCCACTTTGTTTCTATTGGCTCTCAAACCTGAAGCTTGCAAATTCCAAACGTTTACCTAGATAAAAATTGGTCGTGAAGCGAAAGTAACCGTTACCAGGAGCGGATGCGTTTTTCACGTCGTGTAGTTTAGGGCAGTTTTCAGGTGCATCTCCGTAGCAACGGGTCCAAAAAAATCTAATCAAATCGTAAAAGCTACGACCAGACCAAGCATCGACAAGAGGAGGTTTTGCAGGTCAGCGGCATGTCAGACCTCAAACAAACAAAAAAAAGTGGAGATGAACCGTGCTGTTCCCCCAGAGCTCTGCTGTTTAAGTCTTATCGATCGAGGTAAAACCCCACAGCCGTAAATGGATTACGGTAGGCCGAGGCGAGCGGACGTAACAGACGCAGAGCTCGGCTCTATCCCTAAGCCGCTTTCAGATGGCGGGAAAGTGCCGAGATCAGATCACGAGGTAGAATTTATGCCCGTGACATTACTTTGATCTCACTGCCAGTCATTGAAGCCCATTTCAGTTATACAGTAGAACTCAACGTTACCGTTATTAACGTGCTCATGAAAACTATTTCATTAAGGGTTAAACACATGACAGCAGGTGCTGGTGTTCCTCGGGAGGATCCCAGAGCGACTTGGGAACGATTACAAAGTTGAATTCATTACATGCGACATTAAACGTCGTGGAAACGACCACAAGATAATTTACTTCTTGTTCATAAACCCTACTAAGACGTGTTACAAAGTCGTCCGTCCTGAAGACATTCCTGTGGGGGAAACCTGACCGCTGCAAAGCTCGGACACTGGACACAACTACACGGACATGTCTTTGGGGTGACTTTTATTAAAAGCATCTTACAAGAGAAAACACACAAAGCAACACCAATAACTGACATTTACATGACCTGTACAATTAGGCCTTTTGCAGTACATGCATCAGATACATTACAATGTTATCATCATCATCATCATTAATATAGTCAACTTATATCAGTACATAAAACAATAAAAGACACATTTCGTAGATCACACTTAGCTTGGGGGGGTTTTCGTTTATCGTTCACTCAAAACCCAAAAACGTGAACTACTCGAATAGAACAAGGATGGCTAAAAAAGAAATGCGGCACTCGATACGTCACTCCTACAGTACAGAAATTTAAAACAAACAAACAAACAAAAAAAGCCCTCCGGACCATTTACACCTCTGGGAAGGTGCCAGGTATATTATTATTATTATTATTATTATTAGGTGTTGCTGTTGTCCAAAAACCCTTCATTTTTTTTTTTCGAGCCCTATTAAATATAAAACATAGGCCACTGGTTAACTTCGAGTAATGATGAACCGCCTCGGCGGTTCCTACGGCTATTCTCTAGCACACGGTACACACAGGTAAACAAAAGACTCGACTTTTGGTACTTCGGAGCACTCCCTAAAAGAAAAAGAAAAGAAAAGAAAAAAAGCGCAACGGCCAATTGCGACACATGCTTCATATACTGTTATATAATAACACAGAGGCACCGTAAGAGGTGCCCTGTGGAGGCGCAGCACCGGAGGGAGGAGTGGGTCGAGGAGTTAAATCTCTCCCAGACCTGGGATAAACTTCACTTTTTGGAGCTTTAAAATATGTTCATTAGAAACAAACGGAACAAACATAACGATAGACGATCGACTGCTCGAGGCAGCCTGGTAAGCAAACATCTTTTGTCAGCGAGGACATCTGACTTTAAAAAAAACAACATTTTATTAGATTGCCACGGTCAAATTAAAACGAATTGACTTGGAACTTCTATTCAAATCAACACTAGCAAGTTGGCTAGCTGGATACTAGGCTAGCAGGGAGTCGAGTTACGCGTATGTGGTGTAGAGTATCGAAACCTACAGATATACAGTAAGTGCTCATCGGACGGTTGCGTCTCATACGCTTCGAGACAAACGTGACAGATTTGAACGGGACGACCAGAAAACGGGGTACAATTTAACCCGACTCATTAACGACTAAAGCTGGCTAGCCGCTAATCAGCCACCAGAAAGTTGCTTTAAACAGTTTCACCAAAAAGGGTGATTTTATTTGATTAAAATTTCTAAAAAAAAAAAATCGCAGTCTTACGTTTCCATTGAATCATTTAGCGGGCGCTTTTATCCAAAGCGACTTCTAAATGACGAAATACAGCTTCCCAATAAGTCTTACAGCTTACTGGTCAAGTACAGAAGACTACAGCCTGCAGGTCAAAATGCCCTGTACTGTCCAATGGGCTGCTACTAATATACGAGCATGTTGCCTCAGAAAGAAATAAACTAGAGGTTTAGACGAAGACAAAAAAAACAAAAACAAAACACGTGAAGCCATATCTAAACCCCTACCAAAAGACATTTCCCCTATAATGCTCCTCTCCTAAAAGTTCTCAAAGGCACATGAATTAAGATTTGCGCAGGATTATTAGAGCGATTCGGTGGCTATGCTTCATCAAAAGGAGTCCTAGAAATAAATACGCCTTCTCACGTTGCATTATTCTTCACCACAGTTAGCTGCCATTTGAACTCCGTGACGCCGGCACGACCCTATTCACCATGAACTTCATTTCTCTTTTCACAAAGCAGACATAAAATACTTCGCGATGGCTTTCGCGGAATCAGTCCGGAATCCGCACTCGAAGCTGGACACGAGCGGTGGCGCAGGTGAAAGCCCAAACCCCACAAAAACCACCGTTCACATTCACGTGAGCCCTTTCGCAGGAAGCTCGGGAAAAAAAAAAAAACGTAAGAAAAAGTTAGACTGTTTTTATCCCAGGTCTGACCTGTCAATGCTAGCACCCAGTTGCACCAAAAGCTAGGACCGCTGGACCGGTTGGAGCGACAAGTAGTACTACCAAAAAAAATATCATCGAGAAACCTTTCCAAATAGCATCGTCAGTTGTTACACGAAGGGTTCACCAATCGAGCGAGGCTATACGTCTTGTAGGCACCGCTTCACAGTTCTCAAACCAGTCCAACGTCTGTTGAAAGCCCATAAAAAACAGCAAATCACACCAAATACAAACTATGGTTAACTCCAGAAGGCAAACACGACTCCAGGAAACAGGGAAGAGAAATGATATACAGTAGCGATCTTAAGATGCAGTCCTTGGTGTATTTTATTGAAAACACCGGCAGTTTAGAGTCTTGGTGGACGTATCTTTCGGTAAGGAAGTAGAGCACGAGGGCAGAGTTGAAAGGTTGCATTGTGCGTGCACGAGAATACGTGGTCTGCGTCGGGATCTGCGGTGGAGGAGGAGGAGGGGTTTGGTTACAATACGCGCTGCGTTCTTTACGAACCACACCAAAGCATAACTTACTCACGCTCGTCGCTCATGCTAAGGTGCCTAAACAGCACTGACGGCCAAAAGCAGGCACAGTTCTGGGGTTGAACGCAACATATCTTGTTAATTGCTTCTGAAATTTTATGGAGATTTGCAGTGCTGATAATTGATGTACCGCAGAAGGCTTGCGGTGTACAGACACGCCCTCTATCCGATCCGGTTGGGCGATCATTTCAGGGATTCGCCGATCAATTTTTACTATACTGCAAGGCTTTCTTTGTCTTGCAGCCCGAGAGTTCTCTAAAGAACAGGGTCAGCGAAGACACCGAATGTCTCGGATAAACGTCTGGTCGAAAGGAATAGGCTCGGGGCGAGTTCATATATATAGATAACTTTAAAAAATATGTTTCAATTTCATTGATGGCAACAATGGGTTTTTTTTTTTGGAAGGGGGGGTATTCTTATGGCAAGTTCGTGTTGAGGTCAAGGGGTGAATGGGATACTGTTGGCAATAACTGGAGAAGACTAGGTGGTGGAAGATTTGGCGTTCTCGGAGTGGGACGGTGATGGCGGTCCGGAAGAAGCTCTAGACTGGCAGAACTCCTTGATGGTAACAGTGAGATGGTTAGTTGCAACGTCGGTAACAACAACATTGGCGCAGCTGGGCGTCCTCTTGGGATGCCAATCGGGGTCACCTGGTTTTGGCGCCGTCTTCTCAGTCCCATCACCCGAAGAAGGATTGGACGTTTGAAATCGGCGGCGTGGTTTTCTTTTCCTGCCCCTAGCCACACAGGGGAGATTCTGTGCCCTTCCTTTTTTGTCTTCTGGGGATGATGATAACGAGGAAGAAGAAGAAGAGAGGGGTGGAGAGGAGGGCAGACAAGGGGCTGAAGATCCAGATTTGGTGCCAGTGGATCGATTATGTGCTTGGGATGAGGTGTCTGTGCTCAGTGCCAGAGGTGGGGATGAGGTTGCAGCGAGCTGGGTCTTTTGTCGACGGGGATGGATTTGCCGTGAGGAGTGAGCATCGCTTTCAGTGCCACTGGAGCTGGATGGAGAAGGAGGCGACCGGATCCGAACCCTGGAAGAATCTGCTGAAGAATGGGCTCTGGTTTTACTTCCGATAGCAGATCCCGCTCTCGTACCAGCCGAAGCTGAAGCAGGAGGGCACGGCTGGAGCCCAAACGGCTGGCCGTACATAGGAAAGCCGGGCATCTTCATGGGTGGTTGAAACGGCTTGTAGGGCATCTCCCCTTGCCTCTTCCCGATGATGCGATTCCGAGATGGGATGTGCGCCCTTCTTTGGTGTCCTTTGGTTGTCCCGGCACCATATTTATCGATAACTTTTAAGTTGAGAATTATTCGACCGCGCTTGACCTCACGTGGCTTGACCCTGCGGTTCAAGATGCGCACCGTCTCCGAAAACGGTGAGATTGGCAGGCGGGACAGGAAGGAGGAACCGTCTGGGTTTGCTAAGGGATCGGGTCGAGGCAGAGGTCGGCGGGACATGCGGTGGCAGCGATGGATGTCTTTCTTGAGCTTGTGTGAGGCAGCCAGAGAGTGCAGCCTGGGCGTAGGCGCCAGGGAGGACGAAGACGAAGGGTTAGGAGGAACCGGCGACGAGGAGGAAGTGCACGGAGGGGTACGACGTGTACTGGAGCCACGGGACGGCGTCTCGCCTGCTTGAGCGCGTGCCTGGGGGAGGAAGAAAATCACCTACGTTTAAATAACCTAAACGTGTTTACTTTAAATCAAATAAAATCATTATATTAATAATATTAGTCATTGTTTTAGATCAGATTTATCCACACTCTAACCATATCATACCGGTTCCTGGTTCTTGAACTTTCTAAGGCGGTTCTACGTGGAACCTGTTCTGAAAATCAACAACCTTTTGTCGTCGGATTCTACACAGAACTTTTAACAGTGCGAACATTTTATCCAAGAGTGTCTATGATGTACATTGGTGAACTTTCTAGGTGCTTAAGTGCGTTACAGGGGGAACAAAAGAAATCTGTAAAACTCTGCCTCCACTATGTCTTAACTTTACTGATTGGAAAGGGGGAAAAATCCCTAATCAAAATGTCTTTAGAAAACAAACAGACTTTGGAGGTTGACATTGACGTTGAACCTTCTCCAGGTTTCTCTGGAGTTTATCATCATTCCCGTAGCCCAGCGTAACTGATCCCGCTGGACTGAACTGGCGTTTCTACACATTCTCTGACTAGCTGCCATCTCTTAGAATTTTCCCCGGGTGTACGCTTGTCATGAAAATAACTTGTGAGTCGCCCCGGCCAGCAAGTTGGAGCCAACGTCGTGGAAACATCCCAAAAACCTCCATGGCCTGACATCGCCAGCAGAGTTTATTACACTCTTTTGCTTGTAATAATGATGGTTATTCTGCATGGGTTGGGAAACGCAGGCCAGGGTGGGCGCCTAAACGTTCTTTCCATTCGGAGTGAAGAGCGATGATGCGGAACAGAGAGAAATTCTAACCTTGAGCACGAAGTTTTTTGGTTTAGGTCCCCGCTTCTTTGGGCCGTAGAGCTCTTGGTCTCGTTCCCTGTACAGATGTGGGGGGTGGAAATGGCATTAGGATAACATTACATCACCGTGAAGCCATAACAATCAGACCAACTGTTCAAGCAGTTTTCGGAGAAGCCGTCGTGGAACAGTTCTTGTATTTTGTGTTATAACGAGAACGATCATCATGAACCTACTTCTGCTCAAACGCCGCGATGAGCCGATCGTCCAGGATGTTCTCCTCGGGTTCCCATGTGCTGTGCCTGCAAAATGAAGGCCGATCGTTGGAACAACAGCGTTAAAGCTGAAACTTGCCTTTAAACGCAGACGGCTGCGAGAATTTAAAAAAATATCGTTGTTTACAACACGGCAAATTTGTCTCCAGTTTCAACTTACTTCAGCGCCCATCCTTTCCATTTCACCAGATACTCGATGTTGCCCTGGAAAAACACACAAAATTTAAAAAAAAAAAAAACAACTGACAACAGCTACTTGGAGTTATTCTTGTCAGAGGAACAGTTTAGCCCACCCCCCAAAAAAAATTCCACAAGTTTTTGAACAAATCATCTCATCCGAAATCTTTTCCAACCTTAGACTGGATAACCGATCATCCTGGGACCCAACAAAGTTAACAATTTATTCAAGTACTGTTAAACAAGTCTTCAAAAGAGTCGACGCCGTCTTCGCCGTCGCCCCCCCCCTTTTTTCCCGACCTCGTCCGTACTAGTCCCATTGCATCATGGGATCGCAAAATCTTGCCGGAAAGCAGTATGCCGATCCGGGTATTTCTCGCCTACCGTTTTCGGACAGAATACCTTACTATACGGTAGATAAATATGCAGTTTCGGTGCGTCGTTAACGAGGGCGGCCATCTTGGACGGACGAAAACGACTGCCGTTTTCGTATTTATTAGTACAGTCTGGTACGGACCTAGAAAGGACGAATCACACTAAAAGCTGAACGTTATGCAGATTATGCTTTTTTTTATGTTTTCATAGTTTCACACACACACACACACACATATATAATATACACACACACACACATATATATAATATATATATATTTTAGATGACAGACTTTCCACATGCACTAAAAGGAACATTATGTACTTTTTTTTTTATAACTTCCTATGATAATAATGCAGAAATTAGGCACGTGCACACTACCACTGTTAGTGATGCAACACTGCATATATATATATATATATATATATATATATATATATATATATATATATATATATATATATATACACACATATATATATACATATATGTTTGTGTGTGTGTGGGGGGATTTGGCTCAACAAGGTCACATTTTCGAGCCTGGTCATGCACACTGCAGCTCGCCGCTTTAGGAGTCATGCACGAATTCTGGTTTTGATATGGCTGCATGCTGTGCACTTTGTTCGCTCTTGAACAACCCACACGGTTGTTTATTTTCGGGACGCAAAAAAAGCCACCCATGCATCCATGCGCGCGCTGAGCTTCAAAGCATCTAGACCCCGCGCGCGCTGTTTCTTATAGTAGTGTTATGATTATAATTCGTATGCATTTTCATTGCTACGCGTAAGGCTGGGGAATATTTGCCAAACTAGGCCTCCGTCCCTCCCCCTCTCGTTAAAGGGGCTCTTTTCGGTAGCGCTGTTCAGCGCGAGCCGCTTCGGTTCTCCCCCCTCCTTTTTTTTTAAAGCAGCGCGCGCCTACTCAAAAAAAAAAAATGACGCGCGCGGCTTCCTCACCTTTCGCACGCGGCGTTTCAGGATAGCTTCTGCGGCGAAAACTCGGTCCCCTATCGCCGTCAGTTCCATGTTTTTAGTTATTTTTATTATTTATTTTCCGGACGATTCTTTTCCTCCCGCTGTCCGGGCGGCGGCGACACACACACACTCTCACATATACACACACAATCACACACACACACTCACACGCCTGACATCGGAGCATACGAGGAGAGAGAGAGAGAGAGAGCGCGCGCGAGAGAGTAGTACTGAGAGAGCAGCGCGTCACGTGTTCCAGGTCGGGTCACGCCCCTTGGTAGTCCTAGCAACGGATTAAAAAAAAAAAAGGACACGAAGAATTTACACATCAAAAACATAACGCTTCAGTGTGTCGTTTAATCGATGTGTATGAACTGTGAAACGTTTTAAAGTCACAAAAGGGGTTGTCCGTTTGGACAAATCACAACGCGGCGTATCATCCGGGCATTTTGTCTTTTAGAAACACTACCCGGTTAGCTTAGCATTAAAAATAAATTAAATAAATAAATCAAATAACGCGAAAAGTCTGGTATGCCATTTTAAACACAACCTAACCCCTCCTCCTTTTTATTTTGTGCTACACTTATCGCTGATTGGTTAAGATCACACAGAGGCGGGACGTGTTCTGTGAATCTCATTGGTTCGCCTACACGTCCCTCAAGCCTAGAAGTCCCTCACGTCTACGTGTGTCAAGGCTGGTTGACGCGCAGCACTGGAAGTCCTGTCAAACGTGAACGCAGTCAGGTCAGATCAGATCAGATCCGATCCGATCCGATCCGAGCCGAGCAGCTCAAACCGTCAGCGGTTAATCTGGAGCGGATGAGGCGACCGGTTTAACTCCGGTAAGAAGATTAACGAGATATGAAGCGGTCACGCGCTTGAACGTTAGTGAGTCATGCATAAAGTGAAAGTATTGATCATTAATGGTGGGTTTTGTTTGAAAGTGTCCCTCAACGACGCGGCCAGTTAGGAGCATAATGAAACTAGCTCAACGTGTTTAGTTTAACGGTAGATAAGTGTCCGATATCGAAAACATGATCGGAATTTGTACTGGCTCTTTAGTGTTGCACACTCATTAATACAGTGTCTAACTGTATTTCTGCTGAACTTTCGCTTTCAGATGTTTGTTTTTGTTTATTATTACAACAGCAACGCCTAAACATCAATCTGGTGCATAACTGACTCATTGGTTTATAATAACGCATCTCTTCTTCAGGGTTAGAGTTCCTAAAGACTGTCAAATGCCTGACCTTTGACCCTACACAACCGAGTCACGTGACCAACACGCGCTCGATATCGAAGGGGAATTCTTTGCTATGTCTGTAATGCAGTGTAAATGCAGTAAAGTAGTGCTTGGACCCCTAGAATTGCTACTCGCAGCCAAACATGGGTGACAAACTGAAAGGAAAATCAGTGGTTCTGTTACAGGCCGATCGACTTTTATGCCATGACGAAACATTTCTCTCTTGGTGCGAAAAGTCTCGTGATGTCTCACCCAGGATGACTCCGCCCCCCAGATCCAGGGTTTGACGAGTCGTCACAATGTAAATCATTTTCTTCCAGGTCAGAATGCAGTTCCTGGGCCGCATCATCGGGACGGTGAGCAACGTGTTCACCAACCCCTACCGGGTCCGGGAGGTCCAGCTGTCGGACTACAGGAGTAAGGTGAAGATGAAGCAGGAGGGTAGGGTGATGCTGTACAGGGACACTTCCTCCCAAGTCTGGGACTGCGTCCTCATCATGCCCAACAACCCAGTTATGGCACTGAGGTCCGTGTTACACCATTTTTCATTTTTCCTCTAACACTAGGTTTGACCTTTCGCATCTTCTGGTTTGTTTGTTGTTGTTGTTTTTTTGTCTTCCCTGCAAGGACCGCGACCATCGCAAGGCTGCTGAGCACATACTTTTAGCTCACTTTCCTGATTTTCCTAAATTAGTTTCCATCAGCACTAAACTCTCTAGAACGCCCTGGTTATTTTGCCTGTAGTGTGTCAGAAACCTGAAATTCAGGTTCATGCTGTACTGTACATTGAATGGAGTGCATCAGGGGTGTGTGTGCGTGTATATACTACGATGAGATAATTACGTTCAATCAGCCTTTGAATTTATCAGATGCTTTCTCCTGGCGCTCACCTCAGGTTGTTCCAGGTGTCGTCAGAGGAGGACGCCGCCAACTGGTTCCCTCAGTACGCCCTAAAGCTCCGCCCCTTTTATGAAATCCTCCGTCCGCCTCTCAAACCCGAGACGCTCCAGCCGATAGTAGATTGTCTGCGGAACCACCCGGACTGGAGCTCCGCCCACATCGCTGTAGACACCGGCCTGCGGGACTGCCTGAAGCACAACCATGTTTTGAGGTGAGTTTTGAAGTGTTTTTTTTTTTTAATTATTTTTTAGTATCGCAGTGATTGGAAATGACGTTGTAACGGCGTGTCTTCAGTCAGATGAATGTGCGGGACGCTCAGGGCCAGACCCCGCTGCACCTGGCTTGCGAGCGCGGCGAGACGGGCTGCGTGCGAGAGCTGCTAGAGGAATGCCAGGCTCGCACCGACATCCGGGACAAGAACGGTGACACGCCCATGCACTGTGCGGCCAAGCAGGACTCCGCCGTCATCGTGGAGGTGAGTACGAATCTGCGCGTGTTTGTAGTGAAGGATGCCGTGTGGACACGTGGAATCGTCTTGAATGGCGCGTGGACCGTGACATCTCACCGTATGGCTGTGAACGTGTGTACTTCGCTGTGTCGTCTCAGGTGCTGTGCTCTCAAATGTGTGCCGGCGTGAACGAGCTGAACCACGCCGGAGAGACGCCGCTACACGTCGCGTGCCGCTTGGGAAAGACCGAGGCGGCCAGGGCGCTGATGGGAGGCGGGGCTCGTTGCGACACCATCGGGGGCGTCGGCTACCCGATCCACACGGCCATGAAGTACAGCGCCAGGGGGTGAGTAAACATTTCCCTCAGCATGGCTTGGAATGACTCCGCCCTCCCTGTAGGCCCCGCCTACCAACCGGTCTTCACTGTGGATGGAAGAGCTGGCCAAAACATCTGTCGCTTTTATCTGTGGGCTTTTGTCACAGTTTACTCGTTCGCTCATTCTCTCTCTCTCTCTCTCTCTCTCTTTCTCTCTCCAGCTGTGCCGAGGCCATTCTGGCTGCCGATTTGAATCAGCTGCAGGCCGAGGACCCCATGTACGGGGGAACCCCTCTCCACTGGGCCAAGACTGCCGAAGTCAGCGTTACTTCCTCAGATTAACCAACATGCACTTAAAAAAAAAACAACAACTTTTAACCCTGCCGTTTGTCTATCGGTTCGATGTGACGTTTTTTTTTGGGCATGCAGATGAGTCGCCTGCTGCTGGACCACGACTGCAGCATGAACTACCTCAGCAAGACCGGTGAGAGTCCGTTACACATCCTGACCAATAGGGGGCGCTACGAGGCCGCCATGACACTGCTCGTCCACGGAGCTGACCCCAACATCAAGGGCCAGAACGGAAACACGGCCTTGCACCTAGCCATGAAGGTACACCTGACGTCTGTCTGTGTGTGTGTGTGTGTGTGTGTGTGTAAGTGCTAGAAAGGCCCTTCAGTCCTCATCAGCAGAGAAAATGCAGTAATGTTGTTCTTCTTCTTCTTCTTAAGGAGTGTTGCTAGGCAACAAGCACCATGCAACATAAGCACATTATGAAGCCATGAGCAATCCGAATTTTCTTTGACCCCAAGCCTTTTGGTTTCTCCTCGTCAGAGTCGCTCGATGTTCTCGAGAAACTTGTTGAACTTGGCGAAAAAGACTGAAATGGACCTCCGAGAGAAGCTGTTTTATTAAGTGTGTTTAAAAAAAGTGTCCCCCCCCCCCTCCTCTACAGCTGGACCACATGGACCTGATAAAAGCGCTCATTGTGTTCGGAGCTGACGTGGAGGTCCACAACGACCTGGGAGAGACGCCGGGACTGATCGCAGCACGCACCAGCAAGGGTCAGACAGAAACGGGATTGTGTGTGTGTGTGTGTGTGTGTCTGTGTGTCCAAAAGCTTTGGCTGAGTCCAACACCAAGGACCGCTTTTGCTTCATCAAACACTAATTCAAAAGCACATGGCAACAAAATGGCCGCCGACAACTTCCAAGATAACCGAAAGAGAGCTGGCGGTGTACGTTTTATATTTCTACAGTATTTAATTATGATCGTAAGTATTGGAACGGGTCTCGCTTCCTGATATTTGTACTGTAGGCTGTTTCACCGGGTTACAATGTGCGATTAAGTAAATATATTTATTTATTTATTTTGTCTACCGACGACGAGATCGTACAGAGCGTGCCGCACGGTGGAGCCGGCTCCGTTCAGACCGCTCCCGCGACACGCCGCGTTTCAGAATCCGGTATTCGTGTCCGATAACGAAATGACGAGTCCCGATGTCAGTTTGCGTTCGTACACCGCCGGTTAATCGGGTTCCGAACTATCTTGGTTTTAGCAAACGGCTCGAGTTAAAATCCTCTCGGTTTATTTGGATTTCAGTGACTTTGAATAAAACAAGTCCGGGTCAGCTTAGAAACGCGGAAGAGGAAAAAACACACACACACACACACACACACACAAACCCCACACGTGTTCAGAAACGTTCGGGCTGGCGGTGTACGTTTTTATATTTGCACAGTATTTAATTATGTTCGTAAGTATTGGAACAGGTCTCGCTTCCTGATATTTGTACTGTAGGCTGTTTCGCCGGGTTGCCAAGGTGTAAATTATTATACTAATATATTTTTTTAACTTTCATTAAATCATTAAAATCAGTAGATTTGTGTAACGTTGTTTAGAGTCGGTTTGTTAAACGGTCCAGGGGAATTTCACTTAATGGTAACTCTTGGAAAAAATCCTACAGTAATTAATCCCTTACTGTTAAACTGTAACGTTTGCATGATTGCATTAGGATTGTAATCATTAACCCATTTTTGGTTCAATTCACTTAACACTCTCTCTCTCTCTCTCTCTCTCTCTCTGTCTCTCTCTTTCCCCCCCCCTCCCCCCCAACATCACTCTCCATCATTTCCTCTCCTACTCTGTCCTGATGCATGCGTGTGTGTGTGTGTGTGTGCATGTTTCCGACCCTTGGTTTGCTTGAAAGGTCCCAACCGTAAGGTGTTGCTGAAGATGCTGCAATGCGTCGGGGTGGAGCGATGTGGCCCGCCCTCCCCCGACTTCCCAACCCCCGTCACCAACAGACCTCTGCCCCTGTCTATAGGTAAAACCCCACCTCCACCTCCTAAGCTCCTCCCTTTGCCTGGTGCCTGGACCCTTTCTGTCCTCCTGCATCCTGTCTTGCGATCCGTACACCCGTGTCTGTTTACGTAAACACTCCTTATATGGATGAAACGAAACTGCGGCGTCGAGCACCGTCGGATGTTTCGCGTTCACGTTTATCTTTTGCTTCACGCTCTCCACGACACGTGGCGTCGACGAGAGTAACGTTAGCGTGTGATTTTTAAATGAAATATTCTTTTTTTTTGCCGTCAGGGATTAACGAACTGATCCACGCGGCGGCCGCCATCTCCGCCATGAGCCGAGGGCACGCCGAAGTCGACGGGCTCAGGACGAGCAAAAAGTACGTAGCAGTAAAAAATCTCCAGTACTACCGTTGTTGATGTTAAGGGGT
>CM022752.1:4348122-4400622 GCA_012411365.1 Ameiurus melas | reverse complement strand
AGAGTGAGTGAGTGAGTGTGCGTGGTGAGTGTGAGTGTGAGTGAGTGGTGAGTGTGTGAGTGGTGCGTAGGTGTGCGTGGGTGTGAGTGAGTGTGTGTGAGTGAGTGAGTGAGTGAGTGTGGTGAGTGTGCGTGAGTGAGTGTGTGAGAGTGTGGTGAGTAGTGAGTGTGTGTGTGAGTGAGTGAGTGTGGTGGTAGTGGTGAGTGAGTGAGTGTGAGTGAGTGAGTGAGTGTGAGTGAGTGAGTGAGTGAGTGTGTGTGAGTGAGTGGCGTGGGTGAGTGTGGTGTGTGTGTGTGTAGTGAGTGTGTGTGTGAGTGGTGTGTGTGTGTGAGGTGAGTGAGTGTGTGTGGTGAGTGGTGTGCGTGGAGTGAGTGTGCGTGAGTGTGAGTGAGTGGTGGTGAGTGAGTGGTGAGTGGGTGTGCGTAGGTGAGTGTGGGTAGTGAGTGGTGAGGTGAGTGTGCGTGAGTGTGGTGAGTGAGAGTGAGTGTGCGTGAGGTGAGTGTGCGTGGTGAGGTGTGCGTGAGTGGTGTGCGTGAGTGAGTGTGCGTGAGTGAGTGTGAGTGTGTGAGTGTGTGTGTGAGGTGGTGGTGAGTGAGTGAGTGTGCGTGAGTGTGAGTGAGTGTGCGTGAGTGGTGAGTGTGCGTGAGTGTGAGTGTGAGTGAGTGTGCGTGAGTGAGTGTGCGTGAGTGAGTGTGCGTGAGTGAGTGTGCGTGAGTGAGTGTGAGTGAGTGAGTGTGTGAGTAGTGTGCGTGAGTGTGAGTGAGTGAGTGTAGTGTGTGTGTGAGTGGGGTGTGCGTGGTGGTGTGCGTGAAGTGAGTGTGCGTGGTGGTGTGAGTGAGTGTGCGTGAGTGTGAGGTGGTGGTGTGCGTGGTGTGGTGAGTGAGTGTGCGTGAGGTGTGCGTGAGTGAGTGTGCGTGAGTGTGCGTGGTGAGTGTGCGTGAGTGTGAGTGGTGAGTGTGGGTAGGTAGGTGTGCGTGAGTGTGGTGAGTGAGGTGTGCGTGAGTGTGAGTGAGTGAGTGTGCGTGAGTGTGGCAGTGAAGTGTGAGTGAGTGTGCGTGAGTGTGAGTGAGTGAGTGTGCGTGAAAGTGTGGGTGAGTGAGTGTGCGTGAGTGTGCGTGAAGTGGTGCGTGAGTGCGTGGTGAGTGTGCGTGAGTGTGAGTGAGTGGTGTGCGTGAGTGTGAGTGAGTGAGTGTGCGTGAGTGAGTGAGTGGTGGTGGTGAGTGAGTGTGGGTGTGAGTGTGTGCGTGAGTGTGCGTGAGTGTGAGTGAGTGAGTGAGTGAGTGAGTGAGTGTGTGTGTGAGTGTGAGTGAGTGTGAGTCAGTGTGAAGTGAGTGAGTGTGAGTGAGGTGAGTGAGTGTGAGTGAGTGAGTGGTGTGAGTGTGAGTGTGGGTGGGTGTGGTGTGGTGTGAGTGTGAGTGTGTGTGTGTGTGTGGGGTGAGTGAGTGAGTGTGAGTGAGTGAGTGGTGTGAGTAGTGAGTGAGTGTGAGTGGTGAGTGAGTGAGTGAGGAAGTGTGCCAGTGAGGTGTGGTGGTGAGTGTGAGTGAGTGAGAGAGTGAGTAAGTGGGTGTGTGTGAGTGAGTGAGTGAGTGAGTGAGTGAGTGAGTGAGTGAGTGAGCAGTGTGAGTGAGTGTGTGTGTGTGTGTGTGTGTGTGAGTGAGTGTGTGTGTTGTGTGTGTGTGTGTGAGTGAGTGAGTTGTGTGAGTGAGTGGTGTGTAGTGAAAGTGAGTGTGTGTGGTGAGTGAGTGAGTGAGTGAGAGAGTGTGTGTGAGTGAGTGTGCGTGAGTGAGTGTGAGTGAGTGTGAGTGTGTGTGTGTGTGTGTGTGTGTGAGTGAGTGTGAGTGAGTGAGTGAGTGAGTGAGAGAGTGAGTGAGTGTTTTGGGATGTGTTATATGGCAAAACTATGATCATAATACACAATGTATGTTTTGGCGAGAACAGATTGAAGATGCAATGTCTCTCTCTCTCTGTTTCTGTCTCTCTCTCTCTCCTCTCTCTATCCGTGTCTCTCTCTGTCTCTCTTTCTCTCTCTGTCTGTCTGTCTGTCTGTGTCTCTCTCTCTTGTCTCTCTCTGTTTCTGTCTCTCTCTGTCTGTCTCTCTCTGTCTCTCTCTCTCAGAGTGATGGTCACTAGTGTTTTAGCAGACAGACACCCCGGGGAGTTGCACATCTTCAGAAATTACGACGCTCCTACTATACCCCGAGACCCTCCATACGCTTCCACGGCCACTTTCAGACCCCTCACTACCCCACAAGGTAACACACACACACACCACACACACACACACACACACACAGACACTAGTAGCCAACCGGCCCCTTCAGTTGGTCTCCGCCTCTCAGTGTCCGTGTTGTTATTGCAGGCTGGGAGGATGAGGATGTGTTGATAGTGGGATACACTCAGGAACCTGTCAGAAAGCGTAGGAAGGTGACTGATGAAGGTGTGTGTGTGTGTGTGTGTGTGTGTGTGTGTGTGTGTGTGTGTGTGTGTGAGAGAGAAGAGGTATGGGTCACTGTGAGCGAGACACTATGAACGTGATCGACACTTCACTTTTTACATTTTTAAATTATTTTTTAAAAATGTATTTACTTTTTGTTCCTTTATGTCTCCTTTTGTTTTCCCTTTTTTTTCTCAATCTCTCAGAGCAAGTCGTGTGGCGTGCGGCCCGGTCCAGTGGCGCCGCCCCCACTTACTTTCGACCAATGGGGCGCTTCCTGGATGGCGGGCTGCTGGCCAATAACCCCACGTTAGACGCCATGACTGAGATCCACCAGTACAACAAATCACTGAAGGCCCAGGTCTCTGTCTCTCTCTCTCCGTCTCTCTCTCTGTCTCTGTCTCTCTCTCTCTGTGTCTCTCTCTCTCTCTCTGTCTCTCTCTCTGTCTCTCTCTCCGCTCTCTCTCTGTCTGTCTCTCTCTCTCTGTGTCTCTCTCTCTCTCTGTCTCTCCTCTCTCTCTCTGTCTCTGTCTCTGTCTCTCTCGCCTCTCTCTCTCCGCGTCTCTCTCTGTCTCTGTCTCTCTCTATCTCTCTCTGTCTCTCTCTTGTCTCTCTTGTCTCTCTTGTCTCTCTCGCTGTCTCTCGTATCTCTCTCTCCTCTCTCTCTGTCTCTCTCGCTGTCTCTCTCCCGTATCTCTCTCTCCTATCTGTCTCTCTCCATCTCTCTGTCCCTCTCTCCGTCTCTCTCTCTTCTCTCTCTTCTCTCTCTCTCCGTTTTCTCTCTCTCTCTCTCTCTCTCTCTCTCTCTCCCTCTCTCTCTCTCTCTCTCCATCTCTCTCTCTCTGTCTCTCTCTCTCTCTCACACTTTTATAACAGCACAGTGAGGTGTGTTTTATTCCTTATTTATCGTAGCAGTTGGCTCATTTGTGTGTGTGTGTGTGTGTGTGTGTGTGTGTGTGTGTTTCAGGGTCGGGGAGATGAGGTGTGTTTGGTGGTGTTTTGGGTCACGGGAAAGAACCTCCGCAGGTGTCGGTAAACTCCGTGGACGTGTTTAGACCCTCGAACCCTCTGGAGCTGGCTAAGAGCTTTGTAGGAGCCAAAGAGTTGGGCAAGATGCTAGTGGACTGTGTAAGCGCACACACACACACACACACAGACACACACATTCCCCTAAATAAAGCCATAATGTTCTATACACATTTTAATGGTGTGTGTGTGTGTGTGTGTGTGTGTGTGTGTGTTGTAGTGCACTGACTCAGATGGGTGTGCAGTAGACCGAGCCAGAGCATGGTGTGAGATGACAGATATAAACTATCACAGGTAAGAAAGTGTGTGTGTGTGTGTGATATTCTTCTCATAGAGACTTGTACTCAATATACATTCTCTCTCTCTCTCTCTCTCTCTCTCTCTCTCTCTCTCTCTCTCTCAGGATGAGTCCTCAGCTCTCCACTGAGGTTCTTCTGGATGAAGTGAGCGACGCCGTTCTGGTGAACATGCTCTGGGAGACGCAGATGTACCTCTACGAGAACCGGGAGCTCATACACACCCTTGCACAGCAGCTTCTGCAGCCCTGACACACACACACACACACACACACACACACACACACACACACACACACACAGAACACCAGGAGCTCCTACACACACACACTGCATGTGCAGACTGTGTGTAACAGATCGGCCCAGTGTTACTTAGTCAATACATTCTCATAATTATTATTTTTTTTTAAAGGAGTCACCTGATCACCTGTACTCAATCAGGGACTGTGATTGGTCAGTGCACATACAGCAGAAAATTCAAGAAAAAAAAAAAAAAAACGAAAAGCATGTCCGAACCTGCACGGGCCGCTACGTCGCAGATTTGGTGTTTGAAGGAATAGTTTTAGGAGAACTCCTCAGTGTTGTAGCCGCTCAGCCGAGACACGGCTTTTCAACCGTTTCGATTCTTTCGCTCCGTCCTCGAGGAACGCGATGCGGATAAGAACCTGGAACATCGTACCCCGCCGGGTTCTTTCGCGATACAGTTTACGACTGTTTGAATTCCCGGATCCGGTTCGGCCAGAAAGTATCGCTTCATTTAAGTATTCGTTTTGACATCAGTGCAGCCGCGAATCACGCGTTCTGATACGGGTTCGTTTCCATAGTAACGGCTCCTCCACAGCGACTTGTAGTGTCCGGATCTAAAACTCGGAAGTACAACCGTGACGTACGTGCGTGTCGGATTTTTCAAAACGGCGGAGGTTTCTGAAAGGAGATGGTTATTTAACACGTGAACCGGCGTCTCGTGTCGGCGCCGAAGGTCACACGCTTAACTTGAATTTTTTTCCCGGTCTTGCGACGACTCCGTAACGTGACAGTGTGCGTATTTTTCTCTCAAACGACTGTTTATAGCTGTCGCAAGGAACGGACTCGTTTCCGGAAACTTCGCCGTGTTGCCCAAGTACTCTATATATAAACACTTAGCGCGTGTATTTACAGGTATCGCGTAGCGTCGACGTCCGTTACTTCGAAGCCACGTTCAGCTTGTAGCGATCACAAGCACGTGTTAACTACGATTGTGGAAATGGACACAGAATCCTTTAAACCAGTAGATCTCCAGCTATCTGGTTACGAAGCTCGCTTGATTTCCGCGCTTTTTTCCGAGCACGATCGATCACGCGGCGATCTGGTGTGCCGATGGACGGAGGCTTCGAAAGCGCATCCAGTTTCCCGAGCGTGATCTCCGTTTCTGCTCCGCGAACCGAAAACGGCTCGCGTTTTTGTCCGACGTTCGTATCCAGTGGCGCAACGTCGAACCCTTTCACGCAGACTCGTCGGTTTACGTCTATTTACCTGGCCAGACAGGTCCATTAATCTTCTGCACATTTGTTTGTTTGTTTGTCAGTGTGTCGTGGGTCACTGTGGCCGAGATTAACTGAAGTATTTTAGGAATTAACACGTCCAGGTTTTATCTCAAACTTTACATTTATGTCCTGACAAAAAATAAATCAAAAAAAGTCACTGAGACCTGAATTTATCTGGACTTTAATGAATGTGGTGGTTACTCACAACACCGTGTTTACCTCTTTTCCTTCTTTTATTTTGAAAGATTTCTTTCCTCATCACTGACGTTGTTGTTGTTTATGATAACAGATTTTTTTTATATTCATTTTAATTCTTTCATTCTGTATTGAACACAATATCTAATTTATATGAACTATAACTTCATTAAAGCGTTATTAACTAAAGCCGTGTCCCCATTTCGCTCTGTTCAACCTGACCACTGTCCCTGGACGCTTCCCAGCGTGTACACGACGACTTCATGTCTTCTACCAATGTCTTATTTTATATTCCGCTTTTAATTCCGATCGAGTTCATTTTGAATGCAGAAACTCAAGTGTAGATCACACTGTGTGTGTGTGTGTGTGTGTGTGTGTGTGTGTGTGTGTGTGTGTGTGTGTGTAGCTTTTAACCCTTGTGAGGATGGATTTTGGCCGGTCCCTATAAAACTGTGTGTGTTTGATCATCAATGTTTGTGTATTTTCAACCCGTTGTGAGGATGAAATTTGCCCAATAAAAGTGTGTGTGTGTGTGTGTGAAATTAGAAAATTGATATTTGGCTGGTCCCAGTAAAATATTTTGTTGGTGTGTGTTTTGTAACCCTTTGTGAGCATGACATTTGGCTGGTCCTAACAAACCTGTGTGTGTCTGTGTGTGTGTGGATATTTTTGGTCCACTGTGAAGACCAAATTTGTCCATGTCCCCGTTATGATAGTAATACATGGCAATCCTCACCAAGTTCCCTTTTTTCCACGATGTAAACTCGTCTGTGTCGGAAAACTCGACGCTACGACGTGCTCGTACCCGAGTCTCGTCCCATCGACGTTAAAGTAAACGTCCCCTTACAGAAAACGTCACCGTACCAGTGATTACGCCTTGATTTTAACGGGACGTTTCGGGAGGATCTGAAGTGGGCGCTTTGCGTTTGTGCGGTACGGCGCGATCTGAAACAACGGTGACGTGAACAGATCAGCACCTTTAGCGTCCGGGTTACTAGCGTGGAACACGATCGCCGTTATGTTCGGTATGTATCAGGTAGATGGTTGTATAAGCAGCTCAATTCTGTTGTGTGTGTGTGTGTGTGTGTGTGTGTGTTGTGCTCGAGTGCTTCTGTACCATTATCAGGTGTAGCTGTGCCCGCTCAGGTGTGATGGCCGAGCGGGTTAATAATTCAGCACTTGAGCCTGGATCAAATAGTGTCTCTCTCTCTCTCTCTCTCTCTCTCTCTCTCTCTCTCTCTCTCTCTGCAACAGGTGCTAACAGCTAGATGAAGAGACCAATTACAGATGCATCCTCACTCACACACTGAACACAAACGCAAGCACACACACACACACACACACACAACTAACATAACTGGTGTGTACAGGACCAAGACCTGCAGTCCGGGGACTTCCAGGGTACTGTTCACTTCCTTACTTTTAGGACTTTTAAGACTTTAAAATGGTCTTTTTATGCACGTCTTACTAAATGTGTGTGTGTGTGTGTGTGTGTGTGTGTGTGTGTGTGTGTCATGCTTATGTTGTCTTTAGTAACACAATGTCTGGAGCTAATAGTGACCAGCTACACCGATCCACTCTCAGCATCTATGCAGTAAGTGTGTGTGTGTGTGTGTAGTAGTAGTAGTAGTAGTAGTAGTAGTGTATGCAGGATTTTTTATTTACACAAAATTTGTCTGGTCCCAATAACAGTGTGTGTGTGTGTGTGTGTGTGTGTGTGTGTGTGTGTGTGTGTGTGTGTGTCAGCATCTGATGGAACAGTTTAACCCCGGGCTCCAACAGCTGGTCACTTTAGGTAACAGCTATGTCAAAGCTTTTCAAGGTGAGAGCTTGAGTGTGTGTATTATAGTGAAGCCTCCAGTACATATTTTCACACACACACACACACACACTCTTTATTTATGTATACTCGATGGCCGGATGCTCCACATAAAGATCATCACTCACACTGACAGCAATGCAATGCCAAAGCCTAGAGCTATTTCTGTCCCAAACACAAGGGGTGTGGGGTGGTGTGTGTGTGTGTGTGTGTGTGTGTGTGTGTGTTTTCTAGCACTGGCGTTGACAAGTGAGGCCTACTTTAGTGCACTGGCGAAGATGGGAGAGCAGGCTCTCCACACACTCTCATCCCGTTCACTTGGTAAGTGACAAAGAATGTGTGTGTGTGTGCGCGCGCGCTTGTACCCTAACGAAAGCCATCAACACACTCCACAATTCACTATGCAGATCTGACATTTGTTGCATCAGTCTATCTTGAGTTGTATCGGTTTAGGTTACAGGATTACAGTGTGTGTGTGTGTGTGTGTGTGTGTGTGTGCAGAGAGAGAGAGAGAGAGAGAGAGATCAGGTGACGGTGTTGCCTTTTTGGTTGAATAATTCAGACGCCTTCAAACACACACACGACTCAGAATTAGTGAGAAACCGCTCTATAATATTTTATTAATAAATAATATTTAAAACGATACATTAATGTTATAAAGCAGTGAAGTTTGATGAATTTAAACGATTGATTCATATTTCTGGTGTTCATTACCGAGTCACTTGGCCAAGTGGTTGATTGATTAACCGATTAATTGAACAATTAATTGGTTCATTGCTTGTTTGACTCACTGATCGATTCATTGATTCATTGCTTGTTTGACTCACTGATCGATTCATTGATTCATTGCTTGTTTGACTCACTGATCGATTCATTGCTTGTTTTATCCCCTGATCGATTCATTGAGTCACTGGATATTTGATTCATTTATTGACTTATTAATGTAATGTTTGTGTGATTTAATTAATTTAATTGTATGCATTCATTGCATTTGTGATTGACTATTCATCCATTCATTCGTTGCGTGTTTGAATCACTGCACGATTAATCTTTTAATTGGTTGGTTTTGATCCCTTGTACGATTCATTAATTCATTGTTTGTTTGTTTGATTGATTCACTCATTGATTCATTGCGTGTTTGAGTCATTGATCAATTTATACCTTCGACGCTCGTTTAATTCATTACTCGATTCATTGATTCGTTGCTTGTTTGATGCATGGACGTGAGCATAGATTCGCCGCTTTTCGGATTCATTTATTGATTTATTAATCGAATGTTTGTGTGGTTAACGGATTGATTGCTTGCTAGTTTGAGTCAAGAATTGACTCACTGCTTGTTTGACTCACTGCTTGATTCATTGAATTGCTAGATTTGAGTCATTAATTCGTTGTTCGTTTGGTTGATTGATTCACTGCTTGTTTGATTCATTGATTTATTGTGCATTATATTTATTGATTGACTGACTGACGGATTCATTCACAAATTGCTAGTTGGATTAAATGATTCATTAGGTGAGTGATTGACTCATTGACAGCCTAATGAATGAACTGTTTGATTGCATTGTTTTAAAGGCTGTGTTCTGAATGATAGAATATAAGAATGTGTAGTGGCGCACTATTTGATTCAGTCTGGATTGCGGGATGGATGGATGGATTGATTGAAGTTTATAACAGTCTGACTCATTGATGAATCGATTGATTGACAGGCGATGTGTTGATCCAGATCTCAGAGACCCAGAGGAAGCTCACAGCAGAAGTGCAGGGAGTGGTGAGTGCCACTTTTCCGCACGTCTTTTCGGTGCAACTTTACGTGATGTCTACGGTTTGGCGCTCTGGATCGGAACCAGTTCTGATTCAAGGGCCCGAATTTGGTGAAACGACTCATCAGATAAGAGGCATTTTGATAGAAAGTGATGTTATTAATGATTGATCGGATTGCGTGATTTCAAATGTGTGTTCCTGCAGTTCCACTGGTTCCACGTGGAGGTGTTGCAGGCCCTGGATAAGAACCTCAGGCTCGATGAGGAGTACATAGGCGTGAGAGTTATCATAAATAACGTTATAATGCATTATAGAGCAAATAAATGTGTGTGTGTGTAATGTACATTTTTACAATAATGAAATGTGAAGATAATACCAAAAATAGATCAGACCAGATTGTGTGTGTGTGTGTGTGTGTGTGTGTGTAGGGCAGCAGAAGGGTGTATGAGCTGGAGGTAAGAAATCAGGCAGCATCTCTGGAAAGGCAGCTGAGACGAGGCGCATACAGAGACTCTCTGGTGTGTGTGTGTGTGTGTGTGTGTGTGGTTTCTGTAAAGTTTCAATGTGTTTGTTTTAGTTTGTTTCTGTACAGTAGAACTGGGAGTATGTGCACTAAATGCATTTGTGCGTGTGTGCGTGTGTGTGTGTGTGTGTGTGTGTGTGTGTGTGTGTGTGTGTGTGTTAGGAGGGCAGTGAGTACATGCAGTATTTGAGACAGAGCCAGTACGAGATCCTGAGAGAAGAGGAGAGGAGATATCGCTTTCTCACAGAGAAACACTGCGGATTAGCGCAGACTCTGCTCTTCCTCCTCAACAAGGTGCACACACACACACACACACATACAATTATTATACCCAGCCATACTAAAGACAGAGTGGTACTTAGTAGTAGTTCAAGTCACAGATGATATTTTATCATCAGTACTAATGTCAGTAGTAAGATACGAAGACTCTAAGACTTCATTAGTACTAAATCACAAGTCCTCAGTACTCAGTAGTGATTATTACTGAACTTATCAGTACTAAAGTCCAAGTCTATATTTGAAATCATTGATATTAGACCAAGAGCAAGTCAGTAGTACTGAAGTCTTTGCCATAATTCATCAGTAATATTGCCTGAGGTATAATCTCTCAGTTAACTGTACTAAAATACTTATTTATCCTCTGATTTATCAGTACTAAAGTCTGATTAGATAACAGTACTAAATCTAATAGTGAATTCTGATTTATCAGTACTAAAGTCTGATTAGATAACAGTACTAAATCTAATAGTGAATTCTGATTTATCAGTACAAAAGTCTGATTAGATAACAGTACTACATCTAATAGTGAATTCTGATTTATCAGTACTAAAGTCTGATTAGATAACAGTACTAAATCTAATAGTGAATTCTGATTTATCAGTACTAAAGTCTGATTAGATAACAGTACTAAATCTAATAGTGAATTCTGATTTATCAGTACTAAAGTCTGATTAGTTAACAGTACTAAATCTAATAGTGAATTCTGATTTATCAGTACTAAAGTCTGATTAGTTAACAGTACTAAATCTAATAGTGAATTCTGATTTATCAGTACTAAAGTCTGATTAGTTAACAGTACTAAATCTAATAGTGAATTCTGATTTATCAGTACTAAAGTCTGATTAGATAACAGTACTAAATCTAATTGTGAATTCTGATTTATCAGTACTAAAGTCTGATTAGTTAACAGTACTAAATCTAATAGTGAATTCTGATTTATCAGTACTAAAGTCTGATTAGATAACAGTACTAAATCTAATAGTGAATTCTGATTTATCAGTACTAAAGTCTGATTAGATAACAGTACTAAATCTAATTGTGAATTCTGATTTATCAGTACTAAAGTCTGATTAGTTAACAGTACTAAATCTAATAAGTGAATTCTGATTTATCAGTACTAAAGTCTGATTAGTTAACAGTACTAAATCTAATAGTGAATTCTGATTTATCAGTACTAAAGTCTGATTAGATAACAGTACTAAATCTAATAGTGAATTCTGATTTATCAGTACTAAAGTCTGATTAGATAACAGTAACTAAATCTAATTGTGAATTCTGATTTATCAGTACTAAAGTCTGATTAGTTAACAGTACTAAATCTAATAGTGAATTCTGATTTATCAGTACTAAAGTCTGATTAGATAACAGTACTAAATCTAATAGTGAATTCTGATTTATCAGTACTAAAGTCTGATTAGATAACAGTACTAAATCTAATAGTGAATTCTGATTTATCAGTACTAAAGTCTGATTACATAACAGTACTAAATCTAATAGTGAATTCTGATTTATCAGTACTAAAGTCTGATTAGATAACAGTACTAAATGTAATAGTGAATTCTGATTTATCAGTACTAAAGTCTGATTAGTTAACAGTACTAAATGTAATAGTGAATTCTGATTTATCAGTACTAAAGTCTGATTAGATAACAGTACTAAATCTAATAGTGAATTCTGATTTATCAGTACTAAAGTCTGATTAGTTAACAGTACTAAATCTAATAGTGAATTCTGATTTAGCAGTACTAAAGTCTGATTAGATAACAGTACTAAATCTAATTGTGAATTCTGATTTATCAGTACTAAAGTCTGATTAGTTAACAGTACTAAATCTAATAGTGAATTCTGATTTATCAGTACTAAAGTCTGATTGTAAACTCAAAGCTAACAGTACTACAATTCTTATTTAAATTGAAATTTTCAGTACTCAAGACTGATTCTACACGGCGAGTTAAAAGTACTAAAATCCTATAGCTTGCGTTATCAGTACTAAAGTCGTTTGTTACTTTTTTGATGGTTCTGCTCCTTTAACAAAGTACACACACACACACACACACACACACACACAACCTTATCTTCAAGGTACACACAGTTTTCTCTCTAAGCCAACCTGTGTGTTATCTATGGTGTGTGTGTGTGTGTGTGACTCAGACAGGGGCGTCTCTGCAGCAGAAAGCTGAGGGATGGAAAGAGCAAGTGAACGAGAGCAAGAGCTCCAGGTCACGTACTCCCACGCCGTTAGAACAGGACACACACGTGAGATAATAATAACGACAGCGCTCTTTTGTGTTCCATGTGATCAAGACCACTCACACCCAATAAGAAAACCGCATTCCTGAAACCATAACAGTTATTGGTACTGCCACATCTCTCTCTCTCTCTCCTTTTTACTCTCTCAGTTGAGGGCCGCAGTGAGTTCCCTACTCCAGCCTGGAGACAGGGACGAGGGCTGGCATGGGCAAGACCACCAGTTGGGCAGGGTGCCGTCTAGAGGTAAGCACAACCTTTATTTTTTTGCTTTTCAAACGAAAGGGTGTCAATTAGGTGGTGAACCTGTCCACGCTGTGGCTCTTGAACCTGTCGTTCTTTTAGGTTTAATCTCTTTCCCTCTCTCTCTCTCTCTCTCTCTTTCTCTCTAGCCCCATCTCCGCTCCAGGCACGCTCTCGTTCTGGCTCGGTGAGCGAGTCCCCGGGCATCGGCGGAGGTCAGACGGTCAGGGCGCTCGTCTCTCACCCTGCGTCCTCAAACCCGGTGCTGCTCCCGTTCTCTCGCGGTGACACGCTCGTGCTGCTCGTACCCGAGCCACGCAACGGCTGGATGTACGGTCGCCATGACTCCAGCCTGCGGTGAGAGCGTCCAGACGACCGGAATTGATGTCATTATTAGTACTATTACTAGATTAATGAGAGTAAAAACAACACTGTCGCGTGAATCTATTCTGTAGATTATTTATACTCCTGATATTAAAACTAATCAATAAACGTATCATTGCGGCCTTTCAGGCAGGGCTGGTTTCCCGCGTCGTACGTCGCGCCCGTAGAAGATCTCGTCTCGTCCTCGAGCTCGAGGTGGGAATCGGTCCACGTCTGTCTATTTCGGACCGCGTGTGCTCAACGATATTTCCGTCGTGCCATTTGAAACGGCAAACCGCGTGACCTTTCTGCTGACCTTGTGCTCTTTTAAAGCGGCGCGGCGCCCCGAAACAACCTGCTAGAGCCGACAAGCCTGTCGGAATCCGTCGACGGCAGAAACTACGGCGAGATCCCGCCCCTTCACAGAGGCTCCAACGACCTCCGTACCGTCTCGCCGCTTCTCGACAGGAAGGCAGAGTCGGCGTATGAGGCGAAGGCGAGTCAGAGCTACGGCGAGATCCCGCCCCCGGCGCCGCCCGTTCGGAGAGTGTCGGGGGATTTCCGCCCGGTCTCACCGCTCCTCGACAGGAGGGCGGAGTCTCACTTTGAGAGCATGACCGGTTACGCCGTTCCTGAGAGAAAGACGGAGCCGATCGTACAGGTGAGTTCCGGTTTGACGATCTGTATGGTCGGATTTTGCGACGAAGATTTGTTACGTCATTTTTGGTCTGTTATTCTTCCTCAGAGGCCGAACCCTCACAGGCAGCTGCCAGAGCACCCCCTGTTTCCCAGGTAAACTCTAACCTGCGTACCGTCTAGTGCTCAGGTAACTGTCTGGTTCTCAAGTAACTCCTATCCTCATGTTTTTTTCTGAGGTGTCTCATTGCATTTAAAGGCAGTATGAGGCGACCGAGGCAGACAAAAGAGGCAGCTCGAACAGTTTTATTAATCGCCCGTGCTGATCGGTTTACCTAAAAATGCTGGTATCAGCCCCAACAGCTGATCAGTCGGTTGACTGCTAGTATTGTCGCTCTCCACTTCTCGAACCGAACAAGTGAAAATATCGTTATCGTTTATTTCTATAAATATTTCTTTTTCTCTATAGAGTTTGCGTTTCCCTGAGCGCTTGTCTTGTCTTGTTGCGCTACAGGGGATCGAATCCTTTCGCCACGGTGAAGCTCCGCCCCACGGTGACCAACGACAGATCGGCACCGAGAATCCACTGACCAGTCGCAGCAGGCGAAAGCGGCCGCTCCGATCGGCTCCGGGACTCCCACCACGACACGATCTGCTTCGGAACAATGGAAAATTCGAGCATTTGACACGAGACGAGGCAGAGAATTACGTCTGGGATCATTCTTCCAGTTTTATTTCCGAAAAAAGTGGCGTAATTCCATAAATTTCACACCAAACAAACAAACAAACAAACAAACACCTACCGACTAGTCTAAATGGGCTTGTCCAAACTGACCATACTAGAAAATTCCTCATATAGTACTTACGACGCTTTTGCTAGCTCGTAATTGATTTGAGATTAGATTTTCGATCACTAGGTTAACATTTACTCCACATTTAAATTGTCTTCCAAGATTAGCTTGTACTTGCTAGGGTAGCTTTCAATCCCTAAGCTAGCTGTTGCTATGCTATATTTGTCTTCCAAGATTAGCTTTTACTAACTATGTTAGCTTCGACCGGCTGGAGTAGCTACTGCTAGCTAGATTAATTTTCTACCAAGACTAGATTAGATTTTGCTCAGATCTGAATGCATACTTATGATAAACGCTGTGTGGGAGGGGAATAGCGACTTCAGACATCAGCCTTGTGATTGGTGCTGGGAAAAAAACCCCCAAGATTAACCACGCCCTCTGTATATTCAACGGGGGAGACGTTTCAGTGGAGTGAATTTAGAAAGCGGGAAGTGTGTGCGAGTGTGTGTTTTGTCTGATCTCGCCTCCTCTACGTGTGTTTAGTTAAGAGTGCCGCGTGTTTATTCTGTGATGTAGTGTAGATTACGTGCTGAGTGTTCTCCTCGGAACACGTTGAGGCGCCGCGTCTTCGCTTTCACGTCGTTAGCGTTGAGATAAATACATCGCAACTTGAAAACGTATTAAATATTCTTAGATGTTATCATATGCTTAGTGTTGTAGTATGACTAAAAATATTCATAAATAAATCATGTATAAATGGCTAACTTGGGTTAAACGTTACGTTTGACGATGTTTTGGTGTTTTTGTTTGATATCCAATTGTTGTAGCGGAGCTACGAGGCTAATGGAGCGCAAAATATGAAAAATGACAAGTCCAGATGTTTTGAGTTCAAGGCAAGACTTCACTTTATTTCTCTTTCGGTTTTTCGTTTTTCTCTCTTTTCTTTTGTCACAGCTTTGTCGTCACGCTTTGTCGTCTTTGATTTTGTATATTTCTTTTTCTTCGCTCATCGTCGTTTTACCGGCTCTATCCGTGGGAGCGAGGGACAGGGTGGGGAGGGACGGGACAGGGCAGGGTGGAGAAACAGAGAAAAGAAAAGTAAGAACTGAATGGTGGAGAGAGAGATGGGAAAAGGTGTGAAAAACAGAAAGCAGGATTCCCGGCAGGTGATGTGGGTGTTTTCTGTATAAAAACCGTAAATAAATAGAGGGACAGAGGGACAGAGTGAGGGGCAGGAGGACAGGAGGATGTGTTTCGGGTTGCCAGGTGTTTTTCTGTTTACTGGTGCACGATGGCTTGAAACTCTGAAAGAAAACAGATCAGAAAACAGTGTTTATTTGACCTTGTCTGTCTCTCTGTCTCTTTGACATGTCTTTGTCTCTGCCTGGCTCTCTGTCTGCTTGTCTCATGCTGTTTTTCTATTTCTCTCCATGTGTCTGTCTCTTCATGTCTCTCTCTCTCTCTCTCTCTGTCTGTGTTTGTCTTCTTTGTTTATTTACCTGTGATTGCCAGACTCTGTCTGTCTCTGTGTATCCATCTCTGTCTGTCTGTCTATCTCTCTCTGTGTCTTTCTCTCTCTGTATGTATGTCTCTCTCTGTGTGTCTGTCTCTGTGTATCTGTCTGTCTCTGTGTCTGTCTCTTTCTGTTTGTCTCTGTATGTCTGTCTTTACCTGTCTGTCAGTCTCCCTGTATCTGTTGCTGTCTGTGTGTCTGTCTCTTTCTGTTTGTCTCCTTCTGTCTGTCTGTCTGTCTTATGTGTCTTTGTTTGTGTCTGCCTCTCCTAGTCTCTCTCTCTCACTCTCTGTTCTCTCTCTCTGTGTCTCTCTGTCTCTCACCGTCGATGCCGATCTTGCCGTCTCCGTCCTTGTCGGCGGCGGTGAGGAAGGCTTTGGTCTCCTTATCGGTTAGATCTCTGCCGTCTTTGGAAAACCCCTTCAGCACGAACCTGACACACACAACAACAGCATTCACTACACTACTGTGTGTGTGTGTTGTGTGTGGGGTGTGGGTGTGTTGGGTGGGTGTGTGTGGGTGTGGGTTTGTCTGTCTCACTTGAGCTCGTCTTCCTCGATGAAGCCACTGGCATCAACGTCCAGGACTCTGAAGACCTTCTTAACATCCTCTGCAGACATGGCCGTCAGACCAACCAGCTCGAAGAACTTCTTATGGTCGAAGGAGTCGGCGGCTAGACAACCACACACACACACACACACACACAAACATGAAACTTCGTAGAATTCAAAATGAAACACATACACATGATACTCTCACATAGTCATGGTCTTGCAAACAGTGTTGCTAGGCAACTGGGCACTATAGACTACAATCTAGCTAATGAGAGAGGCTAATGATGGAGCTAGCTAGCCATCATGTTCTTCCTTTAGATCTAGAGGTACAGTGACAGTGAGAGACTCTGTGTCATTTCCCTCAGTTCCACCATACTCACTAATACCCTCACATCCTCTCACAACCCATAATTAAACTTAGCATCATTTCTGATAGCGCACTTTGCATGTTCGAATATGTTAAGTAGAAACCTTTGAATGTGTCCAGGGCCTTCTTGATGTTATCAGCTTTGAGTAAGTCTTGCATCGCCATCTTGGCTGCCGAGGAAAAAGAGAGCAAAATATTAGCAAAAACGACTCCTCCGATTGACGTGTGTGTGTTGTGTAGCGTATACTGTGACTCAAAATGTCCAACGTCATTATACAGACATGTTGAATGCTAAAATTGACCAGTTAAAACACGGTTAAGCTCCGCCTCACGGTCAGCAATGACAACCTGGTGCCGAGAATCCCACTGACCAATAGCGAAACCGGTCACTCTGATTGGCTCAGAAACTTTACCATGACAGTTCACTGGGCATTTACTTTACATTGCATTGAGGAAATCATGGATTGAAAATTTGTCTATCTTTGGGATCTTCTTTTTAGGAATTCTGGGCGTGTCCATTCCGTCTCTAGACGGTTTTTAGTTGTACAGGTGTTATACATACTCTACATTTGCTGATCAAACTGATCTGAAAACTGTCTGGTTTGGGCGTGGCTTCATAGTCTAATAACCATGCTTGATTGACAGCCCATTGTCTGAGACCCCCATCAGCAACGCCGCTCGAACAACTCAAGTAGAACTTGGATTGTTTGACCCTATAACTGAACCAAAATATAATCAGCACAGGAGGGTAGGTTTGGTGTGTGTATGTGGGGTTTGGGGTTGCATGTCTTGGGATTGCATCCTCAAGGAGGAGCAATGGGATTCCTGAGAGAGCTACTGCACTCACACTTAAAATGTCACCGAACTCATTCAGCAGTGTAGAATTTCATAAGCGGATCACCAGGTTCGGGCAGGAGGGAGGAGAGGGGGGGGGTATCCAAATACTTTAGGCAATGTACACACACACAGGTTAGACAAATCCTGGCATGAAACTGAAATGTATCTAAATGAACCATCATCAGGTTCCTCTCCCGTCAGCCAAGAACAGGGATCTGAGACTACAGTGAGCCCAGTCTCACCCCAACTGAAGATTTTAAAGGTCCATGTGCCTCAAAGTTGAACGTCTTGCACGTTCGGAGATGCTTTTCTGCTCACCACGAGTGTAATTATTCGAGTTCCTGTGAGCTCTCACAAAGCTGGCCATTCTACTCCTCACTCTCTCATCAGCAACGCATTTCCACCTCCTCACTGATGTTTTTCCATCAACTCTAGCAATCGTCGTGGTGCGACTGGTGCGGGGGGTCTGGGGGAAATATCCAATCCAAGCAGCTTTTTAGTGGGAGTGGGAGGAGTCACGGGCACATGCTGCAATGGGATGTCGATCCTGGAACATACGTTTCGCATGTGTCACGTTGACGTAAAGCTTTTATGACTTCAAGCATGGATCGGGTCTTTATAGTAACCACGAGGTGACGATATATACATCAGAATGACATCATAAATTCAAAGAAAGAAATCTGATTGACGCTGGTTTTTAAAACAGTCACTTGTTTTGTAAAAAGTTGCGTTGTAGGTTTATTATACAGTGACTGACAGTGTATACAACCGAACTCAGTGCCAGGTTAAGGGAGACTTCCCCTCCCTTAGGAGTCTGCACGGTGTATTAGGTGTCCTTCAGGATGCCAAGTCGCATACTATCATCAAAGGCATCGTGTTTTCGAAATGACTCGTTTTTCTCGGTTGAAGGTGATGACATGCTCAACACGGCTCTGTAAACCGACGCCAACAATTTACGCAGCTGCACTCGTTCCATCAAGTTCAAATCTGACAAGGAGGCTTTCTGATCTTTCTTTGACAAATTGGAAAGTTCTGGATACATCTCCTCTAAAACGGACGATATGCTATAAAGCCAAAAGTTTGTGGACACCCGACCGTCACACCCATATGTGCTCGTTGAGTATCCCATTCCAGATTTAGTCCTCCTTTGCTGTTATAATAACCGCCACTCTTCTGGGAAGGCTTTGTACTGGATTTCAGAGCGTGGCTGGAGGGATTTGCGTTCGTTCATCCACAAGAGCATTCGTGAGATCTGGCACCGACGTTGGAACGAGTAGGTCTGGGGTGCAGTCAGTGTTCCAGTTCAGTAGGGTTGACGTCAAGGGCTCTGTGCAGGACACTCAAGTTCTTCATGTCATCATGGAGCTCGCTTTGGGGGGTGATGGTCAGGTGTCCACAAACTTTTGGCTATATCGTGTATCAAACTCCTGGAGTCACAATCCTGCGCAATGTTCTATTATTTTGATACCTTCAACACAATAGAGTTGGTTTTTAATGAGCCCTTGTAAACCTAAACGATTGTCAACATCACTCGTAGTCTCTCAGACCCTGAAGCTCATGGAGAGTCTGATGTCTGTTAAACCCTTTTCTGGCCACAAGCTTCAGAATCTTGACTGACCAGTTTTGTTGGTGGCGAATAAACACGGTTGGCCATTTGCGATGTCTTCTTGTCAGAGTAAGCGGTTCTTGACAACCAGTTCTTGTCTGGCTTGAGAACACATCAGTGTAGACTTCTGTAGCAGAATTCACCCGATTCACCATCCGAACCGATATCTGATCCAGTTTCTCTCTCAAAACAGCTATGAAATATGTTGTTGTTTGAAGTAAAAGCAAGTGCAATTAGATATTTTAGCTATCACAGTTTTCATTCCATTCAGCCAACTGCTCCAGATGAACACAGCAAGCCTGACTACAATACGTTCCTCTGCTAGCTAGTCCTCTGCCAGTTAACGTTAACCAGTTGGAAAGCTAGCCAGCTGTCGAATTAGTTTAAAATGAAGGATAAGTTGCATATTAATCTGCGTTTAACTTAACACGAAAGTTGACCATGTGAGAAGCCAAGTGAATACGACAGCACGTGTGGACGTCTTCCTGAGTTTCCGAATTCTGACGTTTAGGTGCGTTTTCCTAGTAAGAGTTCGGAAAGTGGAAGTGGCATGTTTAAAAGAGGCTAACATTTGGGGTTTATCTTCCAGCGTTATTTTGTTACCTGCCAGAGCATTCCATTTGATAAACCTTCAACCCGTCGGGTGGTTCAACCCGTGGAAACATTACTGGACATCGCGTTTAATCAAAAAGTTAGCGCACCTCCTGGCTTACCTGTGTGAAAGAAGGGACACGGGAATGAAGGAAGCCTCAGAGAAAGAAAGAGACAGATGAAAGGAGCGTGAGAGGAGAAGAGAGAGGGGGTACGAAGGTAAGAAACGGAGATCGGCTTCGAGTCTTATATACAGAGTCTATTTCAGGAGAAGTTGGATCGCGGCGTAACGTGGGAGGAATGGTGTGTGTGTGTGTGTGTGGGATTGGATCTCTTCTCGCGAATTGAACTATTAATAATCAGCTACTGCTTGACCTCCTACTCTGACCATCTCGGACGTTTATTGTGTTTTCCTCAGCTTTTATTTCATCGTTTATCAAAATCGTTCCGGATGAGTTTATGTCTCAACGGGGACAAATAATGCTTAACGAGATGAGTGAAGGATACTAAAGGAATTAATATTAGGTGTCATCATCATCATCATCATCATCATCATCATCAGAGGCAAGAGCATGAGGCAGGAATACATCCTGGATGGGGACGCCAGTACAAATCGTAGAGCACCACACACACACACTTACACTTAGGGGAAATTTAGAGTCACCAGTTTGTAGTCTCCATATTTTTAAGGAGGAAACTGGAGAACCCCGGAGGAAACCCACATTCCGTACAGACGGACAGTAACCCGAGGCTCAGGCTCGAACTCAAATATTATTATAAAAATAAAGTTTGAGCCGGACAATCGGACAGTTTAAAGTTCCGTCGATTTGGATTCCGCGCATAGTGCGAGCGCTTGGTGTACATGTGAATGAGAGAATGCGATGATGTATAGAGTGTAAGCGTGCCGCTGACACTATATCATGTCTCGTGGATACTTAACACTTCTGTTGACAGCCTGAAAAGATGACATTAAAACTTGCGAATGCACACGAACACACACACACACACACACACAGAGAGCCTATGTATATCCTAGCATGCACACCAGGAATCTTTTTCTTTTTTTTTTTTATTAAAACTGATATGTAAAAATAAAATAAAATTTTGCCTTATAGAAGGTGCTTATAAATACACAACCATGGTATATATATATATATATTGCATTTTTGCCTTTTTTATTTTTAAGACATATTTTATATTTCAAAGGTGGACCTGCTACTCCAGCAATTACGGTAGTTTGCTAAGAGAATTGAACATTTCTACAAAATCTACTGCAAAAATTTGACCTGCCACCATTCAGCAGAGCTTTGCTTCGTTTCCACCGGTTAAAGAACCAAACAATGAGGTGATGTTTTTGTTGTTGTTGTTGTTGTTGTTGTTCCCAGAGTTGAATACTTTCATTTGGTCACTCCGCAGAAACTTTTATTCCCGAACGACGTGCAAAAACGTGGTGCAGTTAGCCAAAATGTGAATCTATAAAAGATTCCTAAACCTGAACGATAAGAAATAAATGCTAGGAAGTGACGAACAGACAATTTTCGAATGTACGTAAGTTCAGGAAAACAAGATGTAATAGTCGCCTAATGTTAGCTAGCTAAAGGTAAATATGTGTGTGTAATTGAATTACTTCAAGAACTAGAAAGTGTTCATGTGACAAAATGGCACAGCCTTCCCGCAAATATAAACATAACCTGCCATCGGTTGTAGCCCTGCAGAAATTTGATGGCAAAATAGAAGCGATCGATTGTTTTATATTTTAAAAAAAAATGGGGTGGGAAATTTTTTTTAAAGCAGTCCCACATCACTGGAGGTGGGGAAAAAAATGGCTAAGGGGAAAGAAAACGAGCAAGCTGGGTAGTCAAGCTGTCAGTGCTTCAAAAATCATTCAGGCAGAATTCATCCACTGGCTCACAGAGACCTGATCGAATCTCTGAGGAACGATGAGAGGAGAGGTGAGAGAGAGAGAGAGAGAGAGAGAGAGTAATCTGAGTAGCTTTCAACCTCTTCAAAGCTCCTGCTTAACATGCTTTCAAACCACAAACAGAGAGAGCGAGAGTGAGCGAGAGCGATCTGGAAGTTCAGTAACTGTCAAGCTGAGTTCTCAATCACATCAGTGGCTTTTTTTTTTTTTAGTGGACTTGTGGCTTAGCTATGCTAAAACTCCTGTGGCTGTAACATGCACGACAGGCGATTGTTTTGTAGTTCTGTAACGCAAATGTCACGTGGACACTCTTTGTATATCGGTCTCATACATTCAGGTACTTCGTCGTATAGTTGTGGTCTAGTTGTAGCCACAAGTGGTGGAATGTCAGACATGTTTCATTGGCAAATGATTCGCTAGCATGAGCGAATCAGTTTTCACAACCTGAGTCGCTAGTTTTCATCCAGCGGCCGCAGACTGCCATCGCAATTGCTAACTCCGAAATAGAAACGCACGAACCAAAGCCCTGTACGTTTCTGATTTTTGATTAAAAACTAGATTGTACTTTAAAACACCTCTGAATCGTTAAAGCGCTGGCTAGCTAACAGCCTGAAGTGGCGAAATTAGCTTAGTTGTTATCGCGAGCAATACATCATTTATTTAACCGAACACAATGATGCTAACCACTGTTGGTAGCAGATCGAGGTAATAATAATGCTCGTTTATTTTCTTATCTACAGTTTGACGAGTTCCGACATAAGACTCGAAGATTGCAGCTCGCTAAGCAGCTCGCATGCTAACTAGCAAACAGAACAAACGAACCAAGTTAGCTTGCTATCTAGCAGTTAGCAGCGTAAAATTGATTTAGACAGCTAGCTAACTTGCTAGCAGAACAAGGACATAAAGTTACGTTAGTTGCTATCTATATATAGGCTATATCTATTCTCTCTCTCTCTCTCTCTCTCTCTTTTTTTCATTTACTGTGTTTCCTCACATACAGCTTGAAAGCAAAGACTTCTGGGTAAATACTTCTCGTCGGTCAGCTCCTCAGACCTACTGGTGCGAAATCGAATGCAGTTCACTTGATATGATAAAGCAATAGAACGACCTTTAAGATGACGTCCAAGGTGAAATAGCGAAGGGAAGACGATGAGGGTGCGTCAAAAACAGAATTAGTCAAGTCTCTCTCCTCTCTCTCTCTCTCTCTTCATCTTCCCATGTGTCTGTCTCTCACTGTCTTAACCTTCTGCTCTCTGTGGTTACCCTGAGTGCCATTTCTCTTACTGCTATTACATTACGTTGCCTCAGCAATTATTACTCTCAACACACACACACGCACACACACACACACACACACACACACAAGAAAGCCGAACAGAGAGACAGAAATAGAGCCGCAAAGCAGCCGCCTTCCAGCAAATAAATAAGGAGATGTAATTAGAGGGACAGCTAGAGGGCACGAAAAAGTCACACACACACACACACACACACCCACAGGAGAGTCTAATGAAGAAACCATGATTAGCCATGCTAATCATCATTTCCTATTAAACGCTCGAAGCAGAATTTTATGAAACAAACCAAACGTTAGCAAGCTGCTAGTTTTACTCACACAATAAAAATTGCTTAGTTAACCTTATCTAGATCGCCAGCAAACTGGGCTAGCTGTGTCGTTAGCCGAAGCGCAAGAATGGTAGCGTTAAAGCTAATCGCTTAACTGATTACTGCTGCACAAAGAGAGCTAGCTATTGCTATAGCTTGTGTTATTAAACTGGTACTTCAAGTATCCATTATTTAGAGGAAAAAAAAGCCGTCTCCACGAATTTAGCATCATATTTCGCGGTCCAGACTGAGATGTATATATTGAGCGTGGGGAGGCCCGCTAACGTGAGGTACGGATTCCTTTTACAGACGGAATGCTAAAACGCTACGGAACCCTGTAGTGTGAAATATATTTCTTTTTTTTTTTTTTTCAATCGATGGATTTTATACAGACGCATATTATTTCTAAAAATGTAACGTTAGCTCGAGTGAGTAAGAGCAACAGTCAAGAGTGTTGGCCAGCAGGCTGGCTGTAAAGTTTTTTCCCTAATCGCAGCTAGCTAAAAACAACAGAACCGTAATTCCTGGATCTGTATAGCTAGATATGGTCGAGGTCGATGTTAATATTGTCAGGCTGTTAATGTTTTTGTGACCAAATGTCCTCAATGTCCTCATGTCCCCCGAAGGATATGAATATTCGCTTTTTTAAAAAAAATTATTTATTAAAAATTAATAAATAAACAAGATACTCTGAGGTTACGAAAGTTAACGTAAGAGTTAAGTTTAGGTGTAGCAGAACATTAAGTAGCTTCATTTACAATTGTTTCAAAGGAAGGTCCTCACAACTTCATGTGAGACATTTATGGCTTAATCAGGACCTACAATTGTGAAACAACCCCCAGACCCCCACACACACACACACAATATATTATATGTTTCAAGTACGTCTTAATGTACTTAAATAAATAACGATTAACGTTGTTGGTTAAAATGAAACTCTGTTTCGGTGATGCCCCCTAGTGGTACATCATCTACAGTGTAATTAAGGGATTACTTTTCATTTGTTTTTGTTTTTTCAGTTAAAATGTGCTTTATTTTTTTATGTACAACCTGTACATTTTTAGTCGATTTATATTTTATATTTATACATAAATGATATAATTTTTAAAGTTATTTTCTAAAATGCCTGTTAGTTTTAAATGCCTTAATGCTACAGGTGCAGCGCAAAGGTCCAATTATTCGGTTAAATGAGCTGCTAGAATAGTTCTTTAGAACAGTATGGGACTTGTAGAAACATGGTTTTCTCATATTGAATGTTACTTAAGTTATCCTGTTTTACAAAAATAAAAAAAATAAAAAAGTTAGGAATTTTCAGTCATGGTCAGTTCATGCTCTGCGACATTTACCTGGTCAGATGTACAGGTTGATCATTCGAAATAGTCATATACACCGTCAAGTGTTAAACTTAGCGATAGTAACTATGGACTTTCGATAGGTTTAGAAAGAGCTGCTAGATCACCTCAATAGTGTAAAAAAATAAAATATATATAATACATATTTTATTTATACACTATATTTAATATACACTTGGGCACTAGGGCTTTTATTCCGAGTTCACTTTGACTTCCATCTTATTGCTAACAAATGTTTCGTGTTTAAAAAAAACAAAAAAACAACCCATGTTAACTACGCCTATTTAATTCCTATCTATTTTGAATTAATCAGAAAGTTTACGATTTCAACAATAAAACGTCAACAAGAACACTCCAGAGTCGAATTTGATGGGAGAAAACCCTTGTACTCCGGGTTCAGCAGGCCAGGTGGATGCTTGGACCTCGATCAAAGGTACAGAGGCATGCAGTCATAGGGTGTGGAGTGCAGGAGATCCATCAGTGAGGCCTTCTGGAAGAAAATTCACTGTTCACTTGATCTTATACCAGATCGAGTCCCGGCATGTCTCTGAAACGTCCTCTGTTTCTGTTATGGATGTTCCTGATCTGGAGACGCTAATGTCCATGTTTTTGCCTTTTCTTGACGCAGGATTCCAACCTGGGTGTGCTCTGATGCTTTGGTATTTTCCATCTTTCCCCTCATTTGCCCTCTGCCATTCCTTCGTGCCCCACTAGGGGGCGTGTCTCCCAGTTATACCTTTGGGTTAAAGGCACAGTTCAGGCAAAAAAAGAAATATGCACAGTGCAACCCCTTTCCCCAAATCTTGTTGATCAGCCAAGACATGTTTGGCACACAAAATACAAAGTTAGGCAGTGCAGGTCAATATAATAAACACACACACACACACACACACACACACACACACACACACACACACACACACACTGTAACTAGACCAAATAAAACAGTGCAGGTCAATATAATAAACACACACACACACACACACACACACACACACACACACACACACACACACTGTAACTAGACCAAATAAAACAGTGCAGGTCAATATAATAAACACACACACACACACACACACACACACACACACACACACACACACACCTGTAACTAGACCAAATAAAACAGTGCAGGTCAATATAATAAACACACACACACACACACACACACACACACACACACACACACTGTAACTAGACAAAATGGATGCATGAATTGGCTCCACAATATTTAACTCACTTATTAATCCTGTACACCCCACATCTCAGACTGCGCTCCTCACAGGGTAATCTAACGGTTCCACCAACTCACCTTAAGTCTATGGGTGACAGTCTATGGCTTTTTCTGTCTACACTCCTTCACTTTGGAACTCTCTTCCCCCTGAACTCAGGGACACTCAGTCCTTTGGCATTTTTAAAGCTCTTTTAAAGACACACTTTTTTAGCATTTAATTCCTGATATCTTTTTGATTGTTTATATTTGTTTTTTATCACGGTTGTTTTATTCGTTTTAATGAACTTTTATTAATTCTGTCATTTGTGTTTTTTATGTACAGCGCTTTGAGAAGCTGCTTTAAAGGCGCTTTATAAAATAAAGTTTATTATTATTATTAAAATAAAACAGTGCAGGACAATAACACACACACACACACAGGTAACTAGACAAAACAAGACAGTGTAGGGAAATATAACACACACACACACACACACACACAGTAACTAGACAAAATAAAACAATGCAGGACAACAACACACACACACACACACACACACACACACACACACACACACACACACACACACACACACACACACACACACACACACACACTGTAACCAGACAAAACAAAGCAGTGCGTGACAATATAATAAACGCACACACACACGCACACACACAGTAACTAGACAAAACAGGTCACTTTCGGTTCCCCAAACACAGGGTTGCCAGATTGTTATGACATATGTTGATAGAGAAAAGCAACCTGCACTGGTAGATATTGAGTGAACCCAAATATATTGTTTAACATTAGGAGAATATTAGAATTTTTCATTATAATTTTTTTTTTAATGTTTCACTTTAAGAACATGCATTTTAATACTGAACAATTTCTACATGAATGGACATGCTCTAATACGTTATTATTTCTATAGTAACAGCTCGTTCACAGGGACTTCTTACGGTGGACTTCTTACGGTGGACTTCTTACGGTTACACGTAACCTAGCACCAACAATAAACAGATTTAAAAAGGGGCATGTAACAAATGAAAACACAGAACCGTTTATACATGGGTGAAGATTTCTGTCAGGCGACGTTTATGGAACATTTACGGAAGGAGTCTCCAGTGTCGGTGCTTAGTAGCGGTAATTTTAACAGTAAGTTTGCTTCGTCGCTCCTCGCCTCCGTCGATTCCCTCTCTCCATTTTCCCAGTGACACGCAACGGCACATTCGTGAGAAAACCCGCCATCCACCATAGCAGGAGTGCAGACTGGACTCCAAGCCCCAGATTGGAGCGCAAGTATTCGACGCAGTTTCGGCAGCGTTTCGGCTTCGACTGGTTATCGAACTGAGGTGACGAGCGAGACAGCGAGCGCGAATGTCGGCGCTTTGGAAGTATAAATAGATGGGAACGCTGGGCAGTCCGAAGGACTAAAGCGCCGCCGCATCGCTCTCTTTAGCGAGGACCGAATCCCCAAGCCAGAAAAGTAAACGCAGAACTTAAATCATGAAATAAAGCTTTTGCACAGTTGAATCATGATTCTTGATATGCTCCTCCCCTGAAGAGTGTTTCATCGCGACAGGGATTAACCAATCAAAAACGACAACAACAACAAGGAAGTTTCGCTTATGGTTTTATTCCAATCTGGCAACCCGTTCAAGTGACAGCGCGGACACTAACAGCTGTTCCTTAATAGCTCGACTACACGGCGTCGCCATGTCGCTCCCACGACAGCTGAGAGACGAAAGGTAAGACAGTGGACATCAATAAATAAATAGAGAGATAGACAGGTAGAGAGAGAGATAGACAGGTAGAGAGAGAGATAGACAGGTAGAGAGAGAGATAGACAGGTAGAGAAAGAGAGATAGACAGACAGATAGACAGACAGATATATAAGACAGATAGACAGACAGATAGATAGAGAGATAGATAGAGAACTGTACTTCATCTTCATTCCTCCTTGTGTGGACACGTGTTAACAGGCTGCGCGAGACGGTCGCGCGCTCATCCTAGTATGTCGCGCGCGCAGAGTCTCGCGCAGAATTCCGATTTGAAAAACGACGGTTACTAGAGAGAGAGAGAGAGAGAGAGAGAGAGAGAGAGAGAGAGAGAGAGAGAGAGAGACGTACTGACTAGTAGAAACACGTTCTGTTTTGACAGGAACCCCCCCATCAGTGTGTGTATTTATAAACAAAAAGTGTGTGAAAAGTTTGTTGCCTCGTGTCTGCGTCTGCTTTGCACTGTATGTACACTTTCGTTCTCTTTAAACCCCTCAGTGATTTCGAGCAGCTGCCTCACAACGTGCCGATCAGCGCCACCATCGCTGACGTCGAGGAGAAAAGGGGCTTTATGGTCTACTTTGTGAGTCCTGGTACTAGTTCTATTACTGAAACAACAAATAAATGAATACACTTTCGAGAGGTTTCATGGAAGCATGGTCTTCTAAGTCAATTCTGAGAAGAATCCCCCCCAACAAACAAACAAACAAATAACACCTCTGGAAACCTCCTATTGAATGTTTCACTTTGATAAATTTTTGTAAAAAGAACAGACGGTTCATCGGTCCGGATGGTTTTCTAACACTGCGGTGGAATTTTCAGTCACGGTGGTTTTGTGTTACCAGACTACAGGGTTTTTATTTGCTCCTTCATACGATACAATGGTCTCCAGGACTACGTTGGTCCTGCACTTCATCTCTCTAGACAGAAATATAACAATACCGTTGAATACATACATCCCGGACCTGTAACTGATTAACAGATGAGTTGGCTTGGGGGAAATTAGATGTTAGATATGTGCAACGTGAACCACCGGGCTGTTTCCTAAGAGGAAGCGATACTAGATTTCTAAAGGTTCTTTAGCAGTTCAGGGTTGGTGCGAGTGTAGGAATTCACCAGTCGACGTAAGAAAGGGTTTTTTGTTTTTTTTTGCCTTGTGAAGAGAGTCTCTTGGTGATCACAACGGTGTTCTGGAGGTTGTAGTACAAGCTGCAGACGCAGGTTAACTCAGCCGTAGTGTTCAAACTTCAGACCCTTTCATGGAGTTAAAGACCTGTAGGTTCTAGCGGATTTTCCTCATAGGCAGTGTCATCACGTCCATGTCGCTGAGTGTTATTAAACCCTCCAGGGTTAGAACTTACAGAGCCTGTAGGAGTCCGGTTGAGCTATTCAAGGTCTTGAAAGCATTGTTGGTGGTTAAAAAGAGAGATAAAGAGAATCTCCCTGTGTCTGTCTGGGTGTCCTGCCCCTCCAAAAACCATCCCAGTAGATGGTGTATTCCTGCCACACACAACATGTTCCCAGGATGCACCACAGCCCTGACCCCTGGTCTATGATCTAGGCAATGACCTATTGAAAAATGTTTTGGTTCCATGCCTAATTTTGTCACTTCTGATTTCTTCGCCATCTCTGGTAGCGCTTTGTGATCGAGGTGAAGACTAAAGGAGGCAGCAAGTACCTGATCTATCGCAGGTATAGTGAGTTCTACTCCCTGCATCAGAGTCTGGAGCAGAAGTTCTCACCAGAGTCTGCGTCAGGACCCAACACCGTTGCACTGCCCACTCTACCAGGTCAGTGCCTCTTTCAGACACTGCGAGGAGATGGACACACCTTAAGCATCGGCACTGCCAAATGCTTCAATCATTTACCTCGGTCTTCAGTAAACTCACGTCCAGTCCTAGAACACTTGAGAAATCTTCTGGTTTGTTCAAACACACAATATATTTCCTGTTCAAGTGGCTCAAGTTTTGTGAAGGCTGTTTGTAGGCAGTTTTGGAAATGGAATCACGTAGCATAACCAAGCTAATGGCTGAGACAAGTGATTTAGCAAGCTAACACGGAACTGTTAAATGTTTTAAACCAGTCCCCACAGTACTTTTTTTCATCGGCCAAAAATGCTCGATGTTGCTGCGGACTTTTTCAGCAATCGCCATGGTTTTCACCAATTTACGCAGTTTTGAAAACACAGTCGCACAATACCGTTCCGCACGGGCTTTCGCAGTGATGTCTGTTGGCAAATGAGTCCGTTTAACTGTACTCATGTACGACGCACACGAATCGACGGCGGCTTTGGCCGACCGCACGTTGTGACACGTCTCGGCCCAAACCTGCGGAAAATCTGCGGTAATTCGTAAAAATCGCAAGCTCCTCCGGATGGTGCGAAGTTCGCTTGATTTTGCGTTCATTTCTGAAAAAAAAAACCATGACTAAAATTACAACATCACTACACTGAACTACACATTGACCTGGTCTCAGCCCTCAACTTCCAAAATAGCGAGTACCACAACAAAGGGTTCGTCTATGATCTTCTCATGAACTCAGTGAGCACACGACGCCATTTGAACCTAGCATTCGGTCAACTCCATTTGACCCTGGTCCACAAAATTTTCATCCTACTCGATATTCAGTTTTAGATCTGTTGGCCGTTTTCACACTGAGCTGATTGTTGTGCGTCACTGAAACGAATGCAAATCTGTCCAGAGAGCTCTTTCAGTCGTAACGAGACGGCACAAATGTCTCCATTACTGCCGCCAGAAACCGTTTTAATGGAACGGCCGAGCCCGAGATGCATCAGGCCCAGTCTCTTCACCGAGGGTAATTGCCAGACACATCAAATGAACCATGGCCCCAAACGTGATGCCACTGCCAGCATACAATCCCTGCGAGGATATGGTTAAACAGCTCGCTGTCTGGCTGTCAGAGGGGGAGAGAAAGGTGAAAGTAATTACCTCAGTAAACACGTCTGTCACCCTCGTTCCTGTGAAAGTCAGAAATGGAAAACACCTTATACCCGCTGCCAAATTAACACACGCATAACAGAACGAGGTGGTCATATGTAGTCGCCAGTACGGGGGGCGTTCAAAAGCGAGCACATGCTGCCATATTGTCACCGACTGTAAATTTCAAGGTCCAAAATGAAAAGCTGTTAAAGATACCGTTCACGCACCTCGTAAACGTAAAGCCCAGTTCATTGGATGAGTAGAAATAGATCGCTCTGTGCTACGATATGGAATATAATTCGAACGGGGAACATCAGAGGCCTAATTAGACGAGCGGCGATGATCGTTTGATCCAAGCGCTGTAATGTCGAAGCAAGATAATGGGCCTCATATTTGTCCCGACCGTCTTTCTCTTGCTCCGCTTCAAATCCTGCGGCGTTAAATATAGACCCCCAGAACATAATTAGGATTATAGGAACCTGTCGGCAGAGTCCATTAAAAACGAACAGACAGGAGAGAATCGGCAAATCGGGAGAGAGGGAGAGCCATTAATCTGACGCTAAAATTCGATTTCGCTACAGTAGACGCCCTTCCAAGCGAAGAGCTGATCATCACTCTGCCAGGAATCGCGGCAGCGCTCCGATTAACACGGCGTGCCTCAAGGAAACACGCTCGGCCCAACAGGTTTTAAACAAATAGATAAACAATAAAGCAATTTCCTGTGACATATAACGTCCTCGAGCCAAGGGGTCTAATTATGATGCAAGATATTACGCAGGCCTTGGGAAATGATTTGATTAGTTTTGCTTCACGAGGGAATTCATTTCGAGACCTTTTTATTGCGCTGATGTGTTATTTCTTTCCCTTCTGTGTGACTGCAGGCAAAGTGTACATGGGCAACAAACAGGAAATAGCAGAAAACAGGATCCCAGAGCTCAACACATACATGAAGGTGAGGTAGACGTTGATAACGATTCTTTACATCTTACAGCGCCTCGCATAAGTATTGGCGCCCGCGACTGGGGGCCTTCCAGGAACAGGTGTATTTATATTGAGATCAAGTGACGCTTTAATTGCACGCGCGTCGACGCCATTCAACTAATAATGCTACTTGTGATGGTGACTGGTCGCACCAGAGCGAATTCTAGACGATTCTACAGAATATTTTGTGCAGATTTATGACATAGAAACCCAGTTCAGTTCTTTTCCATCTCAGGTTGTAAGATAAAAGATGGAGCAGTTCAAGGGGGGAATATTTATGCAAAGCACTGTATCTCCTTTTTGCTTTTCGATTTGCGTAACAGCATTGTAATTAGCAAAAATAGAAAAAAAAGTCCTATTTCCTCTTTCTGAAGCGTACTTCTTCTTTCCGTGACATCCTCACTCACTCATCTACTCATCTGTGTTCAGTTTCAGGTTATTAATTCAGTGCACTCTCTCTCTTTCTCTCCCTTTGGTAGAAGTTGCTGTGTTTGCCAATATGGGTTCTTCTGGACGATTTGATCCGGATGTTTTTCTATCAGACCGAATACGACAGTCTTCAGGTCCCCAAAGCACTCCGGCGCCTCCGACCCCCGACACGCAAAGTGTAAGCTCACTTCCATACTCCAGTTTGGAATCCCAGCTACAACGATAGGGTTGATCTCAAGTGAACTTCAGCTTAAAATGGTCATCTTCTTTATTTTTGCACAAGCAACATCACATGTATTCAGTGTCATACTTTAGCTAAAACCCCCCACCTTCTTCTTGCAACATGCACAACATGTCGTGCGTATTGCGGAACCTTTTTTTTTTCGGATCAAAATGAAGCCTACTGAGATGCCGGGTCAACAGCCTTCAAGAGAATTCCAATGAAATATATACACCAGGGTTTTGGATGACATTTCTCCCCTTGATTCATTAGTTGTTTTGGTTTTGCAGGAGGAAACTGGAAACAAACCACTCTCTGATTTCAGTTCTTAACACTGACAGACAGAAACAACGGTTCATTTATGTACCTGAAAGTGGTCTGCCTGACTTATCATTAGCTGCGTTTACATGGACAACGATAATCCACTCTTAATCCGATTAAGACCATACTCTACTTAAGAAACTACCATGTAAACAGTAGTTTTTACTTACCTTAATCTAATTAAAGTCATAATTGAAGTAAGCAACAATCGAATTAAGACGTGTGGAGTACTCCTGTTTTATTCGTATTATGGACGTGTATTACCAATGTATTAGTCACATTATGAACGTCGTGTGAGCGTTTTCACCGCATTTTGCGACAGGACACGATCACACATGGCAGCGCAACTGTTTTACGGCTGCCGAGTTCGGCTGCGTCCCAAATCGCATACTTTCCTACTATAGGCCTGTAGTGGGGGGAAATATACATGTATCTCGGCTACTATATAGACGGTAGCTACCAATTTGGGATGCAGACCACGTCTTCAAGCAGTTGTCTAATAGCACATACAGCATAATAATAAAAACACCCAAAACTGTATATGGTACCATAACGAAGACGAACTGTATGTCGATAGGTCAAATTCTGGAGTGACGTCGGACGGCGTGGCGCGGTGACGTAATGCCGCGGGCTGTTAATCTGATTATGTTCTATAACATGTAAAACGGGAACACGACATTAGTATTCTAAAAGCGACTCATGTAAACACCTTAATCACATTATTACCTTACTCAGAGTAAGGTCACTAATTAGATTACTGCTGTCCATGTAAATGTAGTCAATGTTCAGCTGTTCACATGAAAAGGCAGCCACTTGGAACCTTAACCATTGACAGTCAGATGGCCTTGTAGAACAAAAGAAATTGCCCAGTTCACACTAACGATTGCCGTATGGAGGAAATATCGAGTGCAAGGGTCGTCAAACGGTGGAAAGAAACTTGAAACACCGTAGCAGAACAGATCATTAAAAACGAGCAAAAAGCGCCACGATTTGCGCCTTGACTCCTAGTCCTTGGTGCTCAGTTCTCGCAGAAGTGAAGCGCTCGCAGTTTCTCCACGCACTCGCTTTACTTCTCCACGGTCCCAAATAGCTCGCTTGCAATTTATTGCACCTTGTGCTCATTTTTAATGCAGACACTCTGATGTTGTGTACGCTCGGGTCAGCCGACCTCGCACTCTCTATTAACCACTCTGTTTAAACACAGTAAAGATGTTGTATTGTAAAGGTTACTTGTATTGTAGGAAGCTTGTATGCTGCAGGTTCCCCCCTCAGGATCTTTTCGCAGAGCACAGTTTGCCGTCTGCTTCGTTTGCCATCGTTAATTGCGGTCATTTCGTGAATTCCGTTCATCAGCGTGACAACATACGCTAGGCTTACACTAGACGCTAGGTCACATAGTATCACTGGGTGTTGGATGTTGGTGTCAGAGCATTTTCGACCAGAAAATGAGTACGGTATTGGACCGATTATTGACACCAGTATTCGGTATGAATACATCCCTACTGTATAAGTTAAATATCAGATGGAAGGAGAGCTTTGGGTCTGATGTTTTGACTCTAAAAGTTGGGAAAGTGGGTCAAAAAAAACCAAGGTTGTTAGACTGTGATTTAGACATATGGACCACAAACGTAGTGTTTCACTCCAACGACATCCATGTAGACCAAAGATTTAGTGTTTCACTTTAACGACATCCATGTAGGCCAAAGATTTAGTGTTTCACTTTAACGACATCCATGTAGACCAAAAATTTAGTGTTTCACTTTAACGACATCCGTGTAGACCAAAGATTTAGTGTTTCACTTTAACGACATCCATGTAGACCAAAGATTTAGTGTTTCACTTTAACGACATCCATGTAGACCAAAAATTTAGTGTTTCACTACGACGACATCCATGTAGACCAAAGATTTAGTGTTTCACTCCAACGACATCCACGTAGACCAAATATTTAGTGTATCACTCCAATGACGTCCATGTAGACCAAAGATTTAGTGTTTCACTCCAACGACATCCATGTAGACCAAAGATTTAGTGTTTCACTTTAACGACATCCATGTAGACCAAAGATTTAGTGTTTCACTTTAACGACATCCATGTAGACCAAAGATTTAGTGTTTCACTCGACGACATCCATATAGACCAAAGATTTAGTGTTTCACTCCAAAGATGGCCATGTAGACCAAAGATTTAGTGTTTCACTTTAACGACATCCATGTAGACCAAAGATTTAGTGTTTCACTTTAACGACATCCATGTAGACCAAAGATTTAGTGTTTCACTCCGACGACATCCATGTAGACCAAAGATTTAGTGTTTCACTCCAACGACATCCATGTAGACCAAAAATTTAGTGTTTCACTTTAACGACATCCATGTAGACCAAAGATTTAGTGTTTCACTCCAATGACATCCATGTAGACCAAAGATTTATTGTTTCACTCCAATGACATCCATGTAGACCAAAGATTTAGTGTTTCACTCCACGACATCCATGTAGACCAAAGATTTAGTGTTTCACTCCAACAACATCCATGTAGACCAAAGATTTAGTGTTTCACTCCAAAGATGGCCATGTAGACCAAAGATTTAGTGTTTCACTCCAAGAACGTGGCCATGTAGACCAAAGATTTAGTGTTTCACTCCAAAGATGGCCATGTAGACCAAAGATTTAGTGTTTCACTCCAACGACATCCATGTAGACCAAAGATTTAGTGTTTCACTTTAACGACATCCATGTAGACCAAAGATTTAGTGTTTCACTCCAAAGATGGCCATGTAGACCAAAGATTTAGTGTTTCACTCCAAAGATGGCCATGTAGACCAAAGATTTAGTGTTTCACTCCAAAGATGGCCATGTAGACCAAAGATTTAGTGTTTCACTTTAACGAGATCCATGTAGACCAAAGATTTAGTGTTTCACTCCAACGACATCCATGTAGACCAAAGATTTAGTGTTTCACTTTAACGACATCCATGTAGACCAAAGATTTAGTGTTTCACTTTAACGACATCCATGTAGACCAAAGATTTAGTGTTTCACTACAACGACATCCATGTAGACCAAAGATTTAGTGTTTCACTTTAACGACATCCATGTAGACCAAAGATTTAGTGTTTCACTTTAACGACATCCATGTAGACCAAAGATTTAGTGTTTCACTCCGACGACATCCATATAGACCAAAGATTTAGTGTTTCACTCCAAAGATGGCCATGTAGACCAAAGATTTAGTGTTTCACTTTAACGACATCCATGTAGACCAAAGATTTAGTGTTTCACTCCAACGACATCCATGTAGACCAAAAATTTAGTGTTTCACTTTAACGACATCCATGTAGACCAAAGATTTAGTGTTTCACTCCAATGACATCCATGTAGACCAAAGATTTATTGTTTCACTCCAATGACATCCATGTAGACCAAAGATTTAGTGTTTCACTCCAACGACATCCATGTAGACCAAAGATTTAGTGTTTCACTCCAATGACATCCATGTAGACCAAAGATTTAGTGTTTCACTCCAAAGATGGCCATGTAGACCAAAGATTTAGTGTTTCACTCCAAAGATGGCCATGTAGACCAAAGATTTAGTGTTTCACTCCAAAGATGGCCATGTAGACCAAAGATTTAGTGTTTCACTCCAAAGATGGCCATGTAGACCAAAGATTTAGTGTTTCACTTTAACGAGATCCATGTAGACCAAAGATTTAGTGTTTCACTCCAACGACATCCATGTAGACCAAAGATTTAGTGTTTCACTTTAACGACATCCATGTAGACCAAAGATTTAGTGTTTCACTACAACGACATCCATGTAGACCAAAGATTTAGTGTTTCACTCCAAAGATGGGCATGTAGACCAAAGATTTAGTGTTTCACTCCAAAGATGGCCATGTAGACCAAAGATTTAGTGTTTCACTTTAACGACATCCATGTAGACCAAAGATTTAGTGTTTCACTCCAAAGATGGCCATGTAGACCAAAGATTTAGTGTTTCACTCCAAAGATGGCCATGTAGACCAAAGATTTAGTGTTTCACTCCAAAGATGGCCATGTAGACCAAAGATTTAGTGTTTCACTCCAAAGATGGCCATGTAGACCAAAGATTTAGTGTTTCACTCCAACGACATCCATGTAGACCAAAGATTTAGTGTTTCACTCCAACGACATCCATGTAGACTAAAGATTTAGTGTTTCACTTTAACGACATCCATGTAGACCAAATATTTAGTGTTTCACTCCAATGACATCCATGTAGACCAAAGATTTAGTGTTTCACTCCAACAACATCCATGTCGACCAAAGATTTAGTGTTTCACTCCAAAGATGGCCATGTAGACCAAAGATTTAGTGTTTCACTCCAAAGATGGCCATGTAGACCAAAGATTTAGTGTTTCACTCCAAAGATGGCCATGTAGACCAAAGATTTAGTGTTTCACTTTAACGAGATCCATGTAGACCAAAGACTTAGTGTTTCACTCCAACGACATCCATGTAGACCAAAGATTTAGTGTTTCACTCCAACGACATCCATGTAGACCAAAGATTTAGTGTTTCACTCCAATGACATCCATGTAGACCAAAGATTTAGTGTTTCACTCCAATGACATCCATGTAGACCAAAGATTTAGTGTTTCACTCCAATGACATCCATGTAGACCAAAGATTTAGTGTTTCACTCCAACGACATCCATGTAGACCAAAGATTTAGTGTTTCACTCCAATGACATCCATGTAGACCAAAGATTTAGTGTTTCACTCCATAACATCCATGTAGACCAAAGATTTAGTGTTTCACTCCAAAGATGGCCATGTAGACCAAAGATTTAGTGTTTCACTCCAAAGATGGCCATGTAGACCAAAGATTTAGTGTTTCACTCCAAAGATGGCCATGTAGACCAAAGATTTAGTGTTTCACTTTAACGAGATCCATGTAGACCAAAGATTTAGTGTTTCACTCCAACGACATCCATGTAGACCAAAGATTTAGTGTTTCACTTTAACGACATCCATGTAGACCAAAGATTTAGTGTTTCACTCCAAAGATGGCCATGTAGACCAAAGATTTAGTGTTTCACTCCAAAGATGGCCATGTAGACCAAAGATTTAGTGTTTCACTCCAAAGATGGCCATGTAGACCAAAGATTTAGTGTTTCACTTTAACGAGATCCATGTAGACCAAAGATTTAGTGTTTCACTCCAACGACATCCATGTAGACCAAAGATTTAGTGTTTCACTTTACGACATCCATGTAGACCAAAGATTTAGTGTTTCACTTTAACGACATCCATGTAGACCAAAGATTTGTGTTTCACTACAACGACATCCATGTCCAAATTTAGTGTCACTTTAAAATCCATGTACCAAAGATTGTGTTCCCCAAGATGCATGTAACCAAAGATTTTGTGTTTCCTCCAAAGATGGCCATGTAGACCAAAGATTTAGTGTTTCATCCAAAGATGGCCATGTAGACCAAAGATTTAGTGTTTCACTCCAACAACATCCATGTCGACCAAAGATTTAGTGTTTCACTCCAAAGATGGCCATGTAGACCAAAGATTTAGTGTTTCACTTTACGAGATCCATGTAGACCAAAGACTTAGTGTTTCACTCCAACGACATCCATGTAACCAAAGATTTAGTGTTTCACTCCAACGAATCCATGTCCAAAGATTTAGTGTTTCACTTTAAGCATCCATGTAGACCAAAGATTTAGTGTTTCACTCAAAAGATGGCCATGTAGACCAAAGATTTAGTGTTTCACTCCAAAGATGGCCATGTAGATCAAAGATTTAGTGTTTCACTCCAAAGATGGCCATGTAGACCAAAGATTTAGTGTTTCACTTTAACGAGTCCATGTAACCAAAGATTTATTCCATCTTTACGACATCCATGTAACCAAAGATTTAGTGTTTCACTTTGACGCATCCATGTAGACCAAAAGATTTAGTGTTTCACTAACGACATCCATGTAGACCAAAGATTTAGTGTTTCACTTTAACGACATCCATGTAGACCAAAGATTTAGTGTTTCACTTTAAGACATCCATGTAGACCAAAAGATTTAGTGTTTCACTCGACGACATCCATATAGACCAAAGATTTAGTGTTTCACTCCAAAGATGGCCATGTAGACCAAAGATTTAGTGTTTCCTTTAACGACATCCATGTAGACCAAAGATTTAGTGTTTCCTCCAACGACATCCATGTAGACCAAAAATTTAGTGTTTCACTTTAACGACATCCATGTAGCCAAGTTTGGTGTTTCACTCAATGACATCCATGTAGACCAAAGATTTATTGTTTCACTCCAATGACATCCATGTGGACCAAAGATTTAGTGTTTCACTCCAACGACATCCATGTAGACCAAAGATTTAGTGTTTCACTCCAATGACATCCATATAGACCAAAGATTTAGTGTTTCACTCCAAAGATGGCCATGTAGACCAAAGATTTAGTGTTTCACTCCAAAGATGGCCATGTAGACCAAAGATTTAGTGTTTCACTCCAAAGATGGCCATGTAGACCAAAGATTTAGTGTTTCACTCCAAAGATGGCCATGTAGACCAAAGATTTAGTGTTTCACTTTAACGAGATCCATGTAGACCAAAGATTTGGTGTTTCTCAACATCCATGTAGACCAAAGATTTAGTGTTTCACTTTAACGACATCCATGTAGACCAAAGATTTAGTGTTTCACTACAACGACATCCATGTAGACCAAAGATTTAGTGTTTCACTCCAAAGATGGCCATGTAGACCAAAGATTTAGTGTTTCACTCCAAAAGATGGCCATGTAGACCAAAGATTTAGTGTTTCACTTTAACGACATCCATGTAGACCAAAGATTTAGTGTTTCACTCCAAAGATGGCCATGTAGACCAAAGATTTAGTGTTTCACTCCAAAGATGGCCATGTAGACCAAAGATTTAGTGTTTCACTCCAAAGAATGGCCATGTAGACCAAAGATTTAGTGTTTCCTCCAAAGATGGCCATGCAGATTTAGTGTTTCACTCCAACGACATCCATGTAACCAAAGATTTAGTGTTTCACTCCAACGACATCCATGTAGACTAAAGATTTATGTTCACTTTAACGACATCCATGTAGACCAAATATTTAGTGTTTCACTCCAAGACATCCATGTAGACCAAAGATTTAGTGTTCCTCCAAAACATCCATGTGACCAAAGATTTAGTGTTTCACTCCAAAGATAGCCATGTAGACCAAAGATTTAGTGTTTCACTCCAAGATGGCCATGTAGACCAAATTTGTGTTTCTCCAAGTCCATGTCAATTGTTACTTATGAGTCCATGTAGCCAAAGATTTAGTGTTTCTCCAACGACATCCATGTGACCAAAGATTTAGTGTTTCACTCAACGACATCCATGTAGACCAAAGATTTAGTGTTTCACTCCAATGACATCCATGTAGACCAAAATTTAGTGTTTCACTCCAAACATCCATGTAGACCAAAGATTTAGTGTTTCACTCAAGACATCCATGTAGACCAAAGATTTAGTGTTTCCTCAACGACATCCATGTAGACCAAAGATTTAGTGTTTCACTCCAATGACATCCATGTAGACCAAAGATTTAGTGTTTCACTCACGAACATCCATGTCCATTTTGTCCCCAGTGGTGTAGACCAAAATTTATGTTTCACTCAAAGATGCCATGTACTTTTCTCCAAAGCCATGTAACCAAAGATTTAGTGTTTCACTTTAACGAGATCCATGTAGACCAAAGATTTAGTGTTTCACTCCAAGACATCCATGTAGACCAAAGATTTAGTGTTTCACTTACGACATCCATCTAGACCAAAGATTTAGTGTTTCACTCCAACGACATCCATGTAGACCAAAGATTTAGTGTTTCACTCCAAAGATGGCCATGTAGACCAAAGATTTAGTGTTTCACTCCAAAGATGGCCATGTAGACCAAAGATTTAGTGTTTCACTCCAACGACATCCATGTAGACCAAAGATTTAGTGTTTCACTCCAAAGATGGCCATGTAGACCAAAGATTTAGTGTTTCACTCAAGATGCCATATGAACCAAAGATTTAGTGTTTCACTCCAAAGATGGCCATGTAGACCAAGTAGTTTTCCATCCATGTAGACCAAAGATTTAGTGTTTCACTCCAACGACATCCATGTAGACCAAAGATTTAGTGTTTCCCACTCCATCTTTTACGACATCCATGTAGACCAAATTTAGTGTTTCACTCAACGACATCCATGTAGACCAAAGATTTAGTGTTTCACTCAAAACATGTAGACCAAAGATTTGTGTTTCACTCCAAGATGGCCATGTAGACCAAAGATTTAGTGTTTCACTCCAAAGCAGCCATGTAGACCAAAGATTTAGTGTTTCACTCCAAAGATGGCCATGTAGACCAAAGATTTAGTGTTTCACTTTAACGAGATCCATGTAGACCAAAGACTTAGTGTTTCACTCCACGACATCTGTAGACCAAAGATTTATGTTTCACTCCGCTCTCCTGTGCGCATCCATGTAGACCAAATTTGTTTCACTCATCCAGTACCATTTCACTCAAGAATCCATGTAGACCAAAGATTGTGTTTCGCATCCGTAGACCAAAGATTTAGTGTTTCCCCAACGACATCCATGTAGACCAAAGATTTAGTGTTTCACTCCAACGACATCCATGTAGACCAAAGATTTAGTGTTTCACTCAAAGATGGCCATGTAGACCAAAGATTTAGTGTTTCACTCCAAAGATGGCCATGTAGACCAAAGATTTAGTGTTTCACTCCAAAGATGGCCATGTAGACCAAAGATTTAGTGTTTCACTTTAACGAGATCCATGTAGACCAAAGATTTAGTGTTTCACTCCAACGACATCCATGTAGACCAAATTAGTTTACTAACGACTCCATGTAGACCAAAGATTGTGTTTCTCCCCAGCCAATAGGTACTCGCCGCTCTGCCTTAACGACACCATCCGCACCCATGTGATTTTTCCTCCATTAGACCAAAGATTTAGTGTTTCACTCCAAAGATGGCCATGTAGACCAAAGATTTAGTGTTTCACTCAAAGATGGCCATGTAGACCAAAATTTAGTGTTTCACTCAAAAATGGCCATGTAGACCAAAGATTTAGTGTTTCACTCCAACGACATCCATGTGCCAAAGATTTATTTCATAACCAATTTATTATTATTTTTCTGTAACCAAAGTATGACATCCATGTAACCAAAATTAGTGTTTCCTCAAAGATCCATGTAGACAAAGATTTAGTGTTTCCTCCAAAGATGGCCATGTAGACCAAAGATTTAGTGTTTCACTCAAATGGCCATGTAGACCAAAGATTTGGTGTTTCACTCCAACGATCCATTAGACCATTTAGTGTTCACTACGACATCCATGTGCCAAAGATTTAGTGTTTTACCCGACATCCATGTAGACCAAAGATTTAGTGTTTCACTTTAACGACATCCATGTAGACCAAAGATTTAGTGTTTCACTACAACATCATTAGACCAAATTTAGTGTTTAACGACATCAGCGGCATTTCCAATTATTTAAAACAATTGTTGATGCCATGTGCCAAAGATTTGTTCTCAAAAATCCAGTCAGTTTAGTGCACCCAAAGAGCCTTAGCCAAAGATATTTCAACGAGATCCATGTGCCAAAGTTTTCCAACATCCATTAGACCAAGATTTAGTGTTTCCTCCAACGACATCCATGTAGACCAAAGATTTAGTGTTTCACTCAACGACATCCATTAGACCAAAGATTGTGTTTCCTCCAAGCTCCATATAGACCAGTTTAGTGTCCTTCTCGTCTTTTGTCATACAATTTGTTTCCTAGTCCATGTACCAAATTTAGTGTTTTTCTACAGATTTAGTGTTTCACTCAACGACATCCATGTAGACCAATTTGTAATTTTGTTTCACTCTCGACATCCATGTAGACCAAAGATTTAGTGTTTCACTCAACGACATCCATGTAGACCAAAGATTTAGTGTTTCACTCAATGACATCCATGTAGACCAAAGATTTAGTGTTTCACTCCAAAGACATCCATGTAGACCAAAGATTTAGTGTTTCACTCAACGACATCCATGTAGACCAAAGATTTAGTGTTTCACTCCAATGATATCCATGTAGACCAAAGATTTAGTGCCCAGACCATGTAGACCAAAGATTTAGTGTTCACTCCAAAGATGCCATGTAACCATTTGTTTCACTCCAACATCCATGTAGACCAAAGATTTAGTGTTTCACTCAATGACATCCATGTAGACCAAAGATTTAGTGTTTCACTCCAACATTATCCATGTAGACCAAAGATTTAGTGTTTCACTCCAAGTCATGTAGCAAAGTTTAGTGTTCCTCCAATAATCCATGTAACCAAAATTTAGTGTTTCATCAAAATGCCTGTAGACCAATTGTGTTATCAAAGATGGCCATGTAACAAAATTTAGTGTTCTCAAAGATGGCCATGTAGCCAAAGTTAGTGTCCTTTAAGATCCATGTAGACAAAGATTTAGTTTTCCTCCAACGACATCCATGTAGACCAAGTTTAGTGTTTCACTTAACGACTCTAGATGTTAGTGTTCCAACGACATCCATGTAGACCAAAGATTTAGTGTTTCACTCCAAAATCCATGTAGACAAAGATTTAGTGTTTTACTACATCCATGTAACATTATGTTCACATATTAAAAAATTTAGTGTTTCACTAAAATCCATTAACCAAAGATTTAGTGTTTCACTCCAAAGATGGCCATGTAGACCAAAGATTTAGTGTTTCACTCCAAAGATGGCCATGTAGACCAAAGATTTAGTGTTTCACTCCAAAAGATGCCATGTACCAAAATTTATTTCTTTTAAAAATGTGTTCCATCTGTGCTTCAATTTTTCCACATCCATGTACAAATAGTGTTTTAACGACATCATGTACAAATTATGTTCAAAGACATGTAGACCAAAATTTTTGTTTTATCAAGATCCATGTACCAATTTATTTCGAATCCATGTAGCAAAGATTTAGTGTTCACTCCAACGACATCCAGTACCAAAGATTTAGTGTTTCATAGACATCCATGTAGACAAAATTTAGTGTTCACTCACTCCATGTAACCAAATTTTTTTCTACATCCATGTGACCAAAGATTTAGTGTTTCACTCCAACGACATCCATGTAGACCAAAGATTTAGTGTTTCACTTTAACGACATCCACGTAGACCAAAGATTTAGTGTTTCACTCCAATGACATCCATGTAGACCAAAGATTTAGTGTTTCACTCCAAAGATGGCCATGTAGACCAAAGATTTAGTGTTTCACTCCAAAGATGGCCATGTAGACCAAAGATTTAGTGTTTCACTCCAAAGATGGCCATGTAGACCAAAGATTTAGTGTTTCACTCCAACAACATCCATGTAGACCAAAGATTTAGTGTTTCACTCCAACGACATCCATGTAGACCAAAGATTTAGTGTTTCACTCCAACGACATCCATGTAGACCAAAGATTTAGTGTTTCACTCCAACGACATCCATGTAGACCAAAGATTTAGTGTTTCACTTTAACGACATCCACGTAGACCAAAGATTTAGTGTTTCACTCCAATGACATCCATGTAGACCAAAGATTTAGTGTTTCACTCCAACGACATCCATGTAGACCAAAGATTTAGTGTTTCACTCCAAAGATGGCCATGTAGACCAAAGATTTAGTGTTTCACTTTAACGACATCCATGTAGACCAAAGATTTAGTGTTTCACTTTAACGACATCCATGTAGACCAAAGATTTAGTGTTTCACTCCAACGACATCCATGTAGACCAAAGATTTAGTGTTTCACTTTAACGACATCCATGTAGACCAAAGATTTAGTGTTTCACTTTAACGACATCCATGTAGACCAAAGATTTAGTGTTTCACTCCAACAACATCCATGTAGACCAAAGATTTAGTGTTTCACTCCAAAGATGGCCATGTACAACAATTTTGGCTCACAGTTAAGAGGCTTATCATTTCAAGTGCAACTGAATAAATAGGCTCACAGTTCTGGATTTTTATTGTTTCATTGACTTAATATGGATTTATTGATTTCTTTCTAACGGTTATTTTAGGCTGCATTTTGCTCCTCGCTCAGTTGCTCGCTTTCTCCGTTTCACTTTCCAGAAAAATCGAGAAACAGCCCAAGACGGACCTGCTCTCTTCCCCCAGAGCTGAGGTACTGTAATTGTTTCCCTGGTAACTCTTTCTGTACTCAAACCTCATCCTCCACATACAAACACACACACAAACACACAAGTGTCAAAACTCTTGAAAGCATGTGGTTGTATGGTTACAACACAAACGTACGCCTTGTGAAAGCAAATGCAATTGTTGTGCAATGGAGCTCCCACACACACACACACACACACACACACACATATACAGCGTGGGATTTATAGCCTCAGAATATGATCAAAGGTTAAGACAAACAATCCTGCACTACGCCTACTACTCCTACACACACATTCACACATGTGTGAGCCATATATGAGCTAAATCATTCTGTATGTTCTTTGTGTGTGGTGTGTGTGCAGCAGCAGTTGTAAATCCTGATGAAAATTGTTGTAATAGGATGTTGTGTTGTGCTGCAAGGCAGATAGCGTAACTCTAATCGCCCTCTTTCTCTCTTTTCCTTCTTCAGTGGAGGAGCATCACATTTTCCCCCCTCCCTCCTGCTTTCTGGGTCATGAGGTCACCCTATCATTAGTTCCTGCCCTGCTCTATTTTCTATTTCTAATTTCTTTACACAGCTCCGTCTCTCCTCCTTCTTCTCCCCCTCCCCGCATCTCTCAATCTGACACACCAACCACACTCTCTATCTCTTTCTCTCAGTCCGCTCTGTCTGGGCATGTTGTAGCACTCCCACCAATTCCTACCCACTGACCTCGACAAACTTCACACCCAAAATACATCACAAACACACACGTCAGCCGCAGGTGTAGGCAGGCGTGGACATCGACGTGTGCGTCTGAAGTAAAGGAGTTGTAGAGACGACAAACGCGGGGTAGGAAATGCACTCGGTTACAGTTAGGCCAAATCCCAAATGTTTACTTGATATGCTCACTACCTCGAATATGGAGAAATTATAAAACTCATAAAACGCCGCTCGAATGGACGGAAACATTTACGAAAACGGTGCTCGAGTGGACGGAAACGTTTATGAAAACGGTGCTCGAGTAGACGGAAACGTTTACGAAAACGGTGCTCGAGTAGACGGAAACATTTACGAAAACGCCGCTCGAATGGACGGAAACATTTACGAAAACGCCGCTCGAATGGACGGAAACATTTACGAAAACGGTGCTCGAGTGGACGGAAACGTTTACGAAAACGGTGCTCGAGTAGACGGAAACATTTACGGAAACGCCGCTCGAGTGGACGGAAACATTTACAGAAACGCCGCTCGAGTAGACCGAAACATTTACGGAAACGCCGCTCGAGTGGACAGAAACGTTTACGGAAACGCTCGCCCAGTAGACGGAAACATTTACGGAAACGCCGCTCGAGTAGACGGAAACATTTACGAAAACGGTGCTCGAGTAGACGGAAACATTTACGGAAACGCCGCTCGAGTAGACGGAAACATTTACGGAAACGCCGCTCGAGTGGACGGAAACATTTACGAAAACGGTGCTCGAGTGGACGGAAACATTTACGGAAACGCCGCTCGAGTGGACGGAAACATTTACAGAAACGCCGCTCGAGTAGACGGAAACATTTACGGAAACGCCGCTCGAGTGGACAGAAACGTTTACGAAAACGGTGCTCGAGTGGACGGAAACATTTACGGAAACGCCGCTCGAGTAGACGGAAACATTTATGAAAACGCCGCTCGAGTGGACGGAAACATTTATGAAAACGCCGCTCGAGTGGACGGAAACGTTTCCAAAACTCCGCTCGAGTGGACGGAAACATTTACGAAAACGGTGCTCGAGTGGACGGAAACATTTACGAAAACGCCGCTCGAGTAGACGGAAACATTTACGAAAACGTCACTCGAGTGGACAGAAACGTTTCCGAAACGCCGCTCGAGTGGGCGGAAATGTTTACGAAAACGCCGCTCATTTCGACTTGGTGTAGAAGGGCTTTCTCATTTTTCCCCCATATGGAAAAAAACCCCAATTGCCATCAGGGTCATTTTGCTGGACGTGTGTGTGTGTGTGTCACACTCTTCCACGCTTCATTTGAGCCGCATAAGAAACCAGACCCATCACGTTAGCCCCGGAGAGCAAGACCCAAATGCGATTTCACGCGACTCCTCCGCTGCACGTGCCGCAGTCACACGGATAAAAGCTCTTCCAGAAAGAAGAATTATGAAGATATTAGACGCTCCGTAATGGAAGCTGATCCTATTAAGCTCACGTATTTTATATCCTGGAACTTTAAGCACACTTAGAAGGCAGAGAGGGTGCGTTAGGGGGGAGGCGGACGTCTTCTCGACTAGCTTCAGAGATCTCTACTAGATAGAAACGTCCCTCGAATACGTTATCGTTTCCATAGTAACAGCTCACTCAGAGACGCTCCACAACGTAGAAAATGGATGGTATGTTCTTTAATCGAAGTCGAATTGCTTTGGAATAAAAAAAAGAGACTTCAGGGCACGCCGTTATAGGAAAGTAATCAACGCGGTGTTTTATTCCTCACACATCACACACGATCTGTTTGTTTATTCGTCACGGACACGCCGAAATCCCGAAATTCCATCGGCGTAACGTTCGAGCGTTGCCGTTTAGCCAGCCAGCAAAACACTCGCTATGTCGCTAGCGTTGATAACGAACAGAATGAATATTAAAGCTACGTCAATACTTAAAACTAAAATCGGAACACCGGGAACGTGAAAACTCGGAGCGGTTGAGTGTTGAGCGTAACCACCGAGATGTGTTGTTGTGCGTGAAGGGCAGCAGAGGGCAGCATCTCTCTATCTCTCTCTGTCTCGCTCTCTCTGAGGGCCAAAGCAGCGTGAGATGTCTGCACCGAGCAAGCGGAATCTCAATGAGCTGCGTCAGGACAGTCCGGGGGTCCTTGAGCCACAGCGATATTAGACTCGGAAGAGATGGTGGGGTCCGGTCGTGTAAGCGCAGTCGCTCGGGTTAACACACAGGCGACGATATCTCTGTTCGCATCCGCCGGGATAAAAGGTACTCACTACCTAAAACCCGGGACGTCCACGCGAGCGAGTCCGACGGCTGCGTGACACGGACGTTCATAATTGCACGTTAATTATAACCCCCGCTCTGTCGGGACCCGCTTTGAAGTGCCGTGCCAGCGCCCCAGGGCCGCGAGTCCTCTCTTCATATCGTTCCCGGGTCCTCTCGGGAACGCCTGAAAGCGAAGTGTGTCAGTTCATTTAACCTGAAGAGACCCATCTCGTTCTTCCCCACGTGTTAATGAGCTCGTTTAGCAGGTCGACAGCGGCGTAATTGGAAGTGTGACCTTTTTTTTTTTTGCCGAAAGCCTAAAGTTAGGTGTGTCTCTCTCTCTCTCTGTCTCTCTAGCCTGGAACAATCTGGCCCTAAATGCGTAAAAAGGCATCAAGAGCGAGACAAATGAACAAGACACGTGGGTCCTGTGACTCGAGGGCGTAGCGGCACGTTTACAAAAAGTGACTAATATCATGACTAACGACGTCCATGCTTTATAATGCTCTTATTGCGATGCTAATTCCTCGTGGCGCTAATGCCACACAGGCGCTAGAAAGTCGCCAGCTTGACTTGACTTGATTCGGGTGATTCGTTTTAACCGGTTTGACTCTTGGGTCAAGGTTCGAGATCGTCCTCTCTGATCAATAAAAGTTTATTATTTTTTTTGTATAACTGGTTTTAGGGATTAATCAAAAAGCATATAGAAGTGCGCGTGTGTGGGGGGGAGGTGATGGGGGGTGCTTAACAAACCACTGAACGTCACTCAGTGTCAGTCTCCGAATAGTTTGTCCTCAGCAGGTGCGGTTGTGAATGCTGATGCACGGAGCAGGATCAATACCACCACCACGACCCCGGGCTCTTCTATGCTAATCTCGATCGATGCGTCTTAAAATACCACATCATCACGGGCTCTGCAGCGAAAGGCGAGGCTCTTGAGCGAACGCAGTTGCCCCCGGATGACTTTTACGCCGAGCTAGAGATGTAAAAATGTTTGTACGCAAGCCGCCGTTGGTATTGCGTTTAGCGTAACGTTAGCTAGAAGTTACGCCGGACGCAACATTTATGTCGCAAGCTTTGCTTCAGTTGTGTAAGTTGTACCAGTTGGAGAAGAGCAACGGTGGACTTCCTGTTTCATCGCAAGTGAAGTATGAGTTCAGACTCTGACTTTTTTTTGGGTCCTAGACTCGTTCGAATCTTTCTAACGTTAGCCGAAGTTGAGACGAAGCGCACTAGCGAGCCACGTTAGCGAGTAGGGTTTGCTCTGGAGAAGGTTTGGCCCGGTTGTTCCGCTTCGGAAAATCGCTTCAACCAGAGCGGTTGTTACTATGGAACGATAACGTGTAGCGCTGTTGTTGGTTTTTTCTTTTAGAAAACCGACCAATCAGAATGCAGAATGTGGTCGCGTTGTGGTATGAAGACATTTAAACACTCGACGGTGTTTGTGCAGTTTCTTTCTTTCCTTTTTTTTTTCTTTTCTTCCAATCTCCGGGCCCATACCACCAAACCGGACCCCCACCGTGTGCAGTGCATTGTGGGAAATCACCGAAGTCCACCGGTGGACCAGGCGGCAGAATGGTGCACTTGCGAGTCGTGTGTTGCCGGAGTTGTGTAACACCGGCCCTGCGTGTCGCGCCGAGGAGTTGTGTAACATCGAGCTGCGTGTTGCGGAGTTGTGTAACACGGTCGGGTAATACGGAGGTGTGTGTTGCGCGCGCCTTCGCTCGAACGAACAGAGCACAAGCTTTTAACACCGTCTGTGTGTCTCCGTACAACTACTGCCCACAAGGATCCACACACACACACACACACGCACACGCACACACACACACACACAACGGAGTTTAATTGCCAATACATAATTAGCTGATAACATGTAACAGTGTCTCACCTACTCACTCCCACTCCGACAAACAAAGCAACAAAGCTTCTTTACTCACTCTCTCACACACACACACACACACACACACACACACACACACACAGCTTTTCAGCTTCGCTGTGCTTTCAGCTCTCTCACTATACAGTCTCTTTATGATACACATTTGTGTGTGTGTGTGTGTGTGTGTGTGTGAGAATAAAGGTGTGTGTGTGTGTGAGTGAGTGTTGTTTAGCCATGTTGAGTGTCTTAATACACATTAAAGGGGAACACACACACACACACACACACACATCAGAAGAAGCTCTGTAATGTCTTGCAAGAGTCTGTCTTCCTTTCTCTTTCTCTGTACGCTCACACACACACACACACACACACACACACATCTGTTTGCATGAAGTTGCATGCAGGGGACTTGGCACAAGTTAAACCCACTCAATATCTACTCTTTTACCTCATTTATTCTCACTCATTCACTCCTCTTCTCTCTCTCTCTCTCTCTCTCTCTCTAATTCATTCACACACACACACACACACACACACACACACACACACACACACACACGCTCGCTCAGTCACTCAGAAAGTTGGAACGAGATTGCCATCCTACCTCGTGTGTCCTCACAATGCCGTCCGGTTGGTGCTTGCGTGTATATATAATGCGTGTGTGTGTGTGTGTTTGTGCGTGTGCGCGTGTGTTCAGGCCTTGTTCGACTTCAACGGGAACGGGCGCCTGGAGCTGAGCCTGAAGAGCGGGGACGTGATCTTTCTCCTGCGCAGAGTCAACGCCGACTGGTTGGAGGTGAGCTGAAGGAGAGGGAGAGAGAACGAGGGATGGAGAAAGAGAGAGTGAGAGATAGATAGAGAGCGATAGAGAGCGAAGGATGGAGAGAGAGGGAGGGGAGGAGAGTTTGTTGGTAAGGGTGGGAGAGAGAGAGAGAGAGTGAGAGATTTTGTCCGTGAGCGCGAGAGGGAAAACTATACGAGCCTCTGACGGAAGGAGAGATGGAGATCGAAAAAGGAAGAGTGATGGAGAGGCTAGACGACAGAGAGAGGGAAAGCGAGGGAGCGGAGTGGACGAGTGCGCAGGTGTTTGGTGTGGGAGTGTGTAGTGGGCATATCCACCAAACCACGATTAGATTTTTAAGCCACGGCTTCTCAAGAGCACCGAGTTCGAAATACAACTCGAGATCGGAACGGAAACGGTTCGTAGGGACAGAGCGAAAATCCCGTGCGTTTAAACCCTCAGCAATGAGGGTCCGTGCAATGTCCAATCACGCACTTCATATACGCTACATCCTTTAGCTCCTCAAAGGATTCAAAGAAGTTCTTCTAATGCCTTGCACAGAAGCGCAAATAAATTGCCCGTAATACTCCGTACTGTAGATATCAGATCTAAACCTCTGATATCTTCCATATCTGCAGCGACCCCAATTCCTCCCATAATACCCTGGGAAACCCTTCCCAAATTCCCATAATGCATTTCAACCAGGACGTGGCATTCAAACTGCACTCGACTGGTATTAAAGCGCACCCATTATGGTTTTTGCACCCATTATGGATTATGGCACATCCGGTACTTACCTACGTAGGTTTGTAACCGAAAGTCCCGCCTCTTGACCTTCATCGGCTGCTCGGGAACAGATGGAGATGAAAGTCGTCACGGTAGCGGGCGTTTCCTTTTCGAGACACGTCGACAGCGGTAGACCGATCACGACAGACTCGGACGTCTGACCGATCAGAGCGGAGTATGGTCTCTGAAAGGAGGAGTTCAGAGCGAATGAATGGTGACGTGGTGCGGATGCTTTTCCGCTCACCACGGTTGTAAAGAGTCACTCCAGACGTCCCGCTCCCGTTCTCCTCTCATCAACGTGGCGAGAAAAAGAGCGTTCCTACGTTCCGGTGGTACAAAAGGCGCTCGAGGAAACGATCGACCAGTCTCGTGTCCTTCCTGATTTGCAGCTCTCTTGCAGGAGGGGCAGTGAACATGTCCCGCAGTGACTCATGAGGAGCGGTGAACATCTTTTAGGTCAGTGCTCACCAACCGTCTTCCTCGAAATCTCCGTTCCTGCAGGTTTCATCCATCCATCTTCTACCGCTTAATCCTTCTTCAGGGTCGCAGGGGAACCTGGAGCCAATCCCACGGAGCATCGGGCACAAGGCGGGGTACACCCTGGACAGGGTGCCAGTCCTGCAGGTTTCTGCAACCTCCAACCAAAATCCAACACGCCTTCTTTTAGGCGATGATTAGACGGGGCACGATGAAAGTCTTCAGGAAGGCAGATCTCCGGGAACAGGCTCGGTGAGCACCGCTTTCGGGCCTGTATTAATAAATATGTAAGTGGAACTGCAGGAGTACTCTTAGAGTAGGTCCTCTTAGGCCGAGGATTTAATTCACTCCTGACGAGCATGTCTTTGATGTTTTTTGTCTGCAGGAGATGAGTGGAGGCTCCTTCATTATCATTTCCTGATGGTTTGATTATGATGCCAGCCACTCTGTTATCAGTCGGATGATAAGTGCACTCCCAGTCTCAGAACCCTATGGAATTAATGTCAGGTTTTGATAACAGCTATTACATCAACCCTTTCACTTCTCTTCGTTTTGCCTGAGTAAACCGACTGATTCCCCTTAAAGACATGGTGCAGTTTTATGAAAAGAACCGAGGAAGTAACCGAGATGTGAAAATCATGAACGTCTTATCGTCTCAGGCTTAACGCATTCCCCAAACTCCAGTAAAATCTCCTAAACTCCCGGTATCCATTAGGGATGGAGTGATTGTGTTTCAGCCAAAGTCTTACGTAATGAGAGGGCGGGAGAGAGAGAGAGAGAGAGAGAGAGAGAGAGAGAGGTGTGTTAATGCAGTGTGTGTATTATATTCATAAAGAAGTGTTACTGTGTTAGCTAACAGTTTAGCATTGTAAATGGAATCATTTTATGCTAATATATATATATATTTAGTCAATTTAACCTTCATAAAACAGGTCATAGATCACAGTATGTACTAAATTATTTCTCCTGTCTCTCCCCTCCCCCTCTCTCACTGTCTCTGTATCTATCATTGTCTCTCTCTCTC
>CM022752.1:4308122-4343122 GCA_012411365.1 Ameiurus melas | reverse complement strand
GCATATTGACACACATTAAACAAACGGGAATTCCTTCTCAGTGCATTTAACCCTACCCCTTAAAAGAAAAAAAACCCCACGATAGCATGACAGGGCTGTCTCGAAAACCGAACCCGTCCTCGATCAGTCCCCAGCTTTTACGAGACATGTGCCGATATAACCAGTCCTACACGATAGATCACAATATATCCACTGCGTGCAAGTTATTGTTGTCACTGTGGTTGCCCACTGTGGGTGCAACTTCTCCATTTCAGTTCGTCTCCATGACGAGAAAGTTCTACAGTATTTTCTCTGCCACAGAACATGTGGACACACACACACACAAAACTGCACAACATGTTTCATGAATTTTGCTTACGTGGATACAATATTATATAAATCGCTATATTAATATGTAAACTTGAGATTTTTCTCATGCCAGTTCTACATTATATATATATATAAATAAACAGAATAGAATTTGATTCGTTCTTGTTGGTGTTTGAGTATTGCAGCTCTGTTATAATTCTGCTATCGGTCTGATTATCCTTTTCCTCCACTTGTGTTTTATTTAGATTGAGTCAAGCGTTTATTTAAAATGTACAGATATTTGAGAAGGTACATTCCTCTTAGCTTGGTCCTGACACAACCTTTTACAGCCCTGTACTAGCTGAATAAACACAGTTCGTAGAGCAGTAACCTCTCCTGTGCGATGGCGTCTTACTTGAGGGTCGTTTCCCAAACCTACGCGGAGGATTAATATAGGAAACAAAAATGTTTCCCAAGAATTGTATCCTTTGACTAAAAGGCACTCCAAATGGAGCGCCGGTGCTTCCTGTTTGCTTCGATGATCCCGAGAAGGCTCTAGAACGTATCTGGAGTCCGCCTGCGGAAAAATCGTAACGGTTGGAAGTGATCGCGTTGCAGGTCGAACCAAAAATCCATGGAGTCCAAGGAAGTCTCGCTCGATCAGGACCAAATTGCGTCAAGACAAAACCGTTTCTAAAGCTTAGAACGTTCCCAGGAGCATTGTGGGCAGTGTGATTGGAGAAAGGTTTGGAACCACCAGGAATCTTCTTAAAACTGGGAGGTGACCAAGAACCCAGTGGCCACACTCTCTGAGAGTCTCGGAAGTCCTCCAGAGATGGAAGACGGTGCCGGAAGGAGAACCATCTGAGAAATACTCCATCAATCTGGCTCAGAATGGTTGATTGGAGCCACTTGAGGAAAAGGCATATAGCAGGAACTTGGAGTCAAAGAGCATGAGGAAAATGGTTCTGTGGTCTGATGAGACAAAAGATGGACAAACGTGCTACATCTGGATAATACCATTCACACGGTGGTGACAGCATCTGCGTGTTCTGCGTTCCCATGTTTTACAAATGAAGCCCTTGCCGTATTTAAGTCTAAAATCAGTTCATCATCCGTAACCATCACCGCTAAAACGAAGAGCTTTCAGCACAAAAAATACAAAATGCAGATGGTTGTTGACCTGCAAAAGGTTGGGTAATGGATATGAAAAAACCCCAAAACAAACCAGTTAAAAGCACCATTAATCACAATTAGAGGCATAAAACAAATCAGGAACAGCTGAAAGTGAGCTGTGAGAGTGAGAGGATACATTAATCACATTTCTGTGGTCAGAATGCTAAGAATGTCTTTTTTAAAATAAAATAAATAAAAAATTGTAAAAGCTTTTGAAGCATTAAATCTGTTCGCATGTCCTGTTCTTCATCAGCAAACCGAATCCTGAGAATAAAATGCCAACAGTACCGAGGGCGCTTTGCTAAACACCGATGAAGAGGAAACTTTTACATTATCATATTCGTGCCGTAGGGTTTGATTTTTAGTTGTTTATCGCATTGTAAACAGCTGCTTTCTATCATTCGGATTCTGATTTGTGCTTTGACTCAAACTGCATTTCAAAAATCTGTTTTGATCCTTGGCTCAAAATGTGCAATGAGCAAAAAAACAACAAAAAACAAACAAACAAAAAACCATCAAAACAACAACATACAAGGTTATGAACTCTTTTAAATAAATAAATAAATAATCGTTTATTTTTACAGTCATATTCATCCGTGGAAAATGAAATGTGTTCAAATAAAAAAAGAAAGTTAAAATGATTAGCAGTAGCTTTGTATTGTTTATTGCTAATAATTTGGATGAAAATATTTTGTTTGTTGATAAGTAGTAAATTTAAAAAAAAAAGTATTTCGACCAAATTATTCCTGGAATTCCTCTCCAGGCCTGGATCAGGAATGAGATGAACCAGGTGTGTAGACTGAGAAAACCACGCGTCTCTCGTGAATGGTGTTCAAAGTGCTCAAAGCTAACAGCGGGATTTAGGCCAATTATGGCCTTTCCGTCAGTAAAAGTGTACGTTCTGCTCATATCCACTTAATCCAGTTCATGTGATCCACCTGAGGTCATGAGGACCCACATTCTGTCCCCAGCGACTGCGTTCTTCCTCTGGGTTTCGTGTTCGAGTTCCCCCCGTACTTACTGAACCGTGGCGTGTCCAAATCACGGCCCGCCCCCGCCCCAGCTATTCACATCCCGAATGCAACCATTCCCGAATGGTGACAGTTTTAAATAGCAGCTGTAGAGCTGTGGGAATAAGGAGACTTCCAGAATGAGGTTTCGCTAAAAAAAAAAACCTTGAGGGGAAAAAAATTATTCCAAAAAAAAAAGATTTAAAACATATATACATTTTCTGTTTAATATACAGTACTTCCTGTTCAAAGTGATATTAGTAACATGTTTTTTGGATGTTTTGGACATTTTCAATGTATGCATTTGTTTTTCTCACTGTTTAAATCTCACTGCTTAATCCCTCTGGTTTAATCCCACTGATTTAATATCAGTGATTTAATTCCATTGGTTTAATATGACTGCTTTAAATTTGCTAGTTTCATTTCACTGAGTTAATCTCACTATGTTAATCCCAAAGATTGACTCTAGTAAATTTAATCTCAATTATTTAACCCTGTTGGTTTAATCTCAGTAGTTTAATCCCATTAGTTTAATCTCAGTAGTTTAATCACACTGGTTTAATCTCAGTAGTTTAATCCCGCTGCTTTAATCTCAGTAGTTTAATCACACTGGTTTAATCTCAGTAGTTTAATCCCGCTGGTTTAATCTCAGTAGTTTAATCCCGCTGGTTTAATCTCAGTAGTTTAATCCTGCTGGTTTAATCTCGGTAGTTTAATCCCACTAGTTTAATCTCAGTAGTTTAATCCCACTAGTTTAATCTCAGTAGTTTAATCACACTGGTTTAATCTCAGTAGTTTAATCACACTGGTTTAATCTCAGTAGTTTAATTCCACTAGTTTAATCTCAGTAGTTTAATCCCACTAGTTTAATCTCAGTAGTTTAATCACACTGGTTTAATCTCAGTAGTTTAATCCCACTAGTTTAATCTCAGTAGTTTAATCCCACTAGTTTAATCTCAGTAGTTTAATTCCACTAGTTTAATCTCAGTAGTTTAATCCCACTAGTTTAATCTCAGTAGTTTAATCACACTGGTTTAATCTCAGTAGTTTAATCACACTGGTTTAATCTCAGTAGTTTAATTCCACTAGTTTAATCTCAGTAGTTTAATCCCACTAGTTTAATCTCAGTAGTTTAATTCCACTAGTTTAATCTCAGTAGTTTAATCCCGCTGGTTTAATCTCAGTAGTTTAATCCCACTAGTTAAATCTCAGTACTTTCATCACACTGATTTATATTGACTGCTTTAAATTTACTAGTTTAATTTCACAGATTTAATCTCACTTTGTTAATCCCAAAGACTGAATCTCATAAATTTTATCTAAATTATTTAATCCCACTGGCTTAATCCCACTAGTTTAATCTCACTAGTGTATTCCCACTGATTTCATCCCACTGGTTTAAAAACAATTGTTTTAATCGTGCTGTTGGTTTAATCCCACAGGTTTAATCTGGTATCATTTGATATCACTTTTACAGTGGGTTACATCACTGGTATAAAGAGATTAATCTCACTGGTTTGTTTGAAGATCACTGGTGTAATCTTACTGCTGTAAAATTTAATGATTTAATCGCACTGGTTTAATTTCTCGAATTGCAATCCCAGGTTGGATCCCACTGGTTTAAAGTGATTGGTTTAATCCCCTCGATAAGGTGCCAATTTTAATTCCACTGATTTAAGGTCATTGCTTTAATCTCAACACAATTCGTGGCATGTGAAACACAAACAGTCATGGGCTACGACTTCATCTTCACATATCATTATCAGTAAAATAATATCATTGTCAATAACATGCATGAACATTTATCAAGGTGCTACTGTAGCTAGGTAAGCTTCACAGTTCCAGTTAGAAACGCGCACTGTTTTAGTGGTGTCAAGCACGGGCTAACAGTACAAGAATTTCGAATAATCGGTGTATGATTTTAGTGTACTGTACAATGGTTTAAAAAAAGTATGGCTTACACTTTCAAAAATATCCAACTGACAATCATCTGCACTGGAACATCCAAAAAATTTTTTAGTTTTATTTAGAATCCCCTGTTTTGGAGTCCTTGGAGTGTCGTAACGACTACATGACACACATCCGCTGTAGCTGGACAGAAGTCCCTGGTCTTCCTCGTTCTCTTTTTCACCTGGACACGGACGAGCATAGGTGAGACGCAGCGAGTGTGTTTTAGCTTTTCAGACATTGAACACGTACCGAGAACGTTGGTCTGAACCGAAGTCATTTGGATGCTGTTGTGAGAAATTGTGTGTATTTTGTCGGGATCAGTGTGTCGGCCTGTGTCCCTGGTCCTCCGACGGCCCAGAACGCGTCGGGACGGACGTGATCACGGTGTCGCTACAACACTTCGCTATTCGCCATCGGCTTTGACGACGCGTTCTTTTTCTAGTGTCAGGGCTTTTCCAGAACCGTTAATCTCACACAGCACGGTCAGTACACACTGCAAACAGTATTAACACACCAACATATGTCATTAAAAATATTAGCTTCTTTACTTGTGAGCAACATTAGCATGACAGCTCCAGTTTCAAACTAAAAGAAGCTAACCTTATGCCTTATGATGTAGGAAACATCACAGAAGACGGGACACACGTTCGTCTCGTCTCTAAACCCTCCTCAGAAGCAGTGACCCAGTCCGTGACCTTTAACCTGAGAGCTTCACGTCAGATTGTGAGTATTGCATGTTCAAAACACACAATACTACAAAACATTAGCACCAAGCTTCCTGGTTTAATAGTCGTGTTTGTATTCGTAGATGAACCGAAGTTACAGTTTTAGCTGTCTGTAAGATCGGTTGACTTGCTAGCTAGCTAGTTAACAAAGCTTCGTTGTTTTTTTTTCAAAACAATAGCTAGGTAATTAGCTTGCTGGGGCTGTTTGAAAAAGTCTAAGCAGATATTTCTGTCTGCTTTGCAGAACTAGTTTTACAGGTTGACAGAGTGAGGCAGTGTATAATTACGCTATAGGACTTTGTTAATGACTGCTGAGGTAAATATTTTACAAAGTTAACGTAATGTAATATAATAACTGCACTAGCGGAGTACACTGTTGACCCTGATCTGACACAAGCGGTCAAATCTCCTTTTAATATCAGACTGACACAAAAACCCCCGACGTCCGCTTTCAAATCAATGCTCCCTTCCTTCTCTTTAAAATCAGGGTTTATATAAACGCACGGGTTGAGGATTTCACATGACGTGAGTGTATTTTTGTCAGGAATCACGCATGCATGACTCATGAGCAGGGTTCTCGATCGTTTAACAAAACCATTTATAATGGGATGCTTTTTATCAGGTTTTTTAGTTGGAATGCATTTAGCTATGTGTAAGATCGTTTGATGGTATATGTAACTTGCTAGCTAGCTAGTTATCTAAGTTTTTTTTTCAAAACAGTAGCTAGGTAATTAGCTTGCTAAGGCTGTTTGTAAAAGTCATCGTCAACACTTCGTAAGACACCAGTGACCATCCTGGTGATTTATCGGCACAGTCTTGATTGAAAGGGGATAGACTGCTCCTGATTGGTCATGTGATGCAGCGTGTAGTTTGTTCGTCTGGCTAGGAATCATGGGAAATTGAGTTCAAGGTTTCGAAATAGACTCAACAATCTCCTGTTAGCTGTCCTAGCGTGACTTTTTATAGTAAGTTTTTTTTTTTTACTGAAGGAACCTTAATCCATCTCTCTCTGCCTCAGGTCCAAGTCGTGTTGCACAGATTTATATGGCGATGATGATGATGATGATGCTGCTATTGTGAGGTTCTTCTGTTCATTCTCTGCACCTGAAGCTGAAACACTGATACTGCTGGCTCTACACCCAGAACCAAGGACCAAAGTCTTCCAGTCGCACAAGCATACAGTAGTATGTAACCTTTCGGACACATTATAATAAAAGGGGTTTAGTGAGGTGTTGGGACAGCACGAATCGCCAGAACAGCTTCTGCCTAGTTTGATACACTGTTTATTCTACAAATCTGTGGAACTGTACTGTAGCGATGAAAATATCTTTTAAAATATCTCCCATCACTTGGTGTTTAGATGATGTACTGAGATAAAATGGATAAAATGTTACTGAGGAAACCATTGATAAGGAGTTTCCAATTCAAGTCAATCACTTTTGTGTGTGTGTGTGTGTGCGTGTGCTACAGTCGAACCTGTGGCTCCAGTGGACATGCGTGCTGAGTTGATCGGAGACGACTGGGTCCTGAACTGGACTCTTCCTAAATATCGGACAGTCGCAATAACCTCTGAGCTCAGATACTGGAGCACAAACTGAGCTATGGTGAGTGTGTGTGTGTGTGTGTGTGTGTGTGTGTGTTTGTGTTCTGATAAATTCTTTACTTCACAAAAGAAGATTACTTTTTTTCCTGGACAAAAGGCAGGAAATAAAATTCACATCGAACACAATTTGCCAGCCAAACAGGAATGAATGCCTGGGAGAATAACTTTATGAGAAGCTGTGAGAACGCTGTTGCTAGACTGCAGGTAATTATGGATAATCCCATGACGGAGTTGAATGCGTTATCTAGCTAGTGCTTGCTTTGTGACAGGAAAAACAAACAAAAACAAAACTATCCTGAATAACAACAACATTCCCCACAGATGTGATGGTAATTTACCAAGAAAAGACTCCCTGCTACGAAAATTATACTTAGCATCGGCTGAATACCTGAATATCCTATTGTTGTTAAGCTAATCTCAAGATTAGACGATATGCATAGCTAGCTAGCGTGGAGCTGTTAAATCATTTATATGGACAATGTAAAAGGCCCAGTAAAGATAGAATCGAGTCAAAACTGTCAGGAATATCAACATTTTCCTCAGATGTGATGGCCTTTAGTGGGGAAAAAAGAGAAAAGATTCCATAACACTAAAATTACACTGTAATTACACTTAGCGTTGGCTGCTAACGGAACACTGTTGCTAGGCACCTCTAAATTATCGATGATGAGCAAAGCTAGCTAGTATGGACATTGATTTATAAGGGCAATTTAAAAACAGACTGACCGAAGAAACAAGAAAGAACGATCAAGTGTTTAGCATTTACCTCAGACGTGATGGTAAATTATTAGGAAAAGTCTCCTTTCTACTACAAATTACATTGTAATTACACATAGCATCCGTCTGCTAACTAAACACTGTTGATGGGCAACTCTAAGGGACATATAAAGGACAGCTAGCGCTGAGCCGTTATGTGAGTTATATCTATGATGGAAAGGTACAGTAACGGAAGAAACATGACAAAATGATCGGGAACATCAACATTTACCTCAGTAAATGTTGATGCTAAATTACTAAGAAAGGGTTCCGTACAATTACATATAGCATCAGATGCTAATCACACTGAGAAATGTCAGTGCTGTGTCACGTCTGTATTAAAGGATGCGCACTTATTGTGGTTTTGAAACGTGTCTAATTTTGTTTTAAAGGTCTCATACAATAGATTTACATCCATCCAAGGTAAAATAAATAAATAAATAAATAAGTAAATACCCTTGAACATGCTCATAATGGACATTGCAGCATTGTCCCTGGCCTAAGCAACACAGTGTTGTTTTTTTTAAATAAACACTGACCGCAACTCCTTTACATTGTAGCATGTTTCCAGTTTCCGTTCACAGTTTCTCTCCACTGGCGCTCGCGGAGACGCTCAGTCTAACGCCAGGTGTGAGTGTGGGTGTCATGGCGGAAGGTTCTCTGCGTTCTTCCACCCGTTATCTAGCTCAGGTGCGCTGTAGCGTGACCTCGCGAAGGGGTCAAGGGTCACGGTACACCGGCTATCCTTCAGACTGGACCAAACCAGTCAGGTGACCACACGGCTAGGTGCGAACCCCCCCCCACACACACACACACAGTATATATATATATATATATATATATATATATATATATATATAGTGTTATGTATATACGGTGTGTGTGTGTGTGTGTGTGTGTGTTGTTGTTCCAGGATCATCTTCAGTCTGGGTGTATTTCGTCTTGTCAGTGAGTGTATCTGTGGTCCTCATACTTACGTTCTTCATTTTGCTGGCCTTTTACAGGTGACGCACACACACACACACACACACACACACACACACACACACACACACACACACAATGGAACATGTGTGTTAATATGGTGTTAATTCAAATCACTTTACTGTACACACTTTCTGTCTCTCTCTTCACTCACTCTCTGTCTCTCAGTGTCTGTCTCTCTCTTCACTCTGTCTGTCTGTCTCTCACTTTCTGTCTCTCTCTTCACTCTCTGTCTGTCTGTCTCACTTTCTGTCTCTCTCTTCACTCTCTGTCTGTCTGTCTCTCACTTTCTGTCTCTCTCTTCACTCTCTGTCTGTCTGTCTGTCTCACTTTCTCTCTCTCTCTTCACTCTCTGTCTGTCTGTCTCTCACTTTCTGTCTCTCTCTTCACTCTCTGTCTGTCTGTCTCACTTTCTGTCTCTCTCTTCACTCTCTGTCTGTCTGTCTCTCACTTTCTGTCTCTCTCTTCACTCTCTGTCTGTCTGTCTCTCACTTTCTGTCTCTCGGTCTCTCTCTTCACTCACTCTCTCTGTCTTTCACTTTCTGTCTCTCTCACTTTCTGTCTCTCTCTCTCTCTTTCTTTCTCTTTCTTTCTCAGGAGGTTGAGAATGTGGGATGCGTCTCTTCCTTCTCCTATCCAGAGTAAACTGATGGACACTGTTTATCAGGTCAGTTTCTTACACACACACACACACACACACACACACACACACTTACAAACCAAAGTCTTGTTACACTTACATCCGTGGTGTTTATGCTTATATTAGAAAATAAATCTAGAGCAGCATACAGTGTGTTGTGGAATCTTCTTCAGGAAAAGAAAAACTTCAGAGTCTCCAGGTTTCTGGTGGCAAAAAGGGATTAGACTTTTATTACCATAGTAACAAGAAGCGAGTCAGTTTGCAAAGCGACTGCCTGACTCCAGCTTGATCTTTTAACGTTTGATTGGACCTGATGGATTACATAATAATCATATTTAAACCAAAGTCTGATCGACAAAATTCTTCTATAAAGTGTTAATTATTGTCTTCTTCTAACAACTAGCACATTATGCTGGATAGACTAGCGGACAAAAGCACCGCTGCATCACGCTCTTTAAGTAGAGTATTATAGCAGCTTCAACACACTTTGCTCCTCCAGGTTCACGTCGAAAAGCTGCTCTCCTACACAGAGATGATGGATCGAGCATGTGTCCTGGAGCCAAAGCCAAAGAAATGTTAAATATGTCAGGTTCCTATAAACAATAAATTAGCATGTGTAAAAAACATGGTCATGAAATTAGGCTTTATTATTTGTAGTTACTTATCATGACCACTAGGTGGCAGCTGTATAAAATATATAATACCTAAATGTAGAAATCATATATTCTACAGCTCACACACATAATTTAGAAAAAGTACCACTTGCACGTTGAGGCAGATGTTTCAGGTTGAAATGAAAATTCAGTCATTTACGGTTAATAAAGATTTACTGTTAATCCTCTCAGTGATCCAGAACCTGATGATGATGATGATGATGATGATGGACCAAGACACTACGTTTCCCAAGAGGGGCACGCATTGCCTGATTTCACCACACAGACATGGCACTGTCCTTCATTTCCAGCGTGTCCTTCTGAACGAACAGGATTTGAAGTGTTATTGTGTGACGGCAGATTTGCCCACCTCGACTCTGCTTCCCATGATGCCGTGCTCAGAGGGATACCAGCGGAACCCTGTGCCCAGTCGTGACGCTTCTTCTCTGGATGTTTAATTTGATGCTGTTGCAATTAAGACTTTTTTGATTTGATCATTTGATTTGATTTGATTGATTTTCTGATTTGAGATATGAGCTTTTCTTTTTCCAGTCCCGTTCTTTCAGACCTGTTTGTACTAAAGCTTGGACAAATACTGATTTCTGAAATGAATTTGAAATGGCATTTTCAGCTTCTATGCTTTTTATGCTCCGCTGTTAACGACGAAAGTAAATAAATCAATACGTAAATAGTAATGATAGACGGAGGAATGCGATGTCTACAGCGGGGCCTGGGACGGTTTTCCACCATGTTCAACTCCGGTCTCCCAAAAACGAGTCTGGATCGACACAAATCTGAGCCACTGTACACAATTAGCCGAGTGGGATTGGATAGTGATGCGCAACCCGCGGCTCCGAAAGCGCTCTTTCGCGTAGCACCGGTCGAACACTTTAAACAGCGTAATTAGGTTTCCTGTAGCCAAACTACTTCCTGTGTAAAACTCGACTGCTTTACTCTTAGCTAATTACCCCGTTAGGTGATTAGCACGTTAACTAGTTAGCGTGCTAGGAGCAAAAAATGATTCATGCAACACACAGTGTCTCATCCCTGATGTATTAATGTTTCACTGATGTCTGGAAGCTGAACTTGGGAAACATTATCAGTTCTCTCAGGTTGTGAGAGGAAAGTGAACGTATTTTAAATCCTAAATGAATAAATAACACAGAAAGGAAATGAGAGGAATACTCTGTCCACTAGAGGGCAGCACAACACCGTGTTATTTATCACTCAGCCCGGAAAGTGTTCATTCCTGGAGTGTGTGAGGAAATGTTCTGAACACTGTGGCCAGTCCAATACACAAATAAATGAATTCATTACTCTAAAAACAAACATCTAATAATTCAGTTATCTGTACACACACACACACACACACACACACACACACACACACACATATATATATATAAAATGTTAGGGAGGGAGACTGCTTGTGTGTGTGTGTGTGTGTGTGTGTATAACTCCATCCCATGTGTGTGTTTGTGCACCTGGAGCCAGATAATGTGCCAAATGTGTGTCACCTTCTATAACACTGTGTGTGTGTGTGTGTGTGTGGGTGTTTCTACTTCCAGGTCTTTCTATTTCTCTCTCTCTCTCTCTCTCTCTCTCTCTCTCTCTCTCTCTCTTTTATATATATATATATATATATATATATATATTCTATTTGTTTACATACATATATATATTTATATATATTCAGAGTATATTAGCCCCTCCCCCCCTCTCGGTCGCTCTGCTTCTCTATCCCTCTCTCATCATTCCTCTCAGAGTGCCCTCATGCCTGCTACTCATACACCCTTATCTCCTCCCACTCTCTCTCTCTCTCTCTCTCTCTCTCTCTCTCTCTTTCTCTCTCCCCTACCACTATGACTCTGACCCCTTTCTTTCCTCCTCGCTCCATTTCGCCTGCATGTGATTATCTGTCTCTCTCCGTCACTTTTTCGCTCATGTTCCATCAGTCTCGGCCCCGTGCACTCGTCCTTTCCCTTTCTTTTCTCTCTATCTCTCTCTACCTGTCAGTTTTCTCTCATCATTTGTCTCGGATCACCACATCTGTCCTTGTCTGGCTCTGTCTCCTCTCTCTCTCTCGGTCTGTCTGTCTGCCTCACCTTGTGTGTGTGTGTGTTGTATCTACTGTAAGGTATGTGTGCTGCCCATGGCCACTCAGAGCTAAAGTTAGTGTGTGGATGCAGTATTAATTCATCTCTCTTCCTCCATCTCCCCTGTTCTATTCCCCTCTCTATCTCTGGCGGATGTAGTGATAGAGTAGAGCTCTTTATATAGCCACACAGAGACTGATGAGGATCATTATGGCCGAGTGTGTGTGTGTGTGTGTGTGGGAGAGAGAGAGAGAGATCAGACACATTCATTATAACTCAGATACCCCTTTACACAGTGATCATTAACCACTAATGTTCATTTCATCACTGCTAATGGAGCTATCATACTGTATTAGAGAGAGAGAGAGAGAGAGAGAGAGAGAGAAAGAGAGAGAGAGAGGGAAGCAGACTGCAGAAGTGAACAGATAGAAGTTATTTAAAGTTACATTCTGACTCACGTTTTGAGTCGTGTGTTGACTATGTGTTGAGTTGTGTCAATTACTGAATTAATACATTCAGAGTTAGTGACTAAATGACTTTGATGAATGAGAATCATGGCGTAAGTGACTCCTGTCTCAAACAGAATCATGGGCTAAATGACTCTTTGTACGAGAATAACCATTGGATAAATCACTTCTGGCCCAAACGAATCATTGGCCAAATGTCAAAACAGATTCATGGGCTAAATAAATGGTCTAAATTTGACTAAACAGAATGATAGGATAAATGATTATATCAAAGTCGAACCATGACTTAAATGACTCCTGGCCAAAACAGAATGCTATTTAATGCTATTTAAAAAACTCTTTGACCAAACAGACTCAAGGTCTGAATGACTCTTTGTCCAAAGAATAACAGTCGCTAAATTACTCTTTATCCAAAGAGAATCAATGCCTATATGACTCTTTGATCATACTGTACAGAATTGGTGGCTAAATGATTCTTTGACCATACAGAATAAGTGTCTAAATGACTCTATGTGCAAAGAGAGTCAGTAGCTAAATGACTCTTTGTCCAAACTGAATCATGGGGTAAATAGCTCATGGTTCAAACATAATCATGGACTTACTGACTCCTGGGCAAAACAGAATAATGGTCTAAATAACTCTTTTGCCAAAAAGAATCATAGTCTAAATGACTCTTGCCTATTGAGAATCATGTTGTAAATAGTTATTTATCAAAACAGATTAATGAATCATCAGTTCAACAGAATCAGGAGTCATGGCTTAATTATATAAGTAGTTGAATGACTGAATTCCGACTCAGGAAGTGTGTTAGTTACATTCTGACACATGTTCTGAGGTACACGAGTTAGTTACACGCTGAGGTAAATAATACAGGTCTAAGTGCTGTGTTTAGAGAGAGAGAGAGTGGGTGAGTGGTTAAAGATGGTAACTGAGTGAGCAGATATAAGTGCAGAAACGTTCTAGGAAAATGTCAGAACTCATGATTCATGACTTTATTCATGAGGAAAAAAAAAACAAATCTGTCTTTCTAAGAACACTGGCTGTGTGTTCTTAGAAGAGTGTTAAACATGTGAGATCATCATTATTAAAATTAGCTCATCACCATGATGTGAATGAATTGGTGGCGCACCACATTTTTGACTTTCACCCTCCACATAGGGATCGCTGTATCTGAGGCCATGACTGCCTCGTAACACTCACTCACGGGGTAAAAATCCCGCATGATATTATTCTTCCAGAGATGAAGAAAATCTTCCCATAAGGCTGTATTATCTGCTTCTCTGATCCAGGATTTATATAAGCTAGGATTCATTGGTAACATTTTCATAATAACAATAATTTTTTTTTTTTTTTATTTTTTTTTTTTAATATTGCTTAATAAATATTTTAAAATAAAATCTCCTCTTTTCAAAAAAAATCATAGCTAATATAATTTTTTTTTTTTTTTTTTTTTTTTTTTTTAATTTTTAATAAATTTTTTAATTTAAAAATTTTTTTTTTTCTAAAACAAAATTATTAGTTAAATGGCTCTTGGCCAAATCATAACAATTGATTGATTACATGACTCTGAGCCCAACAAATGCATGGACTAAACAACTCTTTGAATTATGATTCTAATAATTATGGAATAACTGTCTCTTAACCCGAACAGAATCATGGATAACATGACTCCTGTCCTAATAAGAATCGACCCTGGACCGTAGCGGTAAGAGGGCCGCATGCTAGCAACTAGTCCATCAGGGAACATCAGTGTTACATTTGGGTAGAATGGTGTTTGTGCTAGTATTCTGAGTATGTCTGAGCCAGGATTTGATTTCATTTAGTCTAGTGCTCTGTTTTGGGTTACGGTTTGAGTTTGGATGGTTCCTATGGTTCTGTCTGGGTAAAGGTTCATTTAGCCCATGATTCTGTTTTGGTCAGAGGTCATTTAGCTCATGCATCTGTTTGGGCCAGGAGCCATTGAGCCCATGATATAGTCTGGGCCAAGACTTATTTATCCCACAACTTTGTTGGGAAAAGATTCATTTAGCAAGTAATTCTGGTTGGGGGTCATTCATTGAGCGCATACAGTAATACTGTTTGGGCCAGGACTTGTTCAGCATGATCCTGCTTGTGCAAGGGGTCATTTCAACCAATATATGTTTGGGTCGGGACTGGGATTTTACGGACCAGTATAGGCTCCGTTTGGACCTGCAGTACTTGCAGTAGTTATACTAGTTCTTACTGATTGGGCCAGGATCCAATTAGACCAGTTGTGTGCATCAGTATTCATTAAAGGTTTTTTTTTGGGCCAGGGTTCTGTTTGGATCAAACTTAACCACCAATAACCACGTAATAAACCAAAACTCTAAGGGGCTTGTGAATAAAGAAACCTCAGATGCTTACGTTTGACTTTCTTTGGACATGCTGTTCTGAGGATACACACTGTGTCATATGTTTGTCTTCATAACAGACGCTGTGTGGGTCAGCTATTGTCTTGCACCTTTTTGTGTGTATGGCTGACGGCCTCCTGAAGTGTGTATGTGTGTATGCTCACACTAAGACAATGCTGGAATGTAAGGAACGCAGTTTGCACTTCCTGTGTTTTCATCTAGTCGCTAGGTACCACTTCCTGTTCCAAGGGGTCAAAAACACTGGACCCACTGATCGGAGAGTACTTGCTGCTGAAGCCCCACGTATCTCTCAGCCTGTCGGCCAGTGAGTGACTAACGACTGTTTTTTCCGCTGTTTCCTTGTTTTTCCCTGTGATCTGTCGTCCCCAAAAATTTACAGATCCGCATACTTGTCTTTTGGCGAGTTGGAGAAAAGAGAAGTGGATTCTTTTCAAGGACATTAGGTTCTTGTTTTGCAGTTTTTTCGAATATTTGCATTGAACAGCATGCGCCTTCAAGCCATGAGAGGTGTGTGTGATCGCTAGATAAGAATGCTGAACAGTAGCACCTGGACTCTTACGTAACGTTGCTTCAAGCCCTTTTAACACCTACGTTGTTATTTTTTGTGACCGTAATTAATTTGGGAAAAAGTGCACAATAAAAATGTTCTTATATAGCTCATTAAAGATATGGTTGGAAAAGGGGAATATTTGTGATATTAGGGAAGGTTTTAGGTGTATTATACAGTAGCAAGGATTGTGGGTATTGGAAAAGTTTTAGGAGTACTTGAGGTAGTATTGTTCGGCAATAGGCAATTTGAGGGGTATTGGGGATGTTTTGGGGGGTATTAGGGGAGATTTTTAGGGTGGTATTAGGGGGTATTAAGGAAGTATTTAGGTTAGGGGTATTGAAGAGGTTTTGAGGGAGGAAATTTGGGAAGTTTTGTGGGGGTATTAGGGAGGTTCTGAGAGAATACTGTGGAGGTTTTGAGGGGGTATTGGGGAGGGTTTGAAAGGGGTATTATGGAGGCTCTGAGAGAATATTAGGGAGGTTTTGAGGGGGTATTGGGGAGGGTTTGAAAGGGGTATTACAGAGGCTCTGAGAGAATATTGGGGAGGTTTTGAGGGGGTATTGGGGAGGGTTTGAAAGGGGTATTACAGAGGCTCTGAGAGAATATTAGGGAGGTTTTGAGGGGGTATTGGGGAGGGTTTGAAAGGGGTATTACAGAGGCTCTGAGAGAATATTGGGGAGGTTTTGATGGGGATATTGAAAAGTTTCTGAGAGAATATTGGGTGGGTTTGAAAGGGGTATTACGGAGGCTCTGAGAGAATATTGGGGAGCTTTTGAGGGGATATTGAGGAGTTTCTGAGAGAATATTGGGCAGGTTTTGAGGGGATATTGAGGAGTTTCTGAGAGAATATTGGGGAGGTTTTGAAAGGGGGATTAAGGAGGTTCTGAGAGAATATTGGGGAGGTTTTGAAAGGGGGATTAAGGAGGTTCTGAGAGAATATTGGGGAGGTTTTGAAAGGGGGATTAAGGAGGTTCTGAGAGAATATTGGGGAGGTTTTGAGGGGATATTGAGGAGTTTCTGAGAGAATATTGGGGAGGTTTTGAAAGGGAGATTGAGGAGTTTCTGAGAGAATATTGTGGAGGTTTTGAAAGGGTATTAGATAGGTTGAGAGAATATTGGGGAGGTTTTGAGGGGGTGTTGGGGAGGTTCTGAGAGAATATTGTGGAGGTTTTGAAAGGGGTATTAGGGAGGATCTAAGAGAATATTTGGGGTGTTTTGAGGCGGTATTTTAGAGCTGTATTGTGAAGGGGTATTAATGGAAGTTTTAACGGGTGTTTGGGAGGTTCTGAGATTCTGAGGTAGTAGGGAATCTTTCGGGTGGACTTGGGAGGTGTTGAAAAGGCATTCAAGTAAGTTTGGGGCTGTTAGGTGAGATATGGGGTGTTTTTGAGATAAGACAGGCAGGACTTTCATTGGTATTATATGACTATTATCTATAACTATTTCTGGGTTCTTTACCATTGATATATACATATCATTCTTATTATGAATGCTAAGACCTTTCCGTTATTAAAAAAAAAAAACTAGAACAATACTTGCACAATATCACACAGAAGCAGATTACATCATTCCTACTGATTTCAAAAACTGGGGGAAATAAATGTTTTGCAATATTATTCTTTTTTTCATGAACGTATAATCATTACGTCCTCTGTGTACGTACATGGATCAAATGACCTTGTGTTATGACTAGTGACTAGTATTGCGGTTTGGTACGTGTCCAGTTGTCATTGTAACCCATAAAACTCTGTTGTGGCTGGTAAATGTTTTGCTAGCTAACAACATCGGTTAAAGGCTATGCACGTATGTATGGTAAACTATTTTAACCTAAAACAAAATCACTTCCGAATGGGAATTGGTTTAACAGAAACCAGTAGGCCAGGTCCCATAAGGCAGTGTTTGGTCATGCAGTAATATGGTAGTGTTGTGGTTTTGGGTGTAGCCACAGGCATTCACAGTTGTGAGTGGTTGCATATATCTATTTATGTCTTCATGCATATATTTGGATACATTTACACACACATCATGATGAGAGATAATCCCAGACACACATTACACATGTACGCATCACACATACATAAACAAATACCCCCCCACACACACACGCACACACACACACACTTCCAACAATAATGAGACTGCTTTGTCTCTACAAAGCAAGAGAGAGAGTTGACAGCAGACGTGAATTACAGCTCAATGTTTTGTCCTGTCAGGAAGGAGTGCTGACAGCTCAGGCTTCAAACAGTGGACGGAGTAGAAACAGTGTTTGAGTGAGCAATTATGTTCATGAAAAAAAAAGAAGATTTCAGCTCTTGTGATAAACAACAACAACAACAAAAGACGCTGATTGTTTAAATTGCTGTAGGATACCATAACCTCTGACCTTAGCGCTTTCCATATTAGAAGCCTGATGTGACAGAGATTTGTTATTTTATTTACACACACTTATTTATTAGGTTTTTAAACTATGTTTTTAAACGGAGTAAATCTTCAAATCGACTCATTCACTGTTAGATCATAATCTGCTAAAACTTAGCTAGCTAGCTAACACGTATTTCGTATTATTTAATATGACAGACAGTATGTAGTTTGGAAATTAGACATGAGAAATAAAAAAAAAACTCTTTACATCAGCCTTTATTACATTATCATCGAGATAACACATTTATAATTTCTGCTGCTTTTTTTTTGTAGTAATTAAGTTTCTTTTTGTCATTTGGTTGCTGCGGTCCACATGTTTTCCCTTTTTAAATCCAACATCCCCACATCTATGGCAACCAACCTAACTCAAATAAATCCCAGCCCAATGATGAGCCTGCAGTTTCACAATGCCGTTTCAAAACATTTCCAGAAAGTCCCCATGCTTTTATTTAAAGTCCGTTCCTCTTTTCTCCGTCCACTCATGTGAGCGCATGGCGGTGAACCATTCGTTCACAGAGTGCTCCTTTGCTCCCTCAATTTTCGTCTCAGAAGGATGGAGGGAGGTTAGGGCGGGAAGGTGGGGGCAAAGGAGCTGCTCGAGCGCTTTTCACTTCTGCAAAAGGCCTGAGAGGAAACAAAGGCACGGTTCCTTCTTCGCATACTGTCACAAACCGCAAAAAGAAAGATATCGTACATATATATATATATATATATATATATATATATATATATATATATATATATATATAACATTCATTTAAACGGATGACTCAGAGCGAAATATTCCGAAAAGCAGCCAATATGTGTCCAGCATAGGTGGGAACTCCTTTAATACTGTTTAAAAAGCATCTCAGGTGGATTCCTCAAGAAATCGGTCATAATACCCCAAGTATAGTTTTCTGGAAATTCTAGGCAAAAAGAGTGTTTACTTTGAAGATGCTAAAATATTTAACTATTTGATTTATTTAGGATTTTTTTTATCACAGCATGATTCCCATAGTTCCATTTGTGTGTCCAGAGTGTCTATAATGTGGAAAATAAAAATAAAGAATGTGTCTAAACCTTTGACCGGTAGTGTGTGTGTATATATTTCTGTAAAGCTTTGTGAAAATAAAGCTTTACAGATTTATTGTCACTCATTTCCTAACAATTCGCACAACTGGAATGGAATGGAGAGTTGGAATTCGTACAAATATTCCAGAATGGAGAGGTGAAAATTAAGACAAATACATAGGAATTTTGAGTGGGAAATTCAGACAAATACCTAGGAATTCTGAGTGGGAAATTCAGACAATACCTAGGAATTCTGAGTGGGAAATTCAGACAAATACATAGGAATTCTGAGTGGGAAATTCGGACAAATACCTAGGAATTCTGAGTAGGAAATTCTGACAAATACATAGGAATTCTGAGTGGGAAATTCTGACAAATACATAGGAATTCTGAGTGGGAAATTCAGACAAATACATAGGAATTCTGAGTGGGAAATTCAGACAAATACATAGGAATTCTGAGTAGGAAATTCTGACAAATACATAGGAATTTTGAGTGGGAAATTCGGAAAAAATACCTAGGAATTGTGAGAGAAAATTCAGACAAATAACTTCAAATAACAAATTTTTGCAGGAAAATTCAGACAGTTTGAAAGTTTGTAGGTTTCATAACTATATGTGGTCAAACATTCACCACCACCAGATATTTTTGAGCGTTATCCATCCATCCATCTTCTACCGCTTACTCCTTTTCAGGGTCACGGGGAACCTGGAGTCTATCCCAGGGAGTATTGGGCACAAGGCGGGGTACACCCTGGACAGGGTGCCAGTCCATTGCAGGGCACAATCACATACTTTTGAGAATTATTTTGATGTAAAAAATAAAGTCTATTACTTTCATGATAATTGTATTAGAAATGAATTCCATCAAGTTATATTACCAACACTAAGCATAAGGTAGCAGAGCTCCACCTAATTTAACCTGTGTCCAATACAATAACACAGTTTTCAGAATTTCTGACTTTTTTCACTTTGGAAGCTCAAATGTTTTCTAAATGCTTGGTTTGCAGGACTGTTTAGAGAATCACACGGCACTTTGTTTGATTTTGTGACCTACAGATTAATAAATGTTCCTTTCAAAAGTCATCTGCTAGTCTAATATTTTATTCATGGGGAATCGTTGCCTCTGGCTCAGCTTGCATTATTGGTGGCAAAGTCATTTCCCCAGGTGTCTCTGGCTTCAGTAGCTGGGAATTCTGAGTGGGAAATTCAGACAATACCTAGGAATCCTAAGTGGGAAATTCTGACAAATACATAGGAATTCTGAGTGGGAAATTCAAACAATTCCTAGGAATTCTGTGTGGGAAATTCTGACAAATACATAGGAATTCTGAGTAGGAAATTCTGACAAATACATAGGAATTTTGAGTGGGAAATTCGGAAAAAATACCTAGGAATTGTGAGAGAAAATTCAGACAAATAACTTCAAATAACAAATTTTTGCAGGAAAATTCAGACAGTTTGAAAGTTTGTAGGTTTCATAACTATATGTGGTCAAACATTCACCACCACCAGATATTTTTGAGCGTTATCCATCCATCCATCCATCTTCTACCGCTTACTCCTTTTCAGGGTCACGGGGAACCTGGAGTCTATCCCAGGGAGTATCGGGCACAAGGCGGGGTACACCCTGGACAGGGTGCCAGTCCATTGCAGGGCACAATCACACACTTTTGAGCATTATTTTGATGTAAAAAATAAAGTCTATTACTTTCATGATAATTGTATTAGAAATGAATTCCATCAAGTTATATTACCAACACTAAGCATAAGGTAGCAGAGCTCCACCTAATTTAACCTGTGTCCAATACAATAACACAGTTTTCAGAATTTCTGAATTTTTTCACTTTGGAAGCTCAAATGTTTTCTAAATGCTTGGTTTGCAGGACTGTTTAGAGAATCACACAGCACTTTGTTTGACTTTGTGACCTACAGATTAATAAATGTTCCTTTCAAAAGTCATCTGCTAGTCTAATATTTTATTCATGGGGAATCGTTGCCTCTGGCTCAGCTTGCATTATTGGTGTCAATTTCCCAGGTGTCTCTGGCTTCAGGCTAGAAAACGTGGAATATTGGAGTTGCACGATGGATACATTAGAGCTTTCAAAGGACATTGCCAATGGCAGCCTAAAGAAGGGGTGTGTTTGTAGGACTACATGGAGGACTACATTTTGGGGGTTTTTTTTAAACCCAGAGGGTTATTGTCATTAGAATTGGGTTCTGAATTGAAGTCAGCATTGGAAAGAAATCCTGTGAGAATTTTGACCCAATTTATATGGATATGAGATCATTTCTTAGTTACCAATTTTTTGTTTCTTTGTAGTGGCACCTAACGCTGGTTGTGCTTAGTAGATGGTTTTATAAATGACAAACGTAGAATTTACCATGTGTGCAGGCACTAAAATTTTATCAGCAAAAATTCCCCCGGGATTCTACATTTTGAGAATTTTGATTAGTTGATTCATGAAAAATAACATATGTAATTCCAAAGGTAAACCATTTAGCATTTACTCATATATATACAAAAAAGGCTTGTGGCAAACTTTAGACAAGACTTTTTATGGATATCTTTGAGAAATGGCTTTCTTCTTGCCACTCTTCCATAAAGGCCAGATTTGTGCAGTGTACGACTGATTGTTGTCCTATGGACAGACTCTCCCACCTCAGCTGTAGTTCTCTGCAGTTCATCCAGAGTGATCATGGGCCTCTTGGCTGCATCTCTGATCAGTCTTCTCCTTGTCTGAGCTGAAAGTTTAGAGGGACGGCCAGGTCTTGGTAGATTTGCAGTGGTCTGATACTCCTTCCATTTCAAAATGATCGCTTGCACAGTGCTCCTTGGGATGTTTAAAGCTTGGGAAATCTTTTTGTATCCAAATCCGACTTTAAACTTCTCCACAACAGTATTACGGACCTGCCTGGTGTGTTTCTTGGTCTTCATGATGCTCTCTGCGCTTTCAACAGAACCCTGAGACTATCACAGAGCAGGTGCATTTATACAGAGACTTGATTACACACAGGTGGATTCTATTTATCACCATCAGTCATTTAGGACAACATTGGATCATTCACAGATCCTCGCTGAACTTCTGGAGTGAGTTTGCTGCACTGAAAGTAAGGGAAGGCCGGAATAATTTTGCACACACCACTTTTCAGTTTTTTATTTGCTAAAAAGTTTAAAATATCCAATAGATTTCGTTCCACTTCACAATTGTGTCCCACTTTGTTGGTGATTCTTCACAAAAATTAAAATTTTATATCTTTATGTTTGAAGCCGGAAATGTGGCAAAAGGTTGAAAAGTTCAGGGGGCGAATACTGCAAGGCACTGTATATATGTGTGTGTGTGTGTGTGTGTGTGTGTGTTGTGTGTGTGTGTGTATATATATGTGTGTGTGTGTGTGTATATATATATATATATATATATATGTATGTGTGTGTGTGTGTGTGTGTGTGTGTGTATATATATATATGTATGTGTGTGTGTGTGTGTGTGTGTGTGTGTGTTGTATATATATATATATATGTATGTGTGTGTGTGTGTATATATATATATATACATATATGTTGTTCTCAGCGGGTTTTATGACTCTCATCTGAAAGAATCCATAGAGAGTCCGTGGGAAAAATAAACGACAGGAAAAAGCTGACTGTGCTAGACAAAGAGAAGAAAAAATGTCTTTGTATTTGGTTTTATTCCTTTTGTATGATGGGCCTCAGAAACACATAAAACCTGATTGTGAGGACAGTGTGTGCGAGATCGTTTTATTGTAAAGTGAGACAAATATAGAAGAGTGAATGAGGTGAACATTTTTATGAAAGAAGGAGAGTGTGAAAGGACAAGAGTTTCAAAAACCCCCCCCACCACCACCCCCAATCACCCCCCAAACCCACACAATTTGAATACATAAATGTGGTGGTGTTTTTTTTTTCCAGGCCCTGCTGTAAATGAGATCTTTGTCTCAGAGACTTTATTTTAGACAATGAATGGCGTGCCCACATCCACATAAAACCAAGTTGTGTGTGTGTGTGTGTGTGTGTGTGTGTGTGTGTGTGTGTGTGTGTGTGTGTGTGCAAGTGTGAAAGAGGAAGGATTTTTCCCTGACTCTGGCACATGTGTATGCACATACCATTATTTAAAATAAAATAAGAGAACTCTGAGAGAGAATTGAAAGCATTACATATTAAATAGTGTGTGTGTGTGTGTGTGTGTGTGTGTGTGTGTGTGTGTGTGTGTGTGTGTGTGTGTGTGTGTGTGTGTGTGTGTGTGTGTGTGTGTGTGTGTGTGGATAAATAAAGTATGAGATGATACAATGTTGCTGTGTGATTCAAATGCCAATGAGGTAAAGGTACTTTTTTTTTTTAAGTTTCATTTTTATTGAACGTTTCTACAGAACATTTCTACATTTCTGCTGAACATTTCTGCTAAACGTTTCTAGGTAAAGATACTAGGTTAAGAGGAAAAGATACTTTTAAAGCAACCAACTATGTTTCTGAGCTGAATTGATATAACGTGATTGGATTCAGGTTTGTGAGAACCTCTTAGTTTGTGTGTGTGTGTGTGTGTGTGTGTGAGAGAGAGAGAGAGAGAGAGAGATGGAACGAAGACAGCCAAATCGATAAACCGCCCAAAATGCTAAATAACCAAACGAGACAGAACACACTGCGCTGCAACTTGAGACACAAAATTAGCACGGAAAAAAAAAAAAAAAAAAAAAAACGACATACGACATCCATGAGGAGTGTAAACAAATGTACATACAAATGAGTGTGTAACTGAACAAAGCATTGTGTTAGCCATGTTATCTGCGACATATATCTTTTTTGAGCGTTAGCTCAGTGTGTGGATCGATGTACGTTATAAAACACAACGAACGGGCCACGTCCCAAATGCATTAACGTTAATGTTCTCACTAGAAACATTTCTCTTATGGATGCAAGTAAAAACAGTCCAATTATCCTGGAATTTTCCCTGATGTTAATCATCGGTCAGGTTATGTCATGTTATGCGATAAAAGTATGCATCACACTCTTAGTGCTGTCTACAGACAGGTATTACACACACATGAGCACACACACACACACACACACTCACACTGAGCATACTGTCTACAGGACAGACATCACAAACACTGTCTGTACTGGAGCAGACGTTACATACACAAACTCCCACACAGATAGGTCAAGGTCCTGCAGTGCGTCTTCAGTTCAACACAACTCTGTGTTTCTGAGTGAGAAATGATTCCATGTGCGATTTTAAGTGTGTGTGTGTGTGTGTGTGTGTGTGTGTGTGTGTGTAGCACATCTGTGTGGGTTTATTTCAGAAAGTTCATGAAGCATCCGGGGTCATGTGACTCACATGCTGGGAATCTCGTCCAGCCCTAGAGTTTACTGATTAATCAGCTGGGTGATGTACCGACACGTGTGTGTGTGTGTGTGTGTGTGTGTGTTCCCTCGTCCTATACACGCACCCGATTGTCCATAATTCTCACCTAAGTGTTGTTGGGTACCCACCCCTTACAGGGCAAGTCTTTACGTCAGGGTGCTAAATTTGGCTCAGCACCTTGTTTAGCTTTACCAACCAAGCGCGATTCGACGGTGTGGGTGACATACGGCCATGAGATCTTGTTCAATCTACACATCAGCAAGCTCATCGCGGCCAAAACACACACACGTACACAAACACACACACACACACACACACACACACACACATACACTTGGCATGGAATGAGCAGGTGGGACTCACACACACCTCAGTTACACAAATTTAACCAGGGTCAAATTTAACCAATAGTGCAATGAGTTTCTCACACACAGATTCATTCGCACAACTTGTATGTGCCTCCATGGCGACACTTGACCTGCTATTCAGTACATTGTTACTATCTAGTTACTAGCATGTTGTGGCTTGTTGTTACTTAGGAAGTAATCGATATGTAGGGAAGTGGGGGTTTTAAGCTAGCTCGTTAAGGTCGTTCGTTAGCTACGAGCTATAAATCTTTTCGTCACGGACAATCCTGCCTTTGTTTGTTCGGGTGTTTTGGGTGTGTTTGGTGCTCACGTCCTGGTTCTCCACATTATAAACGGTTTCTTCGCGAAGTCTTGCCATTCAATCGTTTACGTTTTTGTACGTTCTAAGCCATGTTCTTCTGTTTGCATGGATATGTTTGTGTATTGAATAACCCTCTGGCCTTGATACCGGATCAATATCGTGCTTTGACCCCCCTGCCTGTTTCTTGACATTGCTTTTGCTTCATTTGCCATTTTTTCATGAAAATGTTCACGTGTGGATCCTCATCCAGGTGTCCGATTCTGCCTTGTGACAGATGCATTTCACAAATTGATTAGGTGATGACGTAACTAATAATGGATCGATCAACTGCACGCCTTGAACTGGTCTCCACCCACAGCCTCTAGAGGAACTCCACCTACTTTTAGGGGTAATGTTATGCGATGCAAAATGGACACTGTGTATAGATAGGTGTGGATTTAGCTTAGTAACTGTACCGTGGCAGTAGAGAACTTACCTAAATGTTTAGGGTGTGTGTGCATGTGTGTGTGTGTGTGTGTGTGTGTGTCTGAGTGTGTGTTGTGGCGGCATGACCGGGGCAGGGGACACTGGGCCAACTGGAGCCCAGGTGTGAGTGTGTTCAGCAGGGGTTGAGCTACAGGGTGAGCCAGAGGTCAGTAAGAGGAACTCACACTCACACCAATCCACCAAACCACAGTGTGGCCCAGTATACACACACACACACACACACACACACACACACACACACACACCAAGATATTAACTCTATATTAGCTTTGTTATAGCAGCACACACCTTTCACAAACACACACACTATACCATAATATTTTGATAACTATAACAGTAAAACTATATATCATTGTACACATTTGTATAGAAGTGGGAATAAAAAATGTCTCAATTGTAGACTGAATTTAGATGCTTTTAATGCTCATTTCACTTTGAGTTATTATGCAGCAGTTTGTATCCTGGAGCAAATTCTCTGAAAAAAAACAATTACCCAACAACCTTAAAACAGGTTGGACAAACATTGCAACATAGCTAGCTTGCGTTTGTCACATGTTGACATGAGTAGAATTTCCGCATCTAACTCTTGGTTTGCAATGTCGCGTTCTCGACATGCTAAACAATCCAGTCGAGATGTAACCTAGGAATCAGGTTCCGTTCATCAGGGAAGTTTCGGTCTTCGGACCACTAACTATTGTTTCCTTGCATCGATCCATCCATTTTCTGTACCGTTTATCCTACACATGGTCGTGGGTGATCCTGGAACCTATCCCAGGGAACTCGGTGGACAAGGCAGGGGACACCCTGGATGGAATGGCAACCCATCGCAGGGCTCAATCGCACATACCATGGACAATTTAGAGATGCCAATCAGCCTACAACGTATGTCTTTGTACTGGGAGAGGAAAGCGGGGGACCCGAAAGAAACCCCCAAAGCACAGGGAGAACATACAAACTCTGCGCACACAGGCCAGAGGCAGGAATCGAGCCCCCAACCCTGGAGGTGAAAGATAAACCTGCTCACCCCTAAACCACCTTGCCCCCCTATAACTAGAGTTTATTTGTTACAATACTGCGGCTAAGTGTTATTTAGGAAATGTATCACAGATAACTGATGAGCAATGAAGTGCTTATACCTACAGGAGTACAGTTACATGTAGAGTTAAATATAAACAGCTTGATATGTTGGAAGTGGGCCCGCCAACATTTCCTGCTAATTAGCCTCAGGAATAATGTATTGCCAATCTCAAATATGCATGGTTTTATCATACACCTTAACCATGCAACTTGTACACATGCAAGTTTTTAAAAAAAATATCTACAACCGTATTAAAAATCAAACACTGAATTTTTTTCTTTTCATTAGTTAAGTTTGAAGTTTCTTTTTGTTTTTTTTTTTTAATTTTTTTATTTAAGTAGTTGGGGTCAGAGCGCAGGGTCAGCCATGATAAGGCACCCCTGGAGCAGAGATGGTTAAGGGCCTTGCTCAAGGGCCCAACAGTGCCCAATTACAGTGGCATTTTGGTGGTGCTGAGGCTGGAACCCTGAACTTCTGATCAGTAACTCAGAGCCTTAACTACTGCCCTACGTGGCTAGACTGCTCATGGGCATTCAGAGACTTGTCCTAAAGTCAGTCCAGGGTTGTCTTGGGCTAAAAAGTGAACAGATTTTTCTTCAAGGACATCTCTGTTTTTGGCTCCCTTCAATCTTGCCATCAATTCTAACCAGTCCCCCCATCCCTACCACTGAGAATCCCCCACTAGCAAGATTCTGTCACCTCCATGCCTCACCATAGGGGTCATATTAGCCAGTTTATTAGCAGTACCAGGTTTTTGCCAAATGTGGTGCTTGGAGTTCCATTTCTGGATTATCCATCAAGAGAATCTTGTTTTCCTCACGTGTCTTTAAAGTGCCTGCCATTTACCTATTGCTCAGGAGTGTCTTCCGTCACTCTGCTATAAAGGTGTGATGGACTATTTCTGCCAGGTTCTAGAATCTTTGCAGATTAAGTTCTGTTAGAGAGGCCATTGGGTTCTTGGTCACCTCCCTGACCAAGACCCTTCTAATGCAGTTACTGAGTTTTGGCCGACCCTGCCAATCTTTAGAAAAGGTTTTAGACCCATGCCCAGTTCTATGTCTCGATACAGTTTGATCACTGAGGTCTACAGAGAGTTCCTTCGACTTCATGGCTTGATTTTTGGTATGACCTTCACTGTGAATTGTTGGACCTTGTACTCACAGGTGTGCGCATTTCCAAATCATGTCCTGTTCATTTGGACTCCCAGTCAAGTTCTAGAACAGGGGCCTTGTCTGCAAAGGGCAGGGTGGGTGTGTGGGTATAGGTCTTGAAAACCTGGGTGCAGGTTGTTTTCATTCCAATCCAGCAGGAGTCACACCTTATTCTACCTGTTTAATTAGTTGAGCTTAGCTTTCAGTAAACTCAGGTGTGGCTTCTGCTTGGTTGGAATGAAAACCTGCACCCAGAGATAAGATTGGGCACCCCTGAAGAGACATCTCAAGACAATCCAAGAAAACAGTAAGCACCTGAACCCAGGTGTATTTTAAAGTGGCTTAGTTTTCTTTTTTTCATTTGGGTTATTGTGTGTAGAAACTGATGGCATTCGACAGGGATGCCTCCACCACCAAAATGTCTTTAATGTGAGTAATTCGTATGCATGAACTCCTTAAAAAACGTACCTTGTTGTGATATTGCTCTTGCTTAAAACAATTGCAAAATTGGATCAGTTCATCTGCAGGTTACAATGATTGTTCCATATAAATCCTTCAACCACTCAACCTCTCGTTCTTGAGAACGAGGTTCTCTAGCGAGAATCTCAGTCGGATAGACAGACAGACAGACAGACGCATGGACTAACAACCTGAAAACATAATGCTTTCGCCACCTAGTGACGGAGGCATAAAGAGTAGATTTAATCGGTTTTTAATGTATGAGGGATTGTCTGCTCTGTTGTCCAAGGTTGCCAGGTATGCTTTCCAAAAGCAGCCTTATGACCAGTAAAAAAATCTCAAAACTCGAAATATTCCAAAAACACTGCTGTTAAGTTCAAACATCAGTAAACAACACTGGGACAGTTGAGACAAACACACAGTGTACTCTGTTCAATCTCCACTCTCATACCAAAACACACTTTGGTAAGCACATGCACACCGACGTAGTGGACTTTATTAAGATACTTTCCAGAACACACACACACACACACACACACACACATTGGAAGTATTGTGTACTATTATCTAACTATAGTCACATAGTGGACTAGACATGGTGTTAATTATTAACACAAACACACACACACACACACACACACACACACCCAGCACCGGTAAACGTTTCTAATACTTGCCACTAACAAACAAATGGTGCGACATAACACTCTCCAACACACATAAAGTATGACACACACAGACTTTGATACATTATACTAATTACACTAATATACACATCTCAAGCTTAGAACACTTCCTCATATGGTGCACTGATGAACTTGGGCTTTTAGAAAAGTGCCTACCCTTGCTCCGTTGTGGAAGCAGCACCAGGCCAGGGCCTCTCTCTCTCTCTCTCTCTCACACACACACACACACACACAAATGCCTCTGGCCGTACACTTGCAAGGGAGGAGATAATGTTCGCACAGATTTACCATGCGAAAATCTCTGCCACTATGTCACTCCCTACATATTTCACCCTACTCAGCAATCTGCAACCCGTCGTCCCCCCTAACACACACACACACACACACACACACACTTGTCTCACTCCTTCTTGCTCAGACACTACATCTTCTTTTCCCCCTTGATCTGTCTCTCAAAAACACACTCCTAACACACATTTTGCTTTCATCACATTCTGGTGAGATGAAACCAACACATTTCTTTTGCTCTTCCAACATCTCTCTCTCTCTCTCTCTCTCTCTCTCTCTCTCACTCTCCTTCATATTTTCTCCATCTCTCACTATTTCTAAACACCTGCTCTGGGACCTGCTCTGCACCACCCCGGTATCTTTCTTTCTCACTTTCTCATGCACACTTCTTACTCTTTCTCTGTCCATTTCTTTATCTGTCCATTTCTTTATCTGTCCATCTCTCTGCGGTGTCTGTTTCACCACCTGACCTCTCACTGTGTACATGTCTGCTCATGTTGCCATGGGAGCAAACACACACACACACACACACATTCAGTTGTTGCTGAACTTGTGGGGACCAGAGTGAGCACAGTAATGTGAGACAATGACTCTTGAGATCTTCAAGTGTACACTACACACACACTCACACTCACAGTTCCACATTGCAGTCCCCCTAATGCATTTCAATTTATGCTGCTAGAGGAGTCCTTACTAGAACCAGAAGATATATAAGGGGCAGTGGTGGCTTAGCGGTTAAGGCTCTGGGTTACTGATCGGAAGGTCGGGGGGCTCAAGCCCCAACACTGCCAAGCTGCCACTGCTGGGCCCTTGAGCAAGGCCCTTAAACCTCTCTGCTCCTGAGGCACTGTTTCATGGCTGACCCTGTGCCCTGACCCCAGCTTCCTGACAGGCTAGGGTATGCGAAGAAAAATAATTTCACTGTGCTGCAATGTATATGTAACCAATAAAGACTCACTCATTTTGATTATAAAATACTATTATTGATCTTTTAAATCACTGAATGGTCTCGCACAACAGTACCTGAGCGAACGTTCTTTTAGGATCTGCCACGTGTACTTCAATCAAAAGGTGCAGGCTATTTGTTGGTACCTCGAATAATGAAGGCTACAGCAGGGGGAAGAGCTTTCTCTTACAAAGCCCCACAGTTATGGAACAGCCTTCAGTCTGTGTTTAAGTCTCAATGTTTAAGTCCAGGCTGAAAACATATTTGTTTAGTCAAGCTTTTTGTGAAGTTTTTCTTTAGGGAAAGGAACAGATCTAGAGGCTCACAGGCATTGGGTGTTGTGGTGAACTGGGATGTTTGGATGCGGTGGCCCGCCAACTTTCATGCATTCACCCAGGTTTGTTTTTATTTTGGAGTGGCTGGCTGCCTTATGTCCCAGAGCGCCCTCATGTCTGCTACCTTCTGGCTCTCCCTTTAGTTATGCTGTTAAAGCTAGTCTTTCCGGAGTCCCTGCTTGCACTCACGCAAAGTACATTATCCTTAACCATTACGGGACAATAACCGTACCTAATAATCTCTCCCTCTCTTTCTGTCAAGCTACACATGATACTCCTGACATGCCAGTGATCCTGACCCCTTTTGCTCTCCAGACCTGCCTGATCCACCCTGATGCCCTACTTCTTGGTTGGAGTCTTCATCAATTGGATGTTACGTGCTTTTGCTGAGGATGGCCCCACATGGTGCAGCCTGGAGGTCACTGGAATTACTGAGGATGGTACCTCTTGAAGACCATGGGGATGGCTTTGGACCTCAATTCATCAGAACAGTTATGCTATCATGGCCAGGACTACAATTATAGCCTCAGCACTGCAATTACCACACAAGTCCCCATCAATGAACAGTAGAGAAGTTCAACAAAACAGACTTGATATAAAAACTGTAATGAATTTACCTGGTTACACAACTGCACTATTTGACCATGTAGTATTAGTACATTTATAGAAGGGACTTATTTATAATCGTACTATCCGGTGTCACCCAGATGAGGACGGGTTCCCTTTAGAGTCTGGTTCCTCACAAGGTTTCTTCCTCATATCACCTCAGGGAGTTTTTCCATCACCACCGTCGCCATTGGCGTAATTAGAAATGTTATATTCTGAATTGATATATTTCTGTACAGCTGCTTTGGGACAATTTCCATTGTTAAAAGCGCTACACAAATAAAACTGAATTGAATTGAAACTTTCAGAGGACGAAAGCCGGACTTGTCGACCCACATCCTGTTTTGGCTAATCGTTTTTCCTCTTTTATAAACTTCGACTGTTTATACAACAGTTTCATGTGGGAGTGTAACGAAGACGCAGCGCGTTGCTTCACACCAAGACGCGACGTCCTCAACCGTAACGCACTTACTCAGAAAACAGAATAATGCAGAAATAACAGCAGCACGATTCTCACATATTTAGATTTATATTAAAATAGCATTATTACATTATTACAATAATTATCCTTAATAACATTTTATTACTGTCAGACGCAGATGGAAACATCTACCATTTTCATAAATAAGTTAAGAAAAACAAAACGGCAGAAAAATAAAAATTTGTAACATTTACAATATAGGCTTTACTTAGCAAACAGTAGTTTTAATACACACGTTCCTGCTAGCGTCTGTAGCATCAGTAGTTTTAGCGTGACTAAGCACAGTTTATGACATTCTTTATATCACCCCCTGCACAGGTCGATGATGATAAACCAGTTTGTTTGTTTTTAAACTTGTTTTGGCTAATGCGCTCAAGCTAAAACATGCAGTATATTCCAGTTGTGCTATGACTAGCATTAGCAGCGTTGCTAATAGTACAGCTTTGTTTCTTGAGAAACAGAATTCCAGTGCGCGACGTCGCAGTTATGTTGCGATTTGACTCTATTCAACACAAGAACATTTTACAAGCAAGCAGTACTTGACGAAGGTGAGGTTGGCATTAGGTTTTAAATTAATTTGTGTAATATGTAACACTCCCAGTAAAGTTGCGGCTCAAGTCCTTATGTCCGTACAATAGCATCCAGTTATCTCGATCAGCCACAGGTGTAAGATTTAATCTGCTCTGTTGCAGTCCAGGGTAACCGGGACTTGTTTGTAAATGCAGTTTATAGTCCGCATTGGACTGACAAACCCCCCCCACACACACACACACATTTATTCCAAAAAATAATCCGAGAGACATGACGACATGACACACCACTACTCGCTATTGCTCACTATTTTGCAAGTGTGGGTTAAGAATCCGTCAGTCTTTACATATTTATCTTATAATTACGTCTCACTATTTGGCAGCCTGTGTTACATACTGTGTTTTAGGCAATAATCTCATTATTTGGCAGGTTGTGTCTGCACTGATTTTGATGCGGTCTCATTTTTCAGAAGGCTGACTCCTCATAGTTAGAGACACAGTATCATTTTTTGGCAGGCAGTATCTCTAGTTTTGTATTAGATGCGATCTCATGATTTGGCAAACCATCCCGCATTGATTTTCATGCAGTCTCATTATTTGGCAGGTTGCGTCTGCTTTGTATTAGATGCCCTCTCATTATCTGGCAGGCTGACTCCTCATACTTTGAGATGTAGTCTCATTTTTTGGCAGGCTGGCTGCGTTGTATTCGATGCTGTCTCATTATCTGGCAGGCTGACTCCTCATAGTTTGAGATGCAGTCTCATTTTTTGGCAGGCTGTCTGCTTTGTATTAGATGTAATCTCAGAATTTGGCAAATGCTCCCTGCATTGGTTTCCATGCAGTCTCATTATTTGGCCGGCTGTGTCAGCAGTGTCACTTTCATGTGCAATGAAGACTAAGGATATCCCAGGGTGCCGAGCGTCGGAGCTTCTTGGCCGTGCTGTCTGCCGGGAAACGTAGTCATTCGGAGTTCAGGTGTCAGAGATCGAAGCCATTTCCAGTTATTGTGAGCAATATTTCCAGTGTGTCAGTGTATGTGTCCGTGCGGTGTCCTGCGTCTCTCCGGGTTTCTTCTGGTCCGTGATGCCAAAGTGCCGGTTCGTTTAGGACATGACCCTAAAGGAGGGAAGAAAGCAGAATCCGTATAATACACCTAATTAGATTTAAATCAAGGAAATGTAATTTCTTCCGGAACAGATGAACTCTGTTAGACATTAGGCCCTGAATGTCTGAGTCCAGAACCAAGAACTATCAATCAGTTCTACAACAAATAAACCAGATTACATGGACTGCACCACAAACATATAACCGTCTCCAAGCTGCCGCCAGTGTATCCTAAATCCAACACTATAAATTACTCGTTCCAAGTCAGCTTGAAACTGAGAACAGGTGAAATACGAAGAAATATTAAGCTAATGAGCTAATATGAGCTAATCTGAAATGATTTCTGACAGGAATTTTAAGTCAACCTCACAAATGTTCATCATCATTGCTGCTAAAGCGAACTGACTATCTAACAGGAACTAACATGGCAGGGTTTCTGACCGGATTTTAAAGTCATATTCATAAAGAATGTTCATGTCATACTGCCGAATATGAGAATATGAGAAGCTAACTTGAGAATATTTTTGGCAACATTAATGCTAGCTGGATGACAGACAGACAGAATGACAGACAGACAGCAGACAGACTGACAGATTATCCCGCCCCGCATCACTTTCCCGGTTTCTTACATGATCATGGCCCGCATGGCGGACTTGCTCATTCTCCTCCTTTGCTTTCTTTTTCGTTTCCGCTGAGGAACGGCGGGAGGGGGCGTGTGAGGCGCAGGAGGCGTGCTGGCAGGAGCGTTTGTCACTGTAGAGTAATGAGAAATGCAGAGACATAGAGAGAGAGGAAATTGTGTTAAACGATTGTGGAAAGCAATCATCTTAAAGGTCTTGACCTGTTAATAAATGTCACTATTGACGTTGGAAAACAGGACACAGACGCAACGCTAATTATAATACAATAAGGACACGCTGTAGGCGCGTGTGCGCGCGCGTGTGTGAGTGTGTTTGTGTGTGAACAAACCTGCTCTGTGTGTGCCAGCTTGTGTTGGATGATGATGATGATGATGGTGATGATGGTGATGCTCTACTTTTTCCTGCCCCGACTCTGATAGCTTGTCTGTCTCTGATTGGCTTTGGAGCTGGTCCTTCTCTTCTGATTGGTGAAAACTGGGCGTTGACGATTGGCTAGACATCTCGCTTTGGCCGCTTGACTGGCCAATTACCTCTACGTGGCTAAAGGTGATCACTGGGGCTTCCAATTGGCCGCTTTGGTGAAGCGTCACGTCTGATTGGCTGTGGTGATGCTCAGTGGCATGGGATTCGCTCAGCTCATGTCTGTGTTTTGTCGCTGCTTCGTGGTTGTCGTGGTGATGCTGACGATGTTCTGTGTGTTCTCCGCTTGCTGTGGATTTTATCTTGTCGTCGCCACTGCCAGAGTGCGCGTGGTGTTCCTGAACCTTCTCCGGCTCCGAGTGGTTCTCTTGTGTCGGTGTGAGGTGTTGTGTCGTGTCGCTCAGCATACGTGTTACGCCAAAGTTCGCGTGCCTCGTCGATGCGTCTTCCGTGTGTGCGAGTGTGTGTACGGGCGCTCTCTGCGTGTGCGACACTGTGTATTTCGATTGCCACTGAGTCTCTCTATCCTCCAGCTGGAACCTCTGGTTGTGTTTCAGGTCGTCGTGGCGATGCAACTCCTCTTTTGATTGACTCCTGGAGATGGGGGGTTTGCTGACGAGTCTGGGGGGAGGAGGTGGGGACGTCGTGGTCTTCGTCCAAGTGGTGTGACTGACGGTGCGTGGTTTACAGCTACAGCTGAGATGGTCCTCCACAGGTAAGACGACCTTCTCGTAGAAGGGCTGTCTGTTGATGAACTGGATCTTAGTCATCTGGAAGACAAAATAAAAAACATAACTAACATTACAAACGGATCCATGAGGAAGGTATAGTGTTCAGCTAGCCTAGCTATCTAGCTTTTGCAAGTAATGTTTATCTACCATAATAGTAGCCCCACTATCTTATTTTATTTAATTGTCATATTTAATTGCCATAGTAGTTACCAGCTAGCTATTTAGCTCCTAATATATACATATA
>CM022752.1:4300622-4303122 GCA_012411365.1 Ameiurus melas | reverse complement strand
ACCTTTTCTCAATGGGAGGTTTGTACAGGGTCCTCCAGCAACCTTTAGGGGAAGCATCTGGTCCGAGAACCTCCTGCCACTTGGATTCTTTAAGTCCTTCCAGAGAGTTGATGTGTGAAACCTTTACACATGTTGTGTACAGTGCCTTTTTCCCTGTTTCACGAAACACCTCAAGTTCAGGAGTCCTGAAGGTAAGCAACGCCCCCTCCTTTTCTTGAAATGCACCTACAGCTGGCGTAACCCTCATCTCTGGGAAGTGAACATCCGTATCATCGGTGTACCCGGGTTACTTTTAAATTCCACAGGTAAGCAATTAAGAAGGTCAGTCAGCAGTCTCTGTACAAGGCGTACTGACCTCACTCCAAGCTTAGCAGACAGTCTCTCAGCAGTCATCCATCCTTCCGCTGTTATTAAATGTCCAATTTTCATAATTCCATAGTGCTTTAAGGTGTTCGTCACAGATGCGGACTTCAGAATCTCCAGGTCCACAGCAGGGTTATGTAATAGGGGTTCTTCCCTGAGCCAGGAGCTCGACACATCTCTGAGGTTCCTTGAGCATCTCAGAGTTCTCCAGGCTTTCAACACTGAATGATAAAAAGGTGTCAAACCGGTTAAATCAGCATGTTGAGTGTCCATCAGGAAAAGATGTCGATCAAGCCCCATCCTTCCTGCTTTCCTCAAAAGGACCCGAGCCACCCCAGACCAGCTCAGATCCTCTCCGTAAAGGAGTCTTTTCGCTGTCTGAAGTCTGAAAGTCATTATTCTGCTTTTTATGTCCACTAGTCCTTGTCCTCCTTCTTGTCTGGGCAAGTACACGACTGCTGCTTTCAGCCAGTGTTGACCAGACCAGAAAAAGTCTATCAGCTGTTTTTGGATGTCCTGCACCAATTCTTCAGGGGGTTCCAAAACTGTCAATTTGTGCCATAAAGATGAGGCTACCAGATTGTTGCAGATCAGCACCCTTCCCCTGTATGAAAGCCGGGGTAGCAACCATCTCCAACGAGACAACCGAGCACACACTTTCCCCGCCAGGCCCTCCCAGTTCTGTCTCCTGTACTCCTCGTTACCTATGAATACCCCTAAGTACTTAAGCCCAGATCTACCCCATTGTAGTCCAGCAGGGATGCGTGCTGGTTCACTATGATCCGAACCGCACCACAGGGCATCACTTTTAGCCCAATTCACTTTAGCAGATGAAGCGCTCTCACAACTATCCAAAACCTCTTTACACCAGAACATCCTCGTCACTACTCACAACAATAGTGACATCATCTGCATATGCCGAAACTTTAATATAATCGCTAGGAATTGTAGCCTTTATCTGCAGACCCTTCAACTTCTCTCTTAATTTGCAGAGGAGAGGTTCAATAGCCAAACTGTACAGCTGACCTGAAAGTGGGCAGCCCTGTCTTATACCCCTCTGAACCTCAACAGGAACACTAAGACCGCCTGCCATCTTAATCATGCACGTAGCCCTGTTGTAAAGTAATTTGATCATCGAGATAATATTCTCCCCAAACCCAAAAGCCTCCAAAGCTCTAAAAAGAAACCGATGGTCAACTCGATCGAAAGCTTTCTCTTGATCCAGAGATAAAATTCCCACACTAACATCATCCTTCATGGTATAATCAATAACATCACGTATTAAATGCAAGTTATCCATAATACATCTGCCTTTTATACAATAAGATTGATCCTTGTGTACGATTTTGTGCAATATTCTGTTTACCCTATTGGCAATACACTTTGATAATATTTTGTAGTCAGAACACAGAATCGCGACCGGTCTCCAGTTTTTCAACAGAGTCAGATCACCTTTCTTGGGGAGTAGTGTTAAGACAGCCCGTTGGCAACTCCTAGGCAAAAAACCTCTACGAAGACATTCAAGTAGAACTTCAAAAAGATCAGCTCCGATTACAGTCCAGAAGTGTTTGTAGAACTCTCCAGGAAGTCCATCGATCCCTGGAGTGCGACCTGAAGAAAGTCCCGTTACTGCAGCACTTAGTTCCCCAAACGTAAGTCCAGTCTCCAAAGTCTGTTTATCCTCGGAGGTTAAAATGGGAAGATTCTGCAAGAGTCCATCTTGGCTCTGAGCATCAGTATCTACAGCAGAATATAACTGGGAGTAAAAGTCCACTGCCAGTCTTCGCATTTCTACAGGGTCACTTATATCATCACCACTGTCATTTTTCAGGCTATACATTTGATTGTCTTGTACATTTTTCTTCTCTAAGTTAAAAAAATAAGAGGTCGGACCATCCATGTCTGTCACTGATAAAAACTTGCTCCTCACTAGAGCCCCTTTAACCTTCTCGTGTAAAATGAACTTCAACTGTTGTTTCTTATCCGTCCACGCTTGTGGATTACCGGACCGATTCCCAATCATATTCTGTTCGATGGCAAGAATTTCACCCTCAAGTCCATCAAGGGTTCGTCTGAAGCACAAGTTCGAGTCATACGTAAACTGCAGACAAAATTCTCTAATATGGACCTTACCAAT
>CM022752.1:4265622-4295622 GCA_012411365.1 Ameiurus melas | reverse complement strand
AGTCGGGTCAAAAATTTTGAGTTTTGTTTTTGCGGAAAACTACTCCAATCGACGGATTCCTCTGCACTGACACGTGAACCGAAGGGGACTTGGACTGAGCGCACGTTGCGATGACGTCACGTGACGCGTCCTGGCCAAAATCTGCGTGAAAAAAAAATCGAATATCACGGCTCCTCCGAATATCGCGGACCTTCGTTTGCTCGGTTTCGCGTCCGTTTCGGCGGAATCGCGACATCCCGGCGGGACTGTCTAGACGATCGGTTGAACAAACGCAAGTGATCTCGTATCATCTCGCAAAAATGAAACGACACTCAATCGAGACTGGGCGACGGATTCTCCAATCGAACACCGCGGAAATTTGAATAGAAGACAAAATAGAACTTGGCGTAAAATTGCAGAATGTTTTACAATAACTGGAATCGTGGTATCTAACTGTCTTACATACACTGCTAATTTAGCATAAAATGACGAATTTTTTTTTCCCCGTCAGCATCTAACGCAAACCGTTACTTCCATTAGGAGCTTGTTTTCCATGTCAAAAACCGTTAAACTTTGGCCCGATCCCCGGGTGAACGCCTGCGTGTCGCATGCCGTGCTTCCGAGGAAATGAAATCCAAAACACGTTACGTGACCGAGCCATCACTGCTGCCGTCCACACGCTTCAAATCCCACAGATTATCTATTTGGTCACTTTATATAACGCAGATCGCAGCCTTCTGCTTCAATTGTTAAGCTGTACTCAGAATCCAGTGACCTCCTGACGACCTTTCAGGCTTCGACTCTGATGTGAGTGGCGGTGAGATTAAAATCAAAGCATGAATGAGGGATTTACGTCTGAGCTGAGTCAGTGTAGGTGCATGCAGATGTGTGTGTGTGTGTGTGTGTGTGTGTGTGCACTCAATTACAGCACCTGCCATAAAAACACCACATCTGTTCTCAGCCATAATCCAAAACGGACCCTATAATCACTACATAGGGCATGGTTTTGGAAGTGAGCCATTTCACAGGCATCCCATAATTCACCGCAAGAGGTCATGTCCAGATTACCCAGAAAGCACTCGGCTATTTGAAATGAGAATAGGGTGTGTGGGTTGAGAAAGGTCCATGCACTCTGTGGTATTGTTTAGGTTGTAAATAAAATGTGTGGTTTGGGACGCGTCCCTATAAGGCACCTGCACCTCACACGCTTCGACCTGTTCCACACGCCTGCTCTCTCACACTCTTGTGTCCGGCTCCTCACTCACTCAGAACCTACTCCAATTACACACACTCAGAACCTGCTTTGATCTTAGACACACACACACACCCACATATAAAAACTCTCTCTCGCTCTCTCTCTATGCTTACTCCATTCTCACACACGTGTGTGCCAGGACTTGTGTCCTGCTTCAAGCTCACACACACAGAACCCGCTCCAGTTACACACACTTTAGTCTTGCTCCGGTCTTACACACTCCGGTCCTGTTTGAATCTCTCACAATCAGGAGCTAACTTGATTCGATGAACCTGCTGCAGTCCTATTTTTAAACCTCACACACACTCCGGTCCCGTTTAAACCTCACACACACTCTAGTCCCGTTTAAACCTCACACACACTCTAGTCCTGTTTAAACCTCACACACACTCTAGTCCTGTTTAAACCTCACACACACTCCGGTCCCGTTTAAACCTCACACACACTCTAGTCCCGTTTAAACCTCACACACACTCTAGTCCTGTTTAAACCTCACACACACTCTAGTCCCGTTTAAACCTCACACACACTCTAGTCCCGTTTAAACCTCACACACACTCCGGTCCCGTTTAAACCTCACACACACTCCAGTCCCGTTTAAACCTCACACACACTCCGGTCCCGTTTAAACCTCACACACACTCCGGTCCTGTTTAAACCTCACACACACTCTAGTCCTGTTTAAACCTCACACACACTCTAGTCCCGTTTAAACCTCACACACACCCGGTCCTGTTTAAACCTCACACACACCGGTCCTGTTTAAACCTCACACACACTCTAGTCCTGTTTAAACCTCACACACACTCTAGTCCTGTTTAAACCTCACACACACTCCGGTCCTGTTTAAACCTCACACACACTCTAGTCCCGTTTAAACCTCACACACACTCCGGTCCTGTTTAAACCTCACACACACTCTAGTCCTGTTTAAACCTCACACACACTCTAGTCCTGTTTAAACCTCACACACACTCCGGTCCTGTTTAAACCTCACACACACTCCAGTCCTGTTTAAACCTCACACACACTCTAGTCCTGTTTAAACCTCACACACACTCCGGTCCTGTTTAAACCTCACACACACTCTAGTCCTGTTTAAACCTCACACACACTCTAGTCCTGTTTAAACCTCACACACACTCTAGTCCTGTTTAAACCTCACACACACTCCGGTCCTGTTTAAACCTCACACACACTCTAGTCCTGTTTAAACCTCACACACACTCTAGTCCTGTTTAAACCTCACACACACTCCGTCCTGTTTAAACCTCACACACACTCTAGTCCTGTTTAAACCTCACACACCCCCTCTAGTCCTGTTTAAACCTCACACACACTCTAGTCCTGTTTAAACCTCACACACACCCGGTCCTGTTTAAACCTCACACACACTCTAGTCCTGTTTAAACCTCACACACCTCCGGTCCTGTTTAAACCACTCACACTCCGTCCTGTTTAAACCTCACACACACTCTAGTCCTGTTTAAAACCACACACACTCTAGTCCGCTTTAAACCTCACACACACTCCGTCCTGTTTAAACCTCACACACACCTTTAGTCCTGTTTAAACCTCACACACACCCGGTCCTGTTTAAACCTCACACACTCTGTCCTGTTTAAACCTCACACACATTTTAGTCCTGTTTAACTCTCACATACCACACATACTCGTCCTATTTAAACCTCACACACACTCCTAGTCCTGTTTAAAACTCACACACACTCTAGTCCTTTTTTAAAACCTCACACACACACTCTAGTCCTGTTTAAACCTCACACACAACTCGTCTCCTGTTTAAGCCTCACACACACTCTAGTCCTGTTTAAAACTCACACACACTCTAGTCCTGTTTAAACCACACACACACTCCGGTCCTGTTTAAGCCTCACACACACTCTGGTCCTGTTTAAACCTCACACACACTCCGGTCCTGTTTAAACCTCACACACACTCCGGTCCTGTTTAAACCTCACACACACTCTAGTCCTGTTTAAACCTCACACACACTCCGGTCCTGTTTAAACCTCACACACACTCTGGTCCTGTTTAAACCTCACACACACTCTAGTCCTGTTTAAACCTCACACACACTGGTCCTGTTTAAGCCTCACACACACTCCGGTCCTGTTTAAGCCTCACACACACTCTGGTCCTGTTTAAACCTCACACACACTCCGGTCCTGTTTAAACCTCACACACACACCGGTCCTGTTTAAACCTCACACACACTCTAGTCCTGTTTAAACCTCACACACACTCTGGTCCTGTTTAAACCTCACACACACACTCCGGTCCTGTTTAAACCTCACACACACTCTGGTCCTGTTTAAACCTCACACACATACCGGTCCTGTTTAAACCTCACACACACTCTGGTCCTGTTTAAACCTCACACACACCGCTCCTGTTTAAACCACACTCTAGTCCTGTTTAAACCTCACACACACTCCGGTCCTGTTTAAACCCACACACACACCTAGTCCTGTTTAAACCTCACCACACTCCGGTCCTGTTTTAAACCCTCACACACCCCGGTCCTGTTTAAACCTCACACACACCGGTCCTGTTTAAACCTCACACACAAAACCGGTCCTGTTTAAACCTCACCACAACACCCAGTCCTGTTTAAACCTCACACACACTCCGGTCCTGTTTAAACCTCACACACACTCCGGTCCTGTTTAAACCTCACACACACTCTAGTCCTGTTTAAACCTCACACACATTATATGCGTGTATATATATATATATATATATAGTGTGTGTGTACAAATATTTTAGAAAAAGCATTTGAGATTTAATCCAGAGACGAAGAGGCTCGAGCTCTCGAGCACCGATGTGACGTCACGTCGGTCTTACCTGCGCGCCGCCAAGTCGCAGACACGCCACGAGCGCGACGAGCAGCACGACCCACGAGCTCATCTCTCCGTGCAGCCTCGAGAGCCCTGCGAGTCCCGCGAGCGGCCGGGCATTTAGTTAGAGCGCGCGCGCGCTGCAAACAAGAACCGACTGCCACCCCCGCCCCTGGACACACGCTCTTTCGCCGTTAGCGGGGAAAAAAAAAAAAAAAGTTGTTGTTATTATTATTATGAATATTAATGTTGTTGATGCGTTGAATTCCGAGTGAGCGTCTGATGTCGGCCGCTTGGCACTGCACGCAAACTGAAAGCAGAGCTCCTTAAATGGCTCGCGCGCTATCCGAGAAATGTCAACCGCAAGCCGTTAATAACCGCATCGCAACAGTCCCAAGTGCTCGAGCCCCGTAAAGTCACAAGAGAACGTAAACAACAGCAAACTAGTATCCAAGTCCGTGCAAGAGATGAAGAAACAAACGTGCAAACATGAATCTTCCTGTCGCGTGCAGCCCGTTATGAAGCGTCTTAAGAAGTCTATAACAGTGCAAAGTGTATCCGTGGATCTCGGTAGTAACGGGAGCTCAGGTGTTTCTGGTCCGAGCTCCGCGCCGCTCTGCTCACACCGGGTCTCCGAGCTGTATGCAAAAGAGAAAGAATCTTCCTCCCTTTCCTCTGATTGATTCTCCGAGAACGAAGGGGCGGGGCGGGGCGGGGCTTTGCGTCTCATATAAGGACGACAGTTCTTGAAAAGTGGGCGGTTCCTTCTGCTGACTGAATCTCAAGTCGATCAGGTTTTAACAGTAAGATGTCTTGTTTCCAATGTTAAGAAATAAAGTTAAGCAATTTATTAGGATATTATCTTTATTTTGTTTTATTTACAATTCTTAAAGGTAGACAGAATTCTGCGATGTTTACTCACACCACAATAGGTATAACTGTTCTGTAGAGAACTTCTGGTTTTGGCACCATACCACCGCGCTATCCCCTGTCCAGGGTGTTCATCGCCTTGTGCCCGATGCTTCCTGAGATAGGCTTCAGGTTCCCCTGCGACCCTGAACAAGGAGTAGGTGGTTGAAGATGGATGGATGGACTACCGTGCCATCCATAAACTTATGCTACTCATGTGTCAGGAGATCTTTGTACAATGTTCAGGCGCTCTAGCTGGAGGAGCTTCGTCTTGAGGCTTGTGGAGAACTGTGCAGTTTTGCGGTACACCTCGTTGTGCTCTTGTGTGATAAAATGAAATCGGTATCACTTCTCTATTCCCCAAAACCTCAATTTCCTTTTGTTTCTGCCGAATTTCCCTGTAAGAAACGCTGCGTGACCTGGATGGTATAAACCACAGCAGCAAAGCTGTCTGATTGGACGCTTCAGTCTGAGATGACATCATCTCAAAATGTGCAGTGTCAAAATGTGAGTCGGGGTAGACTTTGGGCCTTGGAGGTATCTGTTAAGTAAGGAATAACTTACTTCGGGGTGTGCTGTCATAGGAAAACAATCAGTGATGGTGGTGGTGGTGGGATAAAGTTACTGCTACTACTCCTCTATGTACAGAGCTGTCCATAAGAATGTTATGCAGTGACATCAGTCCCCAAGTCCAATGCTTTCTGCTCCACGGCAAAAGTACAGATCCTGGAAAGGGGAACTACTACCCAGTAACTAAATCCAGCCCTGGTTTTTCAGAGGCCTGAAGGTCCTGAATTTCTGAAAAGTTCCTGGGTTCCTGAATAGGTTCAGGAGGTGGAAACAGATCATCAGTTCAAGGTAACACTAGCTGGTATTGTACAAAGTCCAAAATGCTAGCTGAGTTAAATGGGGGCCATGTTAATGCTAGTCTCATGCTAGTCACTAGGGGATTAATGGAGATTAGCAACATATCAATACAGGCCCATTTTAAATGCTGGACCAGCTTAGCGAATTTTAACTAGCTAATGTTACTAGAAATAAGTCTTGCTACTTTGAACAGGGAATACTTAGACCTGAAGCATCTGGTTTGGGACTTCTTTTTTGGTGTTCTTTTTTTTAAATCTTGAAATTCATCATCACATGTGACGCTGGAGGTCAGAGATCATTAGGGCCCACCAGTCCCCTGTATTGACACCCCTTGCCCCCCAACCCTAGCCACCTCCCCCTTTCTAACTTCCATACTGTCGTGCAAGTAGGCAGGAAGTGACAGTGGTGTTTAGCATGTGTCTAGGGGACTATTTATAAACCCATTGACCTTTCATATCCGTGTATGATGAATGATCGACATGACAGACGTTGTTGTGAGAGATGGGAGTGACCTTAGTCGCAAAACTCACCTGCAGCTGCAACGCTGTTGCTGTGTTATTCTAATAATCTAATTTACTAAGTAGCCATATATTTAACCATAATTTAATTCAATAATGAACTAATGTAATATAATGCAACTATGTAGTGTGAAAAATGTAACTAAACTAATGTAATATAACTAACGAGCTAATGTAATGTAACTTATTAGCTAAAGAAATGTAATGTAACTATCTAATGTAATGTAACTAACTAGCTAATGTAATGTGATACAATGTAGCTAGCTAATGCAATGTTATTAACTAGCTGTTCTAATGTAACTATCTAATGAAATGTAATGTAATTAACTAGCTAAATTAATGCAATGTAATTAACTAGCTAAATTAATGCAATGTAACTACCTAGCTACATAATGTAACTAACTCACTAAAGTAATATAATGTAACTAATTGTTCAATATAAATGTAATTTAACTAACTATCTAATGAAATGTAATGTAATTAACTAGCTAAATTAATGCAATGTAATTAACTAGCTAAATTAATGCAATGTAACTACCTAGCTAACATAATGTAACTAACTCACTAAAGTAATCTTAATGTAACTAATTGTTCAATATAAATGTAATTTAACTAACTAGCCAATGTAATGTGACCTCACAGCTTATGCAGCTAGCCGCTTACTTGCTAGTTAGTTTTAATTAGTCAACTGAGCAGCTAGCTATGTTACTCAGTAGTTGCCACTAGTTTCTAGTAGCTAGGAGCTCCAGGCAGGCAAATAATCTAATGTATTCCCAGATTATAATGAAGTGCCATTTGATAAATTATTCTTTTTGAACAACTCAATGTGCAATGTTTCATTCACTTACGCGTTTTTGAATTACGAAACATCATGAAATAAATTCCTACCAACCACCCAAAGTCATTTAGAATCATGTTGTTTTTTTTTTGTTTTGTTAAGCCAATGCTACTCTTTACTAAATATTTTAAAGTGAGGATGCTAGTGAGAGTTTTTTAGGTGGTCAGCAGGATTTCTGGGTCTATGGTTTTCCTCTGGAACTGGAATTTTTTAGACTCACTGCCACTGGTTGATATTTTCTGTTACTAAAAGAGGCATACTGGCAGACACTAAGTTACATTTTACTTTATATTACTTTTATATTAGTTAGCTGTGTTTTCTATTGCTTTATTTATCTCTGAATAACAAATGGGTTGTTTGGTTCTTTTGTGTTTTGTATTAAAATGCGCAGCATAATTCTATTTTATAGTTACACCACATTTACGACTGTATTTACAGCAACATTTACAGATATATTATAACACTATATTTACATTATATTTACAACTGTATTTACAGCTACGTTTACAACTACACTTACACTCCATATTTACAGTTATACTTACTCCACACATACAACTATATTTACTGCTATGTTTATAGCTTCATTTACATATTTACAGCTATATTTACACTATATAGTACATCATATTTACAGCCATACTTACAGATACATTTACACTATATTTACACTATATGTATATCAAATTTAGACTTCTGTTTACAAATATATTCACTCTATATCTATAGCTACATTTACATTAGGTTTACACTATATTTACACTATACATACACCACCTTTACAACTACACTTACATCTACGTTTACAGCTACACTTGTTCTATTTTTACAGCTAGATTTACAAAATATGTATACCACTTTTAGAACTATATTTACACTATACGTACACTATGTTGACAGTACATTTACAGATATATTTACACCATACTCACACCATAATTCCAACCAGCTCGCACTATATTTACAATATTTACAGTTCCATTTACATTTATGTACAGCTATATTTACATTATATGTACAGTACATTTACAGATAAATTGATATTGTATTTACAGCTATATTTACATTTATATCTACACCACATTTACAGCTACATTTACACTACATTTACAGCTACATTTACTCTATATGTACAGCTATTTGACAATATGTTTACAGTAAAGTTACAGCTATATTTACACTACATCTGCACTATAATTTGCTGTCAAGATTATGTTAGTAATATATTGTACATTTACATAACAAAATTACTGTGAAATACAGTGCTGTATTTACTGTGACATAAATGTTGCATACAGTTTTACAGTTGTAACTTGTTATTTTTACAGTAGTTTACTGTCAACTTCACTGTCAGTATATGACTGTAAATAAGTATATGGCACTATGTAGTTCTATGTTATATGTCACTAAGTAGGACTTTCGGTCGGCACCAAGGTGTTTCTGGAAAACCATCCGCCACCTCAGGAAGGGGAAACGGGGAACCATCCAAGCTGTGTACAGTAAGGAGGGAACCCTGTTGACCTTAACTGAGGAAGTAATTGTGGTGGAAGGAACACTTTGAGGAATTCCTGAATCTGACTAACACACCCTCTATGGTAGAGGTGGAGGCTGATGAGGGATCATCGTCAATTTCTGTGGTGGAGGTTGCTGAGGTGGTCAATCAATTACACAGTGGCAAAGCCCCGGGGATTGATGAGATCCGTCCAGAAATGCTGATAGCTCTGGGTGTGGAGGGGATGTCTTGGATGACACGCCTCTTTAACATTGCGTGGAAGTCGGGGACAGCGCCCAAGGAGTGGCAGACCGGGGTGGTGGTTCCCTTGTTTAAAAAAGGGGACCAGAGAGTGTTTGCCAATCTATAGGGGTATTACACTTCTCAGCCCCCCTGGTAAAGTCTACTCCAAGGTGCTGGAACGGAGGGTTCGGCCGATAGTCAAACCTCGGATTGAGGAGGAACAATGCGGATTCCGTCCTGGTCGTGGAACAACAGACCAGCTCTTTACTCTCGCAAGGATCTTGGAGGGGGCCTGGGAGTATGCCCATCCAGTCTACATGTGTTTTGTGGATCTAGAGAAGGCGTATGACCGTGTCCCCAGGGGTCTACTGTGTGATGTGCTGAGGGAGTATGGGGTGAACGGTTCCCTTCTTAGGACTATCCAATCACTGGTTGCCCAAAGCGAGAGTTGTGTCCGGATGCTCGGCAAGAAGTCAGACTTGTTCCAGGTGGGGGTTGGTCTCCGCCAGGGCTGCGCTTTGTCACCAATGATGTTTGTGATATTCATGGACAGGATATTGAGGCGTAGTCATGGTGGGGAGGGGTTGCGGTTTGGTGACCTGAGGATCTCATCGCTGCTTTTTGCGGATGATGTGGTCCTAATGGCATCATAGGTCCGAGACCTCCAGCACTTGCTGGATCAGTTTGCAGCCGAGTGCAAAGCGGCTGGGATGAGGATTAGCACCTCCAAATCTGAGGCCATGGCTCTCAGCAGGAAACCGATGGAGTGCCTACTCCAGGTAGGGAATGAGAACATAACCCAACTGAAGGAGTTCAAGTACCTCGGGGTCTTGTTCACGAGTGAGGGGACATTGGAGCGGGAGATTGGCCGGAGAATCAGAGCAGCGGGAGCGGTGTTGCAATCGCTTCACTGCACAATTGTGACGAAAAGAGAGTTGAGTCGGAAGGCAAAACTCTCGATCTACCGGGCAATTTTCGCTCCTACACTCACCTATGGTCATGAAGGTTGGATAGTGACCGAAAGAACTAGATTGCGGGTACAAGCGGCCGAAATGGGTTTTCTCAGGAGGGCGGCTGGCCTCTCCCTTAGAGGTAGGGTGAGAAACTCGGCTATCCGAGAGGAACTCAGAGTAGAGCCGCTGCTCCTTTGCGTTGAAAGGAGCCAGTTGAGGTGGTTCGAGCACCTGGTAAGGATGCCCCCTGGCGCCTCCCTAGGGAGGTGTTCCAGGCACGTCCAGCTGGGAGGAGACTTCGGGGAAGACCCAGGACTAGGTGGATAGACTATATTTCCAGACTGGCCTGGTAACGCCTTGGGATCCCCCAGTCAGAGCTGGTTAATGTGGCTCAGGAAAGGGAAGTTTGGGGTCCCTTGCTGGAGCTGCTACCCCCACGACCCGATTACGGATAAGCGGTTGAAGATGGATGGATGGATGAATGGAAGTTTTGTTTTCTACTAAAGTGCATAATATGCGAGTGTGTTACTTTTTTGTGATATCGTGTAATATCACATGACTTTACTACATATACATGTATGACATCAACCACCCACACAGTGAGTCAGTAACACAATAAACTAACCAGTTAAATGCAGATTTTAGTACTAACAAAAACATATCTATTGACATGGAGACAATTCCTGTAAGATGCAACTCCATCGTCTATAGGATGCAATCATTGTGTGTGTGCAGACATTTACAGAAAAGTGCATGTGTGTTTGTTTATGTGCGTGTGTGTGTGCGCGCATTTGTGGTGTGTGAACATAATCCATGATCAGACCTGTAACTGGCTCTGACGTGTACGTCTGATGATGTGGCTAATCGTGTGTGTAATTGTGGTGGCGTTCATTGTGTGTGATCTCTCAATGCAGTTTTTGTTCATAATGTATGTGTGTGTGTGTGTGTGTGTGTGTGTGTGATGAGAAACCAGGGCCAAGCCTTTTGTTCCAGAGTTTGTAGATCATTCAGTCTCATTCAGTGTCTTTCATAGTGAATTAGATGAAAGGAGAAGGACGGAGAGGCCGAGAGAGAGAGGAAGAACAGAGAGAGAGGTAGAGCAAGGAAGGAGAGAGAGACAGGTAGCTTGAGGAAGGACAGTGAAACAAGCAGAGCAAGGGAAGAGAGAGATAGACAGGTAGAGCGAAAAAGGACACGGGAAGGACAGAGAGATGCGTAGAGTGAGGAAAGCGAACAAGATGGGTAGAGTGAGGACGGAGAGAGAAGAGGAAGAAGGCATTGGAATTGGAGGGATGTACTTGTAAGTAGTTAGAGACAGATGGAGAGACAGATAAAAAGAAGGAGAAAGCGAGAGAAAAACAGAAGGAGACAAGTAGGAAAAGGTAGAGAGCTAGATGAAGACAGGTGGAGACAAGTACAGACAGACAGAAAAGAAGCAGCGACAGGTAGATAAAACGAGGAAGAGAGGCAAAGAGAAGGACAGGGAGACAAGAGAGAGAAAACTAGGGAGAAACAGATGGAAAGAATGAGGGACAGAGAGTTAGAGAAAAGAAAGGAGAAACAGAACGAAAGCAGGAGAGAGCTAAAAAAAAGGAGGGAGAGACATGTAGAGAAAAATTAAGAAAGAGACAGGTAGAGAAAGAAGGAAGGAGACATAGGTGTAAAGAAGGAGGGAAAAATATTACTAGAGGTATATAGAAAGAAGAAACAGAGACAGACAGACAGACAGACAGGATGAGGCATCTCATGTCTCTGGGTATAAATGAAAGTCTGTGTGCATGTGATTAGATAAAGACAGTTACCCATAAACCAACTGGTTTATTACCCAAGCAAACTGGTGAATAGTGGGGCGGGGCAGATTGATCAACAGAGCCTGTCGTTGGCTGGAGAGGAGCAGAAAGAACGTTCAGTTATTTATACAATTATTAAATTTTTTGTGTCAGAATGGAGAGACCACAGCCCCGCCCTCCGAGCGCTGTGATTTTTCACACACCATCAACTTAATAAGCGTATCCTACTTATCTTACCTCTTATCCTACACAGAGCCCACGTATCCCAGGGAACTCGGGGCACAAGGTGGGGGACATCTTGGACGCGGTGCCAACACATCGCAGGGCACAATCACAGACACACATTCACACACTACAGACAATTTAGGAAATGCCAATCAGCCTTGGACTGGTAGAGGAAACCGGAGTACCTGGAGGAAACCCCTGAAGCATGGGGAGAACATGACAACTCTCTGCCCCCCCTAAATGTTTGGTGTTTTCCATCCATCCATCTTCTACCGCTTATTCCTTCTTCAGGGTCGCGGGGAACCTGGAGCCTATCCCAGGGGGCATACCTGGACAGGGTGCTAGTCCATCGCAGGGCACAATCACATACACACTCACACACCCATTCATACACTTAGACACGCCAATCAACCTACCATGCATGTCTTTGGACTGGGGGAGGAAACCGGAATTCTCGCCGCAGCACGGGAGAACATGCAAACTCCGCACACACATGGCCCTGGCAGGAATCGAACCCTGGACCCTGGAGGCGTGAGGCAAATGTGCTAACCACTAAGCCACCGTGCACCCCTGTTTGGTGTTTTATTTAAATTTATTATTATTATTATTTAATTAGTTTTTTTTAATTATCAATATTATTATTAACATTTGGTCTGGTCAAGACTTACCCGCTGAGATCACGCTAGCTTCTGGACTTTACATTGAGCTTCAGGTGGAATGAATAATCACATGGATGTTAAATCACTCCTCATACTGTAGAAGCCGAGCATCTTTTTGGGGGGATTTCAGTCAAGATTACGGCGAATGATGTTTCTGCACTGGCTAGCTGGGAATTTCTTTTTTCGGAAAAACAATGGCGGAGCCGCTGGCTCTGTGAAACGGCCTTGGCTTTCTTTCTCAATCGTTCCATGGACGAGAGCGGAGGGAGGGTACTGGCTCACATTGTTTGTATTTTCCCGAGTCAACACGAGAGGAAATGAACACAGCAGCTAAATATACAAACGGTGCATTGTGCTAGCGGAGAGCAGCTGCTCGCAGGAACAGCGGGCGGATATGAGGCCGTGCTAACTTATGGACGAAGGGTGGATGGATGGCTGATGGGATGAACCAGTGGTGAAGGAGATGTAGCGAGAGGACAAGAGAGAGGCGATGGACACGTCAGACGTGTGAAGTGCGTGTGGTTTTTACCATGAATGGACATCCAGTCTTTAGCTACTTGGGAATCACCTAAGAGATTGTGTGTGTGGGAATCACCAGGGAAGAAAACAGGAAGTGATGATTATTTTCCCGCCATCCGGTCACCAGGAGTTCAAACTGAACTGGTTTCGGTATTGACCAAGCCAAGCTGAAGAGTCTTATAAGAACGAGCACAACACCTAGGGCAAGGTTAACCATCTAAGCCGTGTCAGAACTACAAGGCTAAGTGTAGTTCGCTAACTTACTAGCTAGCCTAGTTTATAGCACTTTGGCATCAAACTCTTTCATCAAACTATTTCAAATAGAATTTTTGGAAATCACCCCGTTGTTGATTATTTTCCAACAATTGCATTCCTTTCATTTTTTCCCCTCTCTATTTGCCATCTGTCTGCAGCCATTTTATGTCACATGCACACTGATTTACCAGAACAGTTTGCGATGTTTCCATTCACGCGCACGATTCAGACGCAGACTCAACACCCCTATGCTAATTTCCACTCGCCATTTTTAGCGTGCTCCTATAAATACAGATGAGGCGAGGTGCAGATAAGTTAATAATTAATTAAGTTAAGATAAGTTAAGTCTTAACCATTTTTCTCTGTCTCAGCAGGAGTACCAGTGGAGACTGAACCGATTCTGGACCTAACCTGAATTCTGGTTCCCAAGATGGGGGGGTTTTTACAAAACTTCGGTGTTTTTTATTTTTTTTTTTTTATTAAAATTTATTTTTTTTTTTTTTTCGGGGTGGGGGTGTTTATTTTATAAAAAAAAAAAAAAAATTAATCAGCACACACAGCTGACAAATTTCCTACATCTGACGGCAAATCCCGCAGATACGATGGCCGACTTAAAGAAAAACCCCCTTCATGCTTTGATTCGAAGCCCCAGGCCTTTGAAGGGCTTTAGGGCTTATGGACGAAACCCCCACACCTTTTTATCTCTCATTTCATTTCATCTTGGCAGCCGTTCGAATGCTAAGGTTTGATTTCAAAACCTATTTTCCAAATATGCGTGTTATAACCTGGGATCAGCGAGCGGAGCCAGGACGAATTCTGTCTTTATGATGTTCAACTCGATTTGGCAGGATCTGATGTCTTGTATATCTTTTATCTGCAACGTCATACCTTTATGACTGGCTTCTAAGAAACTATAGAAGCAACTAATGGTTGTTGGTTGTTGTTGTTGTTGTTGTTTTTCACTAAAATGCACATACAGTACAGAGTACATGTATGCACATAGTTACCAGTTTATAAGGTCCATCTAGCTTGTGGCTCCACTTATTGGATACTTCATGAACTAGAGACAGAACGCTGCTTGAAATACGAATGGAGTCGTGCATAACGCCCAACGTGACAGCCGTTATGTAAGTCCTGCCCTTTCATAAAAAGAGCCAATCGCCTTGTTGGTGAAGAGATGTTAGTAAACAGGAAAAAGCCAGGTCTATCAGATTCTCAGCGAATGTTCTGACTCATTTCTGATTAATCTTACTAAAATTCTCATAAAAGATCTTTCACTTTGGACGAGATCGCAGCTGAGATGAATATTTGTCAAGTATAATGGAAACACTAAAATCCAGATTTAAACTTCAGCAAAACTAGCCACGAAGCCAAGCCATAAATGGCTTCCTGTTTGCCAACATACATAGACGTCTGTATGTAGACACCATTTGGCTTACTCTCTGGGCTGACAATCGCAGTTACCATGGAAACAGGTACAAATCTGGTTGGAGTTGTCAAGCACAGCAACCTAAAAAATACGTTATATTACTGGAGCCAAAGGCAACACCATTTTTAGTCAAATTTGACCAGTGATTTAAAATTGAACGTTTCAAACGACATCTTGTTGATACATTTTTGGTTTATGGCTCCCATCTCCTCATTCGAGTAGATAAGAGCATGGTCTTTCTGACTGAATATGACTATATATCAATGAGAGAGGACCACCTTAAGCCAACCACTGTCCCAATGTGATTTGAGCACAGCTTGGTGATTTTGTGGCATTCACTTTCTGCAACAAAAGCCATGCTGTAAAGTGAACATTTCCCAGAATTTGGGAAATAATAAAGGCATGTTGAATAAAGGCATGTACATGGCTTTTCTTGCTTCTTGCTTCTTCCTCTCCTGAGCTTTATCAGGTGTGTACACAGCTAACCGGAGGTCGCGCTCAGGAATTCGGAGGTCATATTCGGGTTTCCGAGTTTCGGGTTGAAGTCTATACAGCTAGGAGGGGACGGTACATACCTGTGTACACACACACACACACACACACACACACACTCGGAGGCTTTGAGTGATTGAATCCAAACATTCTAGCAGGGAATCAGATCTCGCATATTCAGGACGCTTTCACGTCGGTGTTAAGGTCGGGGTCAAGGTCAGGATCGATTAGGATAATGAAGGCTGTCATGGCCAAACATTCCAACTGATAAACTGTTAGCAACAATTGTGAGGTAATGAGGTAGTAACAACGATGGGCTTCTTTGACATTGCAAACATCGAAAATGTTTCTTTACTGATTCCATGCAGGCCAAAATGAACCATCGGTAAATTAACATTAAAACGATTAAAGTACACTTAAACAGGAAAGGACGTATTAATGCGAGAGAGACAAAAAAAAAACTGTTTCCAATTGGTAAATTTAACTCTTCGAATGTGACAATCATGGAAAGGAGGAAAAAATAGAAATGAGATGTTCCGTGGCATGTGGGCGGCACTTCTCAGGCTGAACACTATGGCAAAATCGCATACTGTGCAGTCGAAAATCATACCACACCTCCTGTAAGCACTGGTTTTTGTTGCATACTTAAGGCTATGGTAAGTCAAATAACAACTCTTTGCAACCGCAGTGAACAGAAAAGCAACACAGAATGTGCAGACCTTCAGCAGACGCCACATCGTCACCAAAACTGGACAGTTGAACTGATCAGGTCAAGTTTTCCCAGCATTGCACTGCTGCCACTTGATTGGCTGATTACATCATCGCATGCATGAGCAAGTGTTCTTAATAAAGTATTCGGCGAGAGTGTCTAACGTGGAATTCTATTACATCGAATTTCTTGAATGTTCCACCTGTACAGCGTTCTATTTCTGCTACATAAGCAGATCATTGGGAACCTTTCCCATCAGGTAAGATAGTTAGTGTACACCACCTGCAGGAAGTTTGCACACGTTGATTATGTCTTAAATTATCAGTGCAATGATAACGCACACTGCAACTGAAAAAAAAAATAATAAAGTTTGCACAGCTGCGTTGTTGAAGGCCATTTAAAAAAAAAAAAAGTATGAAATGCAAATCAGTATCACAAGCCATTAAGTGATCTAGAAACTACTCTGTACTGCAAACACACCAAAGCCCTGAAAATGGAAGTCTAATGATGTCGTGTTGATAACGATGATAACAATTTAGCCAACACTGCGGATTTTCAAAGTCCGAACAGATGCTATCGGCGCCGTTTTGCTAAAAGCGAACGCTGTCGTCATCTAGCGCAGATACCGAATCCGCACGCCGGCAGGTTCTGAACGAATGTGTGCGAGTGATTCATATCTGCTCTGCATAAAATTCTACTGAATATTGACCTTCAACCAAAAGTTTCTAGGACTTGCTGAATTGAGCATTATAGAACATTATTGGGTCAGCCTAGCGTTATTTATAGTATATTCTGCAATTGGTCTAGCGTCCGAAATCGTTCTGGAATCGATGTAGCGTTCCAAAAGCGGTTCCTGCCCGAGAACATTAATCCAGAAACGGCTTTTTAAATATTCTATTTTTAAAAAATGTTTCATTATAAACAGCTCACAGTCTAAAAGCATGAAATTATTCTCAGTATTGTTTGCAGAGAAGCAGCCCCATATCACGATGCTCCCAATGTTTCACTGTCTTTCTCCAAGCACGACGAGCTGAATTACCGCCAGAGTTCTTTTCACTTCTTCTTCCTCTGACCAGAGTACATTATTGTAACGCTTTTAGACGTGTGCGTGCGGAGATGATCGTCACGCAGTTCATTGCTTGTTGTACAACGTATAAAGCTCTTGTCCCTGCTGCTTTCGGGTTGTCCTGCAAGTCTTTTTCAAGTGACTGCTGCACTGGAAGTATATTAAATGATGAAAAAAAAAAAGCCGATCCTCTCTGTAGTTCTAAACGTAACACTCGATCTAGCGTTCCAGCTCACTCTTGACTCAGCCCCTCATTCGAAATCATTCTGAGACGTGAAAGTGTCTTTGGATTTTAGAACATCGTGGATTTCACTTCAGATTGTAAAATAATACTCAGCAACTTCCTTTAGCGTTTTAGATTATTCTGAAATCAGTTTAGCGTTCTAAAGCTGTGGCTTCAGGGGAAGCAGAAATGATTCTGAATCTATCCTATCGAATGAGAGAAGGGTGTTCACCGTGTTTGTGCTTCTAAAAAGGAGACCACAGTGAAAATGTAGAAATGTCGGATTTTAGATTTATAAGCCGTTTATGACTCCTTGCCTTCGCCACTTCTGGAGCTGACTAAAGCCGGAACGATTTAACTTCAAGAGCTGTAGAGGCTCCTGGGAAAGTCCCACAATACTGAGTCTTTCTCTGTGTGTGTGTGTGTGTGTGTGTGTGTGTGTGTGTAAAATAATCATACAATATTAAAAAATAATAAATAAGGGCATCCGTTTCACTGTTGCACCGTCTTTTCCTGCCGCAAGTCCTCAAGAGGTTTAGGAAGTGGTGCTTGGGGGGGTGAGGAAGACTTTGGTCCCCCTCATAAACTTTCATACACACACACACACACACACACACACACACACACACACACACACACACACACACACACACACACACACACACACACACACACACAAGCACACACAGGTTGTTCTATATTTATGAGGACATTTGACATTGCCCTATCATTGTGAGGACCTTAATACATATGTATACACACACACACACACACACAGGTTTTTCTATATTTGTGAGGACCTTTGGTCCATTTTGGTCCTAAAAAAGGGCCTAACACGTACACATACACACACAGTTTGAGGCTCACACACTTACCTTGGCTTATTCTCCTGTGCTGTGTTCCTACAAAGAATACAGTGCAGTGTAGCAGTGTATCATCCAGGATTTGTCCAAACCGTTTCAGTGTTTTGGTGTGTACATGTATTAAACCATTTTGTGAGGAGCAAAAAGGACCAAGCGTCTCTACAACGAAAGGACAGTATCAAACGTCCTCACGATCACCCAGTCCTCACAATTTTGCCAAACAAGTTAGTTCCCATTCTCACTTACACTAGGTTATAGCAGCTATAAACAGTTGTTTCCCGACCCGCCTCCCTTTCTCCTCTGTTTTGAAGTTAATGTCTTTAAAAAAAAAAAAACAACAGCAACAAAACCCACAGCTTGTCAAGTCACCAAGAATCCACAAAAGCGTAAAAACTTTAAGTTACAGTGTTATGGTACATCTGACCGTTACGAAGGCCTGACATGGGAGACTCCTTTCGTAAATGTTAACTAAACGTCTCCATGCAGAAAACGTCATCGTATCAAATATTTGACGTGGTTTTTCCAACCATGTTTACATGGAGCATCCACTGTACAAGTCCCTGTGAATGCGTTGTTGCTATAGAAACCATAACCTATTAGAACGAGTGAAGTTGTAGCTGTAGTACTGTCAGACAAAACTGACAGTACACCACTTCTGACCAATCAGAATCCAGAATTCAGACAGTGTTGTGGTGTAAATTATACATAGATAGAGTCCCAAATTTAAAACAAAAAAAAACATACAGAAAATCTGTTGTATTGATACTGATAATAACGATTATTATTTATTTATTTATTTATTCACCCATCAGATGCTAAAAGCAAACAAGGCAGGAAGCTCCCAAGCTCTGAGGTGACGTATTATTTGGGAACTCATAATTTCTCCGTTGAAAACCTAAAATAACCACAAAATTAAGCTGTATACTGAGTTTCTCGTTTAGTGTCAAAACGGAACTAAGATAATAAATGCTTGTCGTTGATGTGTACACAACACCCATTTTTTTCTCCAGAAATACCCTCAGGAAGTGCAAAACCAAGAGCTGGTTATTTTGGGCTATGCTAAGAAGAGGCCCAGAGAGAGATTGAGACAGAGAGAGAGAGAGAGAGAGAGAGAGAGAGAGAGCACCATGGGTGTGAAGATTGTAGTATACGTATATGTACTAAAAATGCAATTTCCCACACACACAAATCATAGTTGCCTTTGTGAATGTGGAAGTTACATTGGAAAATTATTTTTACTGTGTGTGGGTCACAGAGAGAGAGAGAGAGAGAGAGAGAGAGAGAGAGAGAGAGAGCAGCTTTAAGAGGAGAAGTCTTCCTGCATTTATGTATGTAAAGTGTGTGTGGAAGTTGATGACTGCTATTTACACACATGTGTAAGGTGTTCCAGGCCTGAGCAATGCTCACATGATTGTGTGCTTTTCTGCGTAAGGTTCCAGTAGTTAGTTCCCGACACGATTATTCTCGGACCTTTTCAGGTTTAGCGTCATAAAGGTTATTTTTGAAATGACTTACAACCAGGACCTGAAACGACAAAATGCCATTTGCTCGATAGAATTCTTTTTCATTTTTCAAGAGAATTGACTGCAAATTTGAATTGGTTTCATTTCCAAAAGTGCTTAAGTAATTATACTTCCTTATTGTGCTTAAGTAGCATTAAAAACAACAACAACAAAACACTTTTCTACTTCTTACAAGTTCATTTAGACCTATATATTTATCCTTATTTAGACTATTTAACAGAAAACATTCGATTAGGTTCAAATCTCATGTATTTATAGTCAGAACAACTTTTGATCTCACACTAACAAGAACAACGTGCTTGGATTTCATGTGATGTCTTGAGAAAAGCGCTAGCTCCACCCCCAAAATCTAACCCTAAACTTCATGGATATTTACATGGATTGTGAGAATTGTTAGAAATTTGTGTGGGAAAAAAAACAATAGCGTGAAGTTTATTCGAATTTTAGTTCAAATTTATATGCCTTTTAAGCTTTTTTTTTTATTTATTTATTTATTTTTAAACTATATCAATTTACTGTATGCGCCATTTTTCTGTGATTTTTCCATCCCGGGACATTTCCTGTCAGATCTTAAGAATTTGCAATTCTCACAATCTCTAAAACTCCCTGTTCACAGCATTTTACAATATGATAATTATACGGAATTATTTTATTTTAATTTTTTTTAGAAATGGTTGACATTCTTGCGAGAGGCGGGATTAGCTAGAGTAGCTTTACTTGCGATGACATTTCTTATGACTTCATTCACAAAAATATAATAAATATCTTTGGTTAGAATTCCTACAAACTCAAAGCCTTCTGTTTATATTTCATCACTGCAACTTCCTGCTTCTCCTCTTCCCTGGCCACGCCCCTGATCATTTGTTGTTGTTGTTGTTGTTGTTGTGCATTTCATATAACATATATTAGAACTGCATTTCTGTTCAGTGATTGATAGTTTACATCATTGTACTAGTCATGTTCTGCTATTTTCTGGATGTTGATTATTAAGGATTTCCCTGCTTAATCCTTGCAATGACTCTGTTTGAATAAAGACCCTGGATTCGCATCCAACCGCTGCTGACTCTTGACACAGAACCCAAAAGTGGAACCTTTAATGGACTCCATATTCAATGTGCAAAGGACAGGTGTTAATTATAATGTGTGTGTGTGTGTGTGTGAGAGAGAGAGAGAGAGAGAGAGAGAGAGAGAGAATAGAAGTCAGGAAATTACCATGTAACCCCACACATACATGTATAACCTTCACACCCAGGGTTTTTTTTAGACATAGTTTTTCTTTTCATTTCCCTTTACACCTGTAGGTGTCTAAATATTGATCTTCTCCTTTTGTTCTAGTCAAGGAATATTTTGTTGATCAGTGTGTTAAGAATTTAACATCTGTCTACATTCTCCACATGTCTCTCCGCATGTCTTTTAGCTGTACTCATGTTCGACGCATGTGAATCGAAGACAGCTTTGGCTAAACGCGTGTTTTGATGACATCGTATGACGTGACTGGGCCCAAATCTGTGGAAAATCTGCGGTAATTTAGAAACAAATTGCAAGCTCCTCCACGACTGTCACGACTCCTGACGTGAGGAAGTTCAGACGGATGCAAGCGCAGTATGATGAGGTTTTATTTAGGAGATAGACAGGCAGATATATCCAAAACATGATCCATAAACGTAATCCATCCATCTATCCATCTTCTACCGCTTATTCCTTCTTCAGGGTCGCAGGGAACCTAGAGCCTATCCCAGGGAGCATCGGGCACAAGGCGGGGTACACCCTGGACAGGGTGCCAGTCCATCGCAGGGCACAATCACATACACACACCCATTCATACACTACGGACAATTTAGACACGCCAATCATCCTACCATGCATGTCTTTGGAAACGTAATCCAGTAACAGGCAAAAGGTCAGGCGTGCTAGGTCAGGGTCAATGAACAAAACGTGAAACGTAAACTACAGCGAGGAAATGGTAGCGGAGAAACCAGCGTGAACTAACTCTAACATGGAACGTGACTATGATTATGACTATGACTAATGCATTCATTCAAATCTAACTCATCTAATCTAATATTCCTTTCTGTGTGCTGGGAGGCACGCGGTATATATGCCGACATGATCAGCCTCGTAAATGCTAGCAGCTGAGGGCAATACAGACACACGTGAAATCCCAGCCAATGACAGAACAGGGAGGAGACATGACAGAAACATAAACAAGCACACGTGTCCCAATGTCACTGTCAACAATGGAAAAGCAGGTGCTCATGCATTCGTGCTTAGAGCACGCTGCTTCATGGGGGAATCTTGACAAAACCCCCACCCCCTCCAAAACACTCGCGGAGTGCCACGAGACATTTATCTTCATTGGCGGCCCCGGACCCCTGGGCAGAATGTCCCAAGCAGAGCCAGGCAACCGTTCTTGGCAAAAACAGAAAAGCAGACTGATATTCACGGCGAAGCAGGAAAGCACCATGACGTCTCCTGCGGAACGGGAAGGCAGAGTGACGTCCTCGAAAAAACAGGAAGGCAGAACGACGTCCTCAATAGAGCATGAAAGCAGAGCCACATATACGGCAGAGGGGGGACACACCCCCCCCCCCCCCCGCCCCCCAAAAAAAAAGGCCGCCCCCTCGTGGAAAAGGCATGAAAGCAGAGCGACGTCCTTGGCGGAGCAGGAAAGCAGAGCGACGTCTCCAGCTGAACTGGAAGGCAGAGCAATGACCACAGACAAGCAGGCAGGCTGAGCAAAGTCCTCGACGGAGCAGGAAAACAGAGCGCTGTACTCAGTAGTTCAGGAAAGTGAAGCGAGGTCCCCTGTGAGGCCAGGGAGAGGAGCGTGGGTCTCCGTGAGGCCAGGGAGAGGAGCGTGGGTCTCCGCGAGGCCAGGGAGAGGAGCGTGGGTCTCCACGAGGCCAAAGGGAGGAACGAAGCTCTCCGCGAAGCAGGAGTGGGGAACGATGTCCTCTGTGGAGCAGGAAGGGGGAGTGACACACGGTGTGCAGCAAGCGGAAAAAAGGCGGCGAAAAAAAAAAAAAAAAAAGAGAAAAAACCCCAAGAAAACAGAGAAAAAAAAAAAAAGAAGAAAAAAAAAGAAGAAAAACGCTGTACCCAGTGGTGCAGGAGTGCTGAGCGACGCTCTCGGCTGAACAGGAGTGCCGAGCAGTGTCCCCAGCAGAGTGGGCAGGCTGAACAAAATCTCTGACAGGGGAGGGAGGGTGGGAGACGACCTCATACAGGGGCACCGAGGTCGCCAGGTTAATCTCAGGGTGCAGCTCCTCGTAGGTCTCAGGTTGGACATGTCGGTAGACTTGGGCATGGGCAGAACTTGGTCGGCTGTATCAGTAGACTTGGGCATGGGCAGAACTTGGGCGGCTTGGGTCGGTAGACATGGGCATGGGCGGAACTTGGTCGGCCGTGTCAGTAAACTTGGACATGAGTGGAACTGGGTCGGTCAGGTCAGCAGGCTTGGACATGAGCGGAACTTGGTCAGCAGGCTTGGACATGAGCGGAACTTGGTCAACTGGGTCAGCAGGCTTGGACAGTAGCGTGTCTTGGGAGGCTGTCTCTTCAATAACATCATGGAGAGCTGAGGATCCAGCACTCACCAGCTGCTCCCGCAGTCTCACCAGTCACGGGCCGGACCGCAAAACCTAGACACCAAGAACCCGATCCACTGTCTCTTAGTAGGCTTGGGATACGCCAGGCTGCAAAAATATTCCTGGCAGCCAAAGAGGAACTCCAGCAGGTAGCTCCCCAATCCCGCCGTCTCTGGCAGAAGTTCGACGGCGTACCGTTGAGGGAACTGCTCGGACAATAAATGTGGCCAGTAATCAGAGCATTTCAAAATACGAATACGGTATTGTCCTGCTACTCTCATTGTGGCACGATGTCTCCCCTGTCTTCCTGCTGCATCCATGCTGTGGCAGAATATTCTGTCACGACTCGTGACGTGAGGAAGTTCAGACGGATGCGAGCGCAGTATGAAAAGGTTTTATTTAGGAGAGAGCAGATATATCCAAAACGTGATCCTAGTGTCAAAAACACGTTCACACAAGTTTTTCAATATTTGACGACCTTTGACAATGTCTTATCTTTGTGAGGACCTTTAGTCTATTTTGGTATTTTTTTTGGTCCTCACAAAGGGCCTAACACATGCACACACACAGTTTGAGGCTCTGGGTTTATCTTAAATCAACTTAGGGTTCAGCGTCTTGCTCAAGGACACTTCGGCATGTGGAGTCACCCGGGCCGAGAACCGAACCGCCAACCCTACGATTAGTGGACAACCCACTCTACCAACTGCGCCACAGCCGCCCCCAACTACACACGTACACACTCGTACTTGCAGCTTTGTTCCTCTGCCAGCAAACACATTATCTGAGCGCAAGAGGCATAAAATAATGCTAACAGTGTTACGTTCCCGACAGGTGAAATTTGCTTTCAGCCTCAACCTTAAACTCCAGGACTTCGTCCAGACATACATTACATCTCCCTCATAAGTGCACGCTGAATTTTTTTTCAACAAGACGCAACTGTAACCCAAGAACTTTCCATCTGATCCGGACCTGACCTGCAGCTCCTTCAACCTGAACCCGAGTGTAGAGCTACTGTAGCGGCTACTGACAGTTAGCGTTGAATATACAGCACACTGTAGCTACTGACAGTTATCATTAGGTCAGTAAACATGTCAGTAACAATCCAACAATGCGGACTAATATCTGACATCACAACATAGACGTAAATATGGAGTTATCGTAAGTAAGGCAAATTTGTTATTTTTTAAGTCTATTGCCTTTATGGTATTTTTTTTAGCTGGTTATGTATTTCTTTGTTTATTACCTGACCTGTCCATAAATGTACTTTTCTGTTAATTATCCGTTGTGGCTGAAGATCATTTTGGATTTTGTTAATGGAACGGTTAAGTAGCTCCTCCAACTGTTTGAACGGATTGTTGTGCGTAATGTTTTTTTAAAACATTTTTTTAGCAGATTATATTACCTGTTCCCTTGAAGGGTGCCAATAATTCTGAATCTTATTATTTATTTATTTTTTTCACTTGTGGTGCAAAACAGCAAGGGCAAGTGAGGACTGAGGCAGAGTCAAACACACTGACTGGAAGTGCATTAGACGGTCAGGGCGATGAGGTCGAGACAAAAATATACAGAAAAACCCACTCTGTGTGAGTGTGTGTGTGTGTGTATGTGTGTGTGTGTGATTGTGTGTGTGTGCGCTGAATTGAAACCCAGACCACATTGACAGAGAAAAAAAAATTCTCAGGTGGGCTGTCTATAAACTGTCTCAAGAACATCCAGCATCCCCCTCCACGTCCTATTTGTGTAGCTGGTCAAATCGTGTCAAATGTGCCCACACACACACACACACACACTGTGTGGAGATATAAGCAATTTCTGTGTGTCTGTGTGTGTGTTTGGGTGTATTAATCTACTACATGGATGGGTAAATCAGACGGTAGATCAGATTTAGATCAGATCATGTGACATTGTCTCACAAAGAACTGTGTGTGTGTGTGATTCGTTGCTGCTTTAATGTTGAGCCATGCAGGTGTTTTCTTCGAAGTGATAAGCCCTGTGAGATCAATATCTCTGTGTACTCACACACACACACACACACACACAGAAATTGCTTATATCTCCACTGATGTATTTATTTGATAATGACAGATTTGCATATGGAAAGATGGCTAGTTGTTTGCAGGTGTGTGTGTGTGTGTGTGTGTGTGTGTGTGTGTGTGTGAATGAGGATGAGTAGCGCTGATATCACTTGACGTGGTGACATCATCATCTCTTCAATCTGTCGTATGATGCTGTGGATTTTAGTGGAAAGCTCTAGAACAATGATATATATATATATATATAGAGAGAGAGAGAGAGTGAGAGAGAGAGAAATAAATGAGTGAGAGAAAGAAAGAAAGTGAGAAAAAGAAAAGAGTGAGAGAAAGAAAGTGAGAGAATGAGAGAGAGAGAAAGTGAGAGAGAGAAAGAAAGAAAGAAAAGAGTGAGAAAGAAAGTGAGAGAGAAAGAGAGAGAAAGAGATAGAGAAAGAGAGAAAAAGTGAGAGAAAAAGAAAAGAGAGAAACAAAGAGAGAGAGAGATAAAGAAGAGAGAAAGAAGAGAGAGAGCGAGAGAAGGGGAAAAACCCAACTTCCACACTCCAACCACATTACAGACATGGCCTGAGGGACATGCCTGGGTTTGGCTGATCTCTCTCCTTCTTTTTCCGTCTGCATTCCTTTTCTGACTCTCTCAATAGATAGATTTATTAAATGAAGGATGACAAATACTTTTGCATGTGCTATCAGATCAGTTAGCATGCGAGCTATCATTGTTAGCAGATAGCATGCTAGGCAACATTTCGGAAGGGAGGTATGTGTGTGGGTTTGGCAAGAAAAACACGAAATGTAAACGCCTCTTTGTCCTGAAGATGTCGCAAAAACGTAATGTTACAGCTTTAAGTCTGACACCGGAGACTCCGCCCATAAACGTTAAAGGAACGATAACAAAAATGTATTGCTATGAATATTAAACATTGAAAACCGTGGAGGGTGGGGCCTTGTGGTTGCTGCGGATCCATGACGTTAGTCTGCATCAATCACCGCATTTGACTTCTGACCAATCGGATTTGAGAATTCAACACTATTACGAGGTCATACTTTGTACTTTCAACTTTCTTTTACTGTTTGCGATTCATTTATGTCTGCTTTCAATTTATTATTTCATGCTACGGTTCCTGGGAACTGAACTTTCCCTTTGCTCTCTGGAAATTTCACCATCCAGGATTAGAGTGTGAGAGCGTCCAGTAGCTCAGTAGCTATCAAAGCCTCTTTCACACTCGTTAACCAAGACTGACTCAGTAGGTCCCCCGAGGTCTGGCCTGGCCTGAGTTCAGAACACAGCAGCACATGTTTGTCCTTCCTGGCTCAACAGAATGGTTTAGTGTCTTTGCCGTACAAGCCAGACTTTTAGCATTTCGTCAATAAATCTGGCCAAAAATTGCCTAATTTCACAACAACAAAAAAGCAAAACTCTTCTCGTAACCTGTATGCAAACAATGAACGATTGCTTTACGTACTCACTCATAACTACTTTTTTCAATGCGGTGACTGCAAAATGTTTGCTTACTTTCTACAAACCCGTGCTAAGAAATCCGCAGAATTATGTCAAGGTTTAGGTGCTGGCTTATTGATCGGAAGGGCAGGGGTTCAAGTCCCAGCACTGCCAGACTCTGGGTTACTGATCGGAATGTCGGGAGTTCAAGTCCCAGCACAGCCAGGCTCTGGGTTACTGATCAGATAGTCAGGGGTTCAAGTCCCAGCACTGCCAGGCTGCCACTGTTGGGCCCTTGAGCAATGCCCTTAAACCTCTCTGCTCCAGGGGCGCTGTATCATGGCTGACCCTGTGCTCTGACCCCAGCTTCCTGACATGCTGGGGTATGCAAAGATATATGTATATGTGATCAATAAAGACTCATTATCATTATCATTCTGAAGCTCGAGGCCAGAAACGTGTACACAAGCTTAGTGGCCCAGAAGCAGAGAATCTGATGCTGAGACTAACACCAAGAAGACACTGCTTTGGGGACACTGGTTTGGGTCTGACATGATAAACCATTTCTTATAGAAGCAATATTGTCCAGTTTCCATTTTGCAAACACAAATACAAGTAGATGGATGACAAACCAGATTCAGGGAGCTGCTGCGCGTGTTCCTGCTGTTGAAGTTCAGGGGTTCCCACCACGTCATTGATTGCCAAGAATATTAAACATGCCTAAAAATAGTGGAGGGCGGGGCCTTGTGGTTGCTGCAGATCCATGAAAGTAATCTGCGAAAGAGAAATAGTACATCTTGATGTACATCTTGCTCAGCTTGATGTTTCGCGCTCATAATAACAATTTTCACCTTGTTTATTGTGTCCGCCACTAGGCACTTGTGGGCATGTCCTACTGTATATTTCATTTGCTACTGGTTAACTTTCATAGGTTTAACTGGCCAGGCTAGTGCAATATCCACACAAGCTAGCTACAGAACCAGTGCTTGAAGGTTTGTGAACCCTTTCGAATTTTCCATTTAGAATTTCTACATAAATATAACATCATCAGATTTTCACGCAAATTCTCAAAGTGGATAAAGAGAACCCGATTAAATGAACGAGACAAAAATATTATACTCGGTCATTTATTTATTGAGGAAAAGTATGTGAACCTTTGCTTTCAGTATCTGGTGGGGCCCACTTGTGCAGCAATAACTGCGACTAAACTTATAATTGCAACTAAGCGGTAACTGTTGATCAGTCCTGAGCATGGAGGAATATTAGCCCGTTCCTCAGTACAGAACAACTTCAATACTGAGATGTTGGTGGGTTTCCTCACACGAACTGCTTGCTTCAGGTCTTTCCACAACATTTCTATTGGATTAAGGTCAGGACTTTGACTTGGTCATTCCAAAACATTCACTTTATTCTTTTTTAACCATTCCTTGGTAGGATGATTTGTGTGCTTAGGAACGTTGTCTTGCTGCGTGACCATTTTCTCTTGAGACTCATGAACAGATGTCCTGATATTCTCCTTTAGAATTCGCTGGTATAATTCAGAATTCATTGTTCCATCAATGATGGCGTGTCCTCCTGGCCCAGTTGCAGCAAAACAGACCAAAACCATGGCACTACCACCACCATGTTTCACAGATGGTTCTTGTGCTGGAATGCAAAGTTTTCCTTTCTCCAAACATAACGCTTCTCATTTAAACCAAAACGTTCTATTTTTGTCTCATCTATCAACAAAACATTTGTCCAATAGCATTCTGGCTCGTCCACGTGGTCTTTAGCAAACTGCAGAGGGCCAGGAGTGTTCTTTTTGGAAAGCGGTGGCTTTCTCCTCGCAACCTTGCCATGCACACCATTGCGGTTCAATCTTCTCCTGATGGTGGACTCATACTTTTAGGACTTGTGTGAAAATCTGATGATGTTCTTGGTCATATTTATGCAGAAATCTAGTAAAATTCTAAAGGGTTCACAAACTTTAAATGTCTATTTAGACTATCTGTCTGAATAAATAGATAGACAGACAGACAGATATACAGCTCTCACTGTATTGCTTCCTGAGTGTTATTATATCACACATAAACACAACAGCGCTGAAACATGGCTTCGTCTCTGATAATGAAGTGTGTGTGTGTGTGTGTGTGTGTGTGTTTCCGTTCCACTAACGTGTGTTGTGTGTCGAAAGGGTGAATGATTGTACTGACAGAATTATTGCACAAAGCTGAGTACACACAACATTGTGTGCACGCATGTGTGTGTGTGTGTGTGTGTGTGTGTTTTGTGTTTGTAGGATTGATGAAGGCTTGATAGTGTGAGATTGTTGAACATGTTTGTGTCACCACTGAGCTAATAAGCAAGTGGTGTGTTATTGATTGGTGTATCCTTAGCAGTCCTGTGCTTTTGTGTGTGTGTGTGTGTGTGTGTGTGTGTGTGTATGTGTGTGATATACTCATTATGTAACAGCGGCTGCTCTGTGACGACTGATGATACACACACACACACACGTTGTCGCAGGTAATAGAGACTCGTGCTGGTTAGTTAGCAGAAGGAAAGACAGATGGAAAGATAAATCGACAGACAGGTGAGGGAAGTAGAAAGACAGACAGATAGACGGACAGATAGATAGTATCTCTCTCTCTCTGTCTTTCTGTCTATGTTTCTAAATATATGAGTCTGTCTCTCTCTCTCAGTCGATCTCTCTCTCTCTCAGTTTGTCTCTCTCTCTCTCTCTCTCTCAGTCTGTCTCTCTGCCCGTCTCTCTCTCTCTCAGTCTGTCTCTCTGCCCATCTCTCTCTCTCTCGCTCTCTCTCTGGGTAATGATTGTCTGTGATTAAAGCTGTACAGGAAGCTGTGTGTCATTAACACGCTGTAAATTGAAGAGAGACAGGCGGAAGGAGAGAACATCAGATCAGCCGAGCATCGAGATCCTGAGTGCGAATGAAAACACACACACACACACACACACGACTGAATATTGTTTCAGGATTTTAAGTTGTTTTAGAGAGAGAAAGAAAAATAAATGGAGCGAGTGATGAGTTTTTTTTGTGTGTGTGTGTGTGTGTGTGTGTGTAACTGTTGTTTTACTCTCAGTCAGTACACTTAAGGAATCTTCTGATTTCCGATTTAGGAAAGAAACTACACTACACACACACACACACACACACACACACTGACAGCCTCCCACACAAATTAAACATCTGTCTGATCTACACGGCTGAACAAATATGGAGTTCTGCCAATACGAGAGTATACACACACACACACACGTCTTTAACATCAGCACTTCCTG
>CM022752.1:4143122-4260622 GCA_012411365.1 Ameiurus melas | reverse complement strand
TATGGCGCAAAAACATCCTAAAAGAAAACACACACACACACACACACACACACACACACACGCACATGCACACCTGCAGTCTGATAATGTCACTGATAAGGAATTCCACCTTCTAGTCACAGGACCGTAGTCAGGTTAATATACGATAAAAACAAACACGCTTACACACTTGCACACACTCACTCGCTCTTAAACCTGGTGACTAAGTGGTCTGTCTTAGCTGATAAGCTCGGGGATGCCGCTGATTCACAGATGATGACATCAGACAGCTGAGTCTAGCTGGAACGCCGGTCCCGGACTGCTCAGAGAGAGAGACAGACGCTACGTTCCAACACTATTTTTAACACACCCTCATTTCGCCATTCCCCCTCGAAGGGAATCCCCATCACCATCTTACACAACACAACTGGCTCGAGAGTTGTTACTCAGATTAGCCCTTACAGGCCTGAGAGGTTGTATCAACATCGGTGTCAGTTGAAAGAGCAGACCTTTCCCAGGAGGCACTGAGGCTCGATCTAGCAAAAGTTGTTTACAAACGTCAACAGGAACGATAAAAACGTCTAAAATCTCGACTCTATTGTATGTTGTATATGTTACAGCTGAAGTTTCCACAATACTGACTGTAGCTGGATAGCAAGTTGTTCAACTTACCTCAGAAGTTGGATGTCGGACCTCAGAATTACGCGGCTTTTCCCGACTGTGGCGAGAAAACACAGACGCTTCGATGTTCGCCATTTGCTAGCTAGCTAATGCTAGCCACGAGTGACCTAAATACTAGCATATACAGCACAACTGCTGTAAGCGGCCATGTTGATTTCGACGCAGTGTGCTCGAGGGGACATTTTTCTTTGTTGTTCCCTACAACGAAGTCTAGGAAACGAAACAAAAGTTCTGATTTGCTGTAATGAACTCGTACGGATGAAAACGCCTATTAGCTAGTTTTCAATACGCCCTCATAGACACGTGCTCGATCTTACGTTTACCTAATTTTATTAGACTTGATCTTGCGACGTCACCACGTTTTTTTCTTTTCACCTTGACGTGGCACTGGCCTAGCTAAACGCAGTGCTGCGTTGACACGAATTGTTGCTAAAGTTGCTAAATTTAAAGTTACTTCTCTAGTAACAAGTCGCTGTCAAATTTGCTAGTAAGCTAGCTAAATATTACTGACTGTAGTGTTGTTGCTTACGTTAATCTAGAAGCCTAAATTTGTTAGCTTATTAACGTTACGGTCTTAAAACGGTATGCTAGTTTACTAGTAAGCTAGCTAGCTAAAGGTGAATTACTAGTGGAGTTGTGTTTAAACGTGCAGCCATGTTTGAGCCATGTTTTCAGAGACCGAGAGAGCGGAACCGGACGTGCTTCCTGGGTAGGAGGAGCGTACTGTAACTGTATGCGGAAGAGGGCAGATGGCGCTTTCCTCCAAGCTACCATCGAACCTTTGGATATTTAACGGCTCATACAACAAACTTCAGGAGTTACCAGCTGAAAAGTAATGGCGCCCGCCTTAAGACAGCAAGTCTGGGAACGTGAACGAGAGAGTATTGAAAATTCTGTGTGTGTGTGTGTGTTCACATTGTATATGGACTTGAGCGATCTCTTTCTCTCTCTCTCCATTCTGTCAGCGCTGCTCTCTCACTCTTTCCCCTTGCACTCTCACTTCATGCCTTTCCTCCCTCCCTGTCTTTTGCCTCTCACTCTATTTTCGACCGCATTCCTCTCGTATGAGGTCATGTGGTGTGTGTGTGTTTGTGTGTTTGCTGTGCTTGTCTGGATTTGGAGTCATGCAGGTTCAGACACATGCACTCAAAGGTGGAAATATTGATTTGGAAATGAAAAGCATCTTCAAATTCAATTATTATTTGTGTAGCTCGTGTGTGTATGTGTGTATGGGTGTGTGTGCGTGTGTGTTTGTGTGTGTTTGTGTGTGTGTTTGCGAGGCTTGATATCTTAAATTAGGCCTTTATCAGCATTAAAGTTTCTCTCTCTCTCTCCCTTCCAACAGAGGAAACTGCAGTCCAATGATAACAAGCTGCAAGACAATAGGCTGCCATGCACACACACACACACACACACACACACAGGACTAGTTTAGCTCCGAGAGGTCAGCGGGTAAATAGAAGTGCCAAGACCCTGCTCTTGTGATAACCAACACACACACACACACCACAGGAAGGCCTTTATTAGACAAATATGGAATGATGTGGAAATACCGGAGAAGGCTGGGAATGCAGCACAAAGAGCCATGACGTCAGCCGTGTGAATAAATAGACGCCATTTTGAACTCCGGGAATTATGGGAAATCCCTAAATTCATACATTCCACAGATTTGTGCTTCTCACCCTCGGAAGACGTCGGGTTCCCACAGCACTGTCCAGTCTGTTTAGTCTACACGCTAATGCGGCTAATGATAAACCGCAGCTAACGGAGGATAGCGCCTAACTGCGCTCTCGGTTAAAGGAGTCGTCCGATCCCGGATACTAATACGGCTAACGTGACGAAAGGAAGCTAACGGAGCGTGGCGGCCAATCGTCCTCTCCCTTCATTTCCCTGACGCGGTTAATCATTTAGCCACATTAGCATTATCTGTCAAACTGCCAAACGTGCTCTCTCGTACGTTTTCTCAACGCCAGCGTTTTACTTTCCCATTGGAACTTCGGTTGGTTTATATTTCAGCGGATGAAGTAGCAGCGCTTCGGTCTCCGCAGGGTTAGGATGTTTAGGCTTGACATGAACTCCCACGAGGAAGTGGATTCACCTCTGAATGGACAGATGAATGATAGGTGGATAAACAGAGAGGATCCATATAGAAACTGTACACTAACCCTATGGCTGGATGGATAGAGACAGGAAGTGTTCTGTTCATTTCCATTTTCCAAAAATAAACAACCAAAAAAAAAAAAACCTGTTAAAGAACTCACGCCAGTTACACAATGAATGTAATGAAGGAAAATCTTCAAAGTGTGTGTGTATGTGTGTGTATACAGCTGGGTGCACGTTCGGGTGCACAAAGGCAGCTTTGATGAAGGGTTAAGTCGACACGCACACACACACGCACACACACACACACACAGATTATTTAGAGATCAAACACTGACACACGCGCACACAGGATACAAAGCTTAGCACCAATTGCTCATAATTACTGTCTGTGTGATTAGCAAAAGGCGCATCTGATGCCCCCCCCACCACACACACACACACACACAGTTGAGGAGAACAATGAAGGTGGAAAATGATTGTCCATCCATTAGCATACCCACCACCAGACACAACTGTGTGCGTGCGTGTGTGTGTGTGTGTGTGTGTGTGTGGAAATTTTGCGAGGTTAACAATGGTCTATTCTGTAGCGGAATGGACCCTCCCAAAACTGACCATTGGGAGACATTTGGGGACAATCCAGACCTGTCTCTCGGTCTTTCTCACTCTCTGTGTCTGAGTCTCTCTGTCTCACTCTTTTTCTCACTCTCTGTGTCTGAGTCTCTCTCTCTCTCCCCCCCCTCTCTCTCTCTCTCTCTCTCGTCTGTCTCTCTGTCTCTATCTCTGGACTGTATACAGAAAGTTCCAGGACCCCCGTTTATTTCTGTCCCGTCCCTCCCGGTTGTGAACATCCTGCACCAGTGTGTGTGTGTCCATCCCAACAATTTGTGTAGTGTAGTCCGTGTGTGTGAGTGTGTATCCGTGTTGTGGGTGGAGTTAAGTCCCAGTGTGCCGCTTTTCCAGTCCTCTTTTTAATGCACCGCCGTCGACTTCCCCACGCTGTTTCTTCCCTGTCACCATCGTAAGGTCTGAGGGATCGAATCCACATAAGTGTAGAGTTCTGGAACAGAACTTACTCAGGAGGCATTGTGGATGGACGCCACATCCTGTTCAAACCAGCAGGGGGGGAAAATGAGTCAGGCAGTTTATAAATGTAAACAGGAATAACCTAATAATAATTAACAATGCATTTGAATTGCTACTTCGGAAACGTCCGCCATGACGGCTGATGGAACTTGAGTCATTGGCATACTTCGCTGGATAGTTAGCAAGCTAGCTAAGTGGCACGCTCGATAGAATTCCAAAAAGTAGGTATTTTAAAGGAAATAGTACGAATCGATTTGGAACAGCCAGAGCAATTCATTTGTTTGTGCTGTACACCAAAGACATTTGGGTTTAAGATTTTAAAAGATGGATATGAGGCGAGAGTTTAGGATTTCAGCTTTTATTTCGGGTCTAAACCTTTTGTATCAGACCACCAAATTAGCCTCTTTCAGTTGTTGTTTGTTTCCGGGGGTTTCTCCCGTCCGTCTCCTCTTCAGGAGGTGAAATGCTGCTCAAATGGGTTAAAGTGTAAAGCCTTCCACTTTTCCCCCCTGATGAAGTCCTTTGTTGAGTTGGCAGTGTGTTTTGACACCATTCGGCGTCTGTTACTCTGTACACCAGTGGTTTCTTTCTTTTTCAGGACATTCCAAATTGTTGTATTGGCTATACCTAATGTTTGTTCCCATTGCCTCTTTTCCCTCTTTTCTCAGTTTCAAAATGGCTCTCTGATCTTCATGTTGCTTTATCCTTTTTAACAACAAATGCAGTCTTCACAGGTGAAACTGAAGGCTAAAACCAAGAGTATATGTTCAGAGCTATTTACAGTTTGAACAGCCAATCAACCAGACACACCTTGGTAACAAGAAACACCCGTCGGTGATAACTGGCTGTTATTTGCTCACCTACAAATTGGGACGATTTGTCGACAAAAATGTCATTTAACACATCTACATACAGTATAAATACCAGGAAGTAAAAGCTGAAATCCTAAACTCTCTTCTCATATCCATCTTTTGATCTCAAACCCCAAACCTCTACAGCAAAAAGACATGAATTGGCCTTGCCGTTCCAATCGTTTCAGAGGGGACTGTAGTTCCAAATGGAAAAAAAAAACTAACAAAAAAACTCGGCAGTCTGTATGCTGGCTTCCCATCACATGAGGTTCTCTGCAGTTTGAACCCAAGGCAAGGTCACCAATAATTTAATCTGTAATGAAAAAAATAGAGAAGAAACTAGAGAATAGAAAATAAAAACAAGGTTAGCTCACTAGGTAAGGTCACTATAGTACATCCTATGTAGGGAACAAAGTAACTAAGAAGCCATTTTGTATTCACAAGAAGATGGTGGATTTTAATTGGATCACAGGGAAGATGTGAAAATCCTCCGGAGATAGCAAGTTCGAAATTCTGATGATACCACAAACATCCAAGAGAGCACAATTGCCTTTCTGTCTGGGTGAGAGGGGCATATTGTGACATCACAGTGACACTAGTTAATTGTGGATGTCTGTGAGGTCATGTATGTGGAAGAGGGCAGATAGTGCTTTCCTCAGATAGTGTTACGCCGCCCTGTGATTTGATTCCGCATGAGCAGCGGTTTGAAAAGATGTTGGAGGAAGCACATTTTAGGATGATATAATGGAAGAGAGCTGGCTGGTGGGTGGGAAATGGGGAAAAAAATATTTGGTAGAACATGTGGGAAAAGGCAGGAAAAGTAGGACTATAATCATTCATCAATCCATCTTTTTTCTATACCGCTTATTCTACTGGGTCATGCGGAACATGGAGCCTATCCCACGGAGCATGGGACACACAAATCAGCCTTCCATGCATGTCTCTGGACCGGGGGAGGAAACCGGAGTACCCAGAGGAAACCCCTGCAGCACGGGGAGAACATGCAAACTCCACACACAAAGGGCCACGGTGGGAATCAAACCCCCGACGCTGAAGGTGCTAACCACTAAGCCACCATTATAGTGCGCCCCACTATAATCATGGTTTATGGTAATAAGGCGTCTACTTATAAAAATACATTTAAAAAAACCTGCCTCAAAGAACTAATCCTATCTTACAGACATTAACTGTAGGCCTAATTATAAAAATAGGTCTGTCTTGTTTCAGGTGTGTGTGTGTGTGTGTGTGTGTGTGTGTGTGTGTGTGTGCGTACACACTTTTGGCTTGGAGTGTGTTAGGAATCATAGCAACAGTATTATAGAGATAAAGATCACAGCAGCGGTATTTCATACAGCACTGCGAGGTAGCGAGCGAAGAACCTGCAGGGGCACTTACACATCCATAAATCCCCAAATCCTGGAAGAGCTCTGAAAGTGTTTCACATGTTTATCCTTTCAACCTAAACAAAAAAAGAAAAGACAAGATTGTTACCCTGAATGAAGGAGACACTAGAACCAAACCAAACTCAATTAAGCAAAAGCTAAATCTGTCAGACAAGCCAAAGAAATGCTACGATGCTAATGTAATTGTTCTGTTATTGCTGCTTTATACATTATACTGTATGTGTGTATATTATAATATATTAATATATACATGTGTATATAATGTAATACATGTTGAGGCTTTTGTTTCAATTATACTGAAACTCACTCTTGCTAGTTTTTATAGTTAGCACGAACACTCTGAGTCTAAGCTAGCACACAGCTACACTGTAACGAGAAAAGTTGAGGTGAATTTTTTTTACAGCTTGACCTTATATAAATGAAGTATCTCAAAGGGTTTCACTTTTAGTCAAACAGTAGAGACTATACTGTAAATATTAGCTAGCTAGTTTAACTAGCAACAACTTCCAGCAGTAAGGAGTTAGCATTGCGCAGATAAATGAAAGATTCCATGTTTTCTTCTTCTCCTTCTTCATTTTACACTGATATTACACAATTACTTCCTCTTTCTGTCTAAATAAATGTAGTAAATCAAATTTTTTTTATATATATAATTTTATAAGATGTAAACACCACAGGTACCACAAGTAAGGGATTAATGGCTAATCTTAGATGCACCTGTTAGATAAAGGTCATAGGATTTAACTTACGATGGATGGATGAAAATATATATATTTTAATATTGTTGAATGTACAAACAAGAAAACTAAATACATGAGCTTTACATTTTTTAAAAAGAAAATAATAAAACATGGGCGCACGGCACTTTCGCCTCACACCTCCAGGGTCCGGGGTTCGATTCCTGCCTGGAGTTTGTGTGCGGAGTTTGCATGTTCTCCCCGTGCTGCGGGGGTTTCCTCCGGGTACTCTGGTTTCCTCCCCAAGTCCAAAAACATGCATGGTAGCCTGATTGGCGTGTCTAAAGTGTCCGTAGTGTATGAATGTGTGTGTGTATGTGATTGTGCCCTGTGATGGATTGGCACCCTGTCCAGGGTGTACCCCGCCTTGTGCCCGATGCTCCCTGGGATAGGCTCCAGGTTCCCCGTGACCCTGAACAGGAGTAAGCGGTAGAAGATGGATGGATGGATAATAAAACAGACAGAAGGTGAATAGAGTACGTCACTATCAACTCGGACCGTGTGCTGTCTGTAACATGGTGTAATGTCTCCCCCGTGTGATGGCAACGATTATCATAAAATATGTAGACACTGAATTAGCTGTTTGCAAACTGTACGATTGTTCCTGAGTTTTTCCAACAGCCAGTTATTCATTCTCATTTATAAAGTATTAAGAAGAAAGTTTTCATTTATTCCTGTAAATCTGGCTCGTTTTGTAGACTTGAATTATGAATTAACGCAATATTGCATGGTATTGTGATACTTCAGCTAGTATAGTATCGTAAGATATGTTTATAGTATCATGACAACGCTATATTTGTGAGACACTACTGTGCATCGACAACCACCATCACCAAAAAAGTGTAGCTACAAAAAAACGTGAAATTATCCTAAAATATAAAATCCAGGTACAATAATATAGGTGTTATTAATTAGTGTTATTCATTGAAAGAGTCAACTTTATTAGTTATTTTCACTCTCCTAGAAAATCATTTTTAGACTTTACGCTCCTTAAATTTTCATATTGTAAATATCAAATGGGCTCAGTTTAGCATCCAGCCATTTCAGTTTAGGGTCCTTCACCAATGTTAAAAAATCTACCAAGAATCAGGACAATTTGCCATCTGCGCTGACCTTCTCATGCTACACAATGTATGTAGTTAGTGCTAAAGCTACCTATGTGCGTTTTAAGATGGATAAGTCGCTCAACTGTGGTGTAGAACTTGAGGATGAGCGTCCATGGCCCTACCTCAGGAAAATATTTCAATATGTTGGAGTAAGCAAAGACTGGTATAATACACCTCATATCTCTGTATCTCCCTAGAAGACATGACCTCCATTTTATTTTATTTTATTTTAAAAAAATTCAGCTACAGTTCATTGAGGGAACCATGAATGCCAACATGTACTGTGACATACTGAAGCAGAGCATGATCAGTATGCAGTATTCCAGCAAGATAACGACCCCAAACACACCTCCAAGACGACCACTGCCTTGCTAAAGAAGCTGAGGGTGAAGGTGATGGACTGGCCAAGCATGTCTCCAGACCGAAACCCTATTGAGCTTCTGTGGGACATTCCCAAACAGAAGGCGGAGGAGCAAAAGGTCTCTAACATCCACTAGCTCCGTGATGTCATCATGGAGGAGTGGAAGAGGACTCCAGTGGCAACCTGTGAAGCTCTGGTGAACTCCATGTTCAAGAGGGTTAAAGCAGCGCTGGAAAATAATGGTGGCCACACAACATATTGACACTTAGGGGTGTACTCACTTTTGTTGCCAGCGGTTTAGACATTAATGTCTGTGTGTTGAGTTATTTTGAGGAGACAGCAAATTTACACAAGCTGTACACTCACTACTTTACATTGTAGCAAAGTGTCATTTCTTCAATGTTTTCACATGAAAAGATATAATCAAATATTTACACAAATGTGAGGGGTGTACTCACTTTTGTGAGATTTATTTAAATTTTTTTTTACTAATGCCTGGTTAGACTAACATCGATTTGATAAGCTAATGCAAATCTGCTATAGGCAGCAAGTCAAATTCTATCTAACGGTAAGTAAATATTGCAAACTTACAGAGACTTTAAAGAAAATCATTTTGAACAGTTTTAAGAAATAAACATTATTTGTTGTGGGGTGTTTGTTTTTGTTGGGTTTTTTTTTTACACAAAAACAGGGCATTAACTTAATTTAACATCAGTTGAAAACTGAAAACGTTTACATGTAAAAGTAGCTTCCAATTAAGTACTTTGAGTTGGATTTTTGACACATTATCTCTATTTTGACTTCAAACACAGAACAAACAGCTTCGCTTTGCTCTATCAACAGCACAACTCCATTATGAAGTAGTGTTGTGTGGGGGTGTAGTTCCTCAATCTGGCCATCAGGTGGTGACAATCCACAGCTAATCTCTGACCCGGTCGCGTATTTTGAAAAGAACTCCGAGGCGGAGCTTTTAATTGTCAACAGCCTGCTTCCTGCTGTAACTGTCACCGTTTCCTCCTGGCCTCGTTACTCTCTGCCTCCGTTATTTTTTTTATTTTAAGGTGCAGAGCAGCATTGTGCGAGTTTGGGGTGTGTTCTCTTCGGCGGTGTGTGCTTTCATCTGCCAGCTCGATGCCTTCGTTATCAGAAAGCCAACAGGGCGGTGAGTGATTCTGAAATAGAGTGCACTTCTTATTTTTAGGAAATAAATATCGGTCTGCATGGTTTTTTGTGTTTGTGATTGTTTCTGGTTTGATATCGAGTCCCAAGGGCAGTATCTGATCAAGTCCTGAGTTTGTGTTGAGTGCAGATGAGTGAGTTTATAGCTTTTGCCTTGTTTGGGGTTCTAAATACTGTCCAACGTCATCACGAACAACGTTTACGAATGAGCAAGTAATAAGAAATTCTTTTAGATTATGAACAGTTTTAGATATTAGTTCGAGTTCTTATTGTTTTTGTACAGCACGTGCGTGCGTGAGTGAGTGAGTAAGTGAGTGCGCGCGAGCATGAAGATGGAGTTTCATTCCAGCAGCAGTTTCCATTGACCTTTCTCTCTCTCACTCTCTCTCACTCACTCACACTCACACACACACACACACACACAGTTCAATAAGTTGTAGTGTGTTGGAATCCCTGCTGGGGGGACGACCCAATAGAAACCATCACAAACATTTCTAATGGTTTCTACTACAAATGCCATTACAACCCATCAGCTAACCATTAATACTATTACCATTACTGGTCCTTATTGGTATCTACTAGACATAACATGTCAACAACAGAAGTCAACAAATGGCTAGGTTCCATTTAAACCAATCCGATTCCCATTAAAACCATTACAAATTCTGTGAGGGTTTCTGTTGTTGTTGTTGTTGGTTTCCGCAGGGATTGTATGGTAGCCATCCCTGCTGAAAAAACAACAGAAACCCCTCAGAGAATTTGTAATGGTTTTATCGTTGTTGGTCCTTAATGGTATCCTTTAGACATGACCATGCCACCAACAGAAGTCAGCAAATGACCAGTTTCCATTAAAACCAATACGATTCCCATTATAACTGTTAAAACCATTACAAACTCTGTGAGGGTTTCTGGTGTTGTTTCTGCTGGAATTGTATGGTAGGTATGATGAGGACAGAGAGTCTATAAAACATAACATTAGTGAGAAGAGGAACACGTTTGTCTTAAAGATATTCCATCATATTAAATGGATTTTTTTTTTTTTTAAATGTATCATTGTTTAATAATAATAAAAAAAGGAGGTAATCATTGGCAGATTGCGCTGGATAAAAGGAATAAAACACTTTGGTTTGTGCTGTTATTGGTAAATAATCAACCTCATCACACATTGTTTTATTCCTTACTCATAAAGTGATGCAGTTACATTTTTAAAACCACAAATATCATTACAAACCACCAGCGGTTAACCGTTAAAACCATTACCAAAAGGACGTTGGTCCTTAATGGTATCCACTAGACATAACATGCCACCAATAGAAGGTGACAAATTATCAGTAGAGACCCAACAGGGACCAATACATTTACCATTAAAACCATTAAAAATTCTGTTGTGTTTTTTTGTATGGAGACCTTAGCTTCTCACAGCTTAAACAGAACCACAGCTGTGCGATTTTAAACTCCGTAACTAATAATTACACCAATTCTTTAACCCCCAAACCCCCCCATCCGCCCCATGTACTGTTTTACTGCCACTTTTGTTAGCTACCTGAAAACCAAGATACACATATGTGTTAAGTGTGAGGTTTGAATAAACCTAGCTGATTATTACATTTATTCAAGAGAAACACAGCTAGTGCTTTAAGTGAAGGGAAGTCATGTGAATTGCCACGACTGGATCATTTTAGCTGCTGCGTGACTTGTCTTTAACATCTTAGCTTTCTCTGTCTCTCTCATACACACACATACAGAGAGAGAGAGAGAACACATTCCAATAGTGTGCTGGATAACGTTAATTAGCCCATTTAGCATGTAGGTCGAGTATTATTCCTGCTTTAGCCTATTAGCAGGATCAGAAATTGAATGAGGATTAAGTCCTTTAAACCAATTTTTCTTATTTGTTCTGCGTTAATGCTGTGTATTTCTTCACACCAGGCCACAAAACCTCTAAAAGCCACCCAGACATTACAGAAACAATGTTAGCTGAACCTTGACGCTCCCTTGAAAGTGTTGAAAAGGGACAGTTATGCAAAACAAAATGCTATCGTTTATTTCAAACAAAACGAGGAAACAGCTGGAATTCGGCGAAGCACCTGAACTGAAAGCCGGTCCTATATTATGTTTGTTTGAGGCAGCTGCATTGTGGCCGTGAAAACAACTAACGTTACGCTCCATGTAAAGTTTGCAATAGCCTGTAATTTGTTCACGACGCTAACGCATTGGTGTGTTATAAACTACCTCCGAATGTTCCACCATGCATCTTCATTCAGCCCGTGTCCTCTCAGCAACATGTAGCCTCATGTCACCTAATAATTACTCACGTGTTCATGCTTTTAATAAATCTTTTTATCCTGCCACTAGATCAGTGAATTTAAACTAATGCGTGCATTCAGAGTATATGGAGTGTGTGTGTGTGAGAGAGAGAGAGAGAGCGCGCGCATGTATGCGTTTAGGAGTGCAGATTAGCGCTTGTTATTAGCACTTAGCTAATAGCGCTTGTTATTAGCACTTAGCTAATAGCACTTGTTATTAGCACTGTTTTATTAGTCATTGTCAGACAGTGTTTGATAACTAAAATATCCTTCTGTCTTTCTTTTTGCCAGGATCATCCAGAGGAGGATGTCCTCCAGGAGTTGAAAATGTTATTTATTTTTTGTTTAAACCACACCATGGTATCGACTTTGATATCGAGTATCGTGTACATTTGGTGGTATCGGTACCGACTACTAGATTTTTGGTATCGCGACATCCCTAGTATTTTACTAAAGGTTTTAAATATCATGATGGGTATAATGATGGGAAACCGTATATTCATGACATTTTGTCAAAATAGTTCAATTTTATAAAAATTTTGTCATTTTACCTCAGCCATCATGCTATCGGCTAATCTGTTGCTAGCAAAATGCAGCAGAGTTCTGATTAGCCAGTAGTAACAGGATTAGGATTTTCCTCTAGGGTTATGTTTTAGAGAGTTTTAAGAAAGATTTTTGACGGTAATTTAATCTTATTGTTCTTTATTTATAGTTATTTATCAAATTGTTTGATCAGTGTTAGCAAGAAAATCCCCTTCAGTTGTTTGAGGCTCAGCGTTGTCCCTGACAACAAAACATTGTGGTGGTGTGTGATGCTATATTTTAGCACTCTGTTTCCGTTGCGTGTGTGTGTGTGTGGTTAACTGCTTTGAAAATATGTAGTGGTTAAAGATTTCAGCTAATGTGTACAGTGAAATATTAGACATTTTTACCTTCAGGGAATGCAGTAAGTTGGAGTCGCATGGTAACTGCGGTGGAAATGAATATTAATACCAGATCTTACATATTTCCGTGATAAAAGTAGACTAATGGAATGTTGAACAAATGGGGTTTGTTTTGGTCCCATTACACAGAATCCTGAAAAGTGATGTCTTGGCAAATAAAAATATCTTGAATTCTATCCTAAGGTTACAATAAACCAAATATACTATGGTTGTTCAAACAATTTCTTGGCATTTTTTACTCATTTCAAACTTGGAAATAGTCTTGTTTTCTTGGCAGTTAATTCTGTTAAGTTGAAACATTACTTCTGTCTAGAAACAGTTCTGTGCCAATGTAATAATGAATAGAAGTTAAAGCTTGAATTTTAGTAAACGTGTGTAGAAATAGTATAACAATTTGGTTTATTGTAATTATGATGATAAGAATAGGATATTCCTCTTTGCTAAGATGTCATTTTCGCAGTGTATAAAAAGAAATAGTTAAGTAAAAGAAAACATTTTTTTAAATTATGGTGAAATCATTGTAACCATACAGCCTACCATACTAATCACAGTTTAATGGAAGTCCAATTATTATTATTTTTTTTTAATTGACTTAATTACTTCCAAGCTACACTCAAGGGTATGGTATATCAGAGAGCTTACGCAGATTAATGGATGTATTTGTCTGACTGTACATGCACGACTTTCACACTTCGAGTGTTCTAATTAACCTACGCAGTGTTACAGTTCATGAGATGTAAGCAGCACATCGGCGTACCATCATTTTAATTGCCATATGAACGATATAATGCAATTTCATTGATTTGCGTGCCTTGTTAGACGTTGGGTGCACAATCATGGGGCAGTGTGCGCCTTGCCCCATTTACACCCATAGAGTTATCGTTGCACCTAGTGGGCACAAATGTGAACTGAAATAATCGGTAATAGAGGCAGGGATCACGCTGCCTCTCACGCACAGTTAATGACAGGGTTGCCAGTTTATACCAAATTGTCCTTGTTAAAAATACTCCTGTAGTGAACTAGTTCGCGATGCAAAAGGAGAGGAATTAGAAGAAAAAGGTCCATTTGTTTAGTGTGAACATGAGTGGAGTTGAAAGGTGCATGAAAGGTGATCTTGTTACCTTTAAGCACAATTTAGGTCAGACATTTCTTATTTTGTGAGCTGATATTTGCAAAGTTAAATATCGCTAGTTTGGTAGTATTTTTTATTTTTTTTTGCCTTGAGTCACAGTGAGCTTACATGATTAAGAGTGAACCGTTCTCCCCTGTCTCTCGTGCTGTAGAGTCGAGGCGTAGTGCGCGGTTGGTGTCGAACAGACCCTACCCGCACGACGATGACACGGCGAGCACCAGCTCTACCGGATCTGTAGGACAAATCTCTTATAGAGAGAGTCCTGTGAGGTAAGTGTATGTCATAAGAGTGCACGTGCTGTATATCGTCTCCGGAAGCAACGCGTGCTTCTCTGTACGCGTATGTTAATTTTCCAGGGTCTTCAAGAGGAAAATGGGAACCCGCAAAGGGGGCGGAGCTTCTCTCAGCCCCAGCAACGGCAGCGATTTGAGCAAATCCCAGAATCCGAGCATGAGCGAGTTCCTCACAGGTCAGTTCTGGTTTCCAATTATCAGACAGACACGCACCTTTTATATTTATTTGTTTTTATTCTACACTTTGTTCTCTGGTTAAAAAAATTAAATAAATAAATCACAGTGTGTCTATTATTATTATTATTATTATTATTATTATTATTATTATTGTCTAATTGCCTTGTGTCACCAGCGAGGAAGAGTCCTGCTTTTCGGGCCCCGAGTAGCACCGTGTCCCCTTTGGCTGCTTCAGCCTCGAGTACTTCGACTCGGATGGATCCATCGGGTTTCTCTTCAGGATATTCCTCCTCCGAGGAAGGATATGGCCGGAGCAGCAGCATGCACAACACGACCCCCGGTGAGCGTGTGTAGGGGGGTGGATTAGTAACTTGCAAATGCAAGAATGAATTAATTATTTAATTAACGAATTACCGTCCCCTCCGAATGTACCGGAACGGCGAGGCAGATTCTGTTCCAGTACTTTCGGAGGGGACTGTATATAGTATATGTATAATGACCGGGACGTCACAGTAGTAGTCTGATGATTCATGTTTATAGATGCGTACGAAACGAGTTCAGGCGCGCGTTTCTTGGGTTGTTCTCTCAGCTCAACCGCAGCATCTTCCTGTTTCCTGTCTGACTGTCTGTTCACTTCCTCCTCGCTCACTCACTCGTGCGGTTCAGGGTTGAGGATGAGGATGATGTAAACTTATGACAGGCAGTCTCGGTATTTCTGAAAATTCCTTACCATCAGTGAATCATAGCTGAATGTCTAATATAGCGTCTTATTTATTTGTTTATTTGTTTGATTCCCTAGCGACTTTTATTTATATATGTATTATCTAACATCTGGACAAAAACCTCCAGACAACATTGTCCTCATGAGTGTTTGATTTTATTTTAAGAATTGCTTAAATGATTTAAGTAAGCGGTCAAATAAAATCTATTACCCGCCTCCCAGGCCCTGCTCACACTCCGTCAGAAGGAACGCCAGGACGCAGGGACGTACTGACTGCCCCAGGTGTGAGATTCATATATATCATGCATGCGCTCGCACTCCAAAATGCCAGCATGTTTATAACTCATGCCTACTTTGTTTGTTCAGCCCATGCCTTTGCAGTGGTGTATTTCTGGCTGGGCGTGGCATGGTACAGTATAACATCTGGAATGTCTCTGCTCGATGTTTCTCTGCTCAGCAGGTAAGCTCTGTGTGAGTGTGCGAGTGTTTGAATGTGTGCGCTCTACATTACCACGCCCTTCTATCTCTCCTCAGGTGCACTGCCGGTGTGAGGAAGACCCTCCTCCTGCTCCTCCTCCTCGTCCTTTTGCTTTTCGGTGAGTGTGTGTGCGTACACACCTTCTCGAAGTGCTCCGTAAAGAGTGCCGCCAGGTGTTAGAAAATACAAGTAAAAATGCAGTAAGAAAATCTATGCATCAAAAAATCACACACGCACACACGGCTCACCTGCTGAGCAGAGACATTCCAGATGTTATCTGCTGGTGTGTTGGTGATGACAGCAGGTGTGTGTTGTTGCAGGTGTCTGGTACTGTTACCCCTGGGTTACTGGCCTGTTTCCCCATTCGGCTCGAGCGCCTTCGGTTCCGCCCCGCCCTAAAACACACACGCAGGTTCAGCCTCGTGTGGATGTAAGTGACGTCACTTCCTTCAACAGTTAACACATCTGAGCGAATACGTATTCAACAGTGCTCTCGATTTCTGAGCGCTCTCTCTCTCTCTCTCTCTCTCTCTCTCAGGAACGTGATACCTATGCGAGCTTTGCAGCTCTAAAAGACGAACTCTACGCCAATCTCCGTGATCGAGAGACCAAATGGCTCGAGGAGAGAGACCGGGATTTAGAGGATGTGCTGGTGAGAAAGTGAACCGAGCGATCCAGATATAAGTCGCAAGAATCGCGTTTATACTCGTCACAATGTAAAAACGCGTCATCACAACTCGGACTTTCTCCCTCTACCTTATCTTAGAAAGAGATCAAGTTGCTGAAACAAGATGGAGAAAAGCAGAAGCACACATACGAGGTCAGAAAATACACACACACACACACATACGCACACTCACAGTCCCTTCATTACGTGCAGTGTTTTTCTCTATTCTGCATATTCGTTGTGTGTGTGTGTGTGTGTGTAGATGTTGCAAACGGATGTGCAAGATCTGAAAATTCGAACGAGGAAGTAAGTGTGTATTACAGCCATCCTACTTGATCAGTGTTCTGCTAAACCACATGAAATTGGTATTTGTATTTTTTATTTATTTATTTATTTATTTTATATGTGCGTCCTTTTATTTGTCTCCACCTAGTGTCGACTCTGCGCATCGCAGCCTGATTAGAGAGGAAAGTGCGGGCATGCAGAATCAGATTTCCGATCTGAGACTGGACGTGTCCAGACTTCACTCAGCCTCTGAACGCTTGAGTCGCAGAATGGATGCCCAGGAATCTCAGAACAGCAAGGTACACACACTCTCGCGCGCACGCACACACACTCATTTCTATCCACGTTAACAGTGTGTATACCACCCGTGTCGTAGAACCATTGATTCTGATTGGTTGGAAGGTGGTGATCGATAGCTGCTGCAAATCACAGGTTTGTATTAATCTTATAACACCGTGAATAATTCAAAAATGATAACGTATCTCCTCTAGTTAAAGACGGAGCTATCTGATTGGCTGCTGCAGCAGCTGCAGCTGTCTGGTTCAGATAACTCCGAGCACGATGCAATGACGCGTCCTGAGCTGCAGAGGGCGCTGGAGGACCTGGAAAAGAAAATACTGGACAGATTGGGACAGGAGAGAGAGGATAAGGAGAGGATGGACGTGTGGAGGACGGTGGGAGAGACGCTGCAGGAGGAAGGAGTGGGAGCAGTCAGCGTAACGGTGTGTGTGTATATTTACAGTGCCACTAATATTGGCACCCTTGGTAAATATGAGCAAAGAAGGCTGTGAACAATTGTCTTTTGTTTAACCTTTTGATCTTTTGTTCAAACAATTAAACACAACACGGGTTTATCCAAAAAAAAAAATTGTTAAATATAGCTGTGCAACAATTATTGGCACACCTATGAATTCATGTGAGAGAAATATATTTGAAGTAAAAAAAAAATGTAAGTACACCTGGGTGACTAGAAACAGGAAATTGTTCAAATGTATGCGTGTGTGTGATATATATATATATATATATATATATATATATATATATATATATATATATATATATATATATATATATATATATATATATATATATATATGTGTATATGTATATTTATATATATGTGTGTATATATATACATATATATATATGTGTATATGTATGTGTGTGTACTTGCATGTATAGTTTCCCCCAGTAAGTCTAGAGTTCGTGTATGTGTATTTTCCCAGACTCTCTGAGCTGTTTTTTTTTTTTTTTTTTTTTTTATATCCTCCACATGATCCACTGCCCTGTTTACATTGCCACTACGTGACATGATAAATGTCGTGCTAATTTCTGATGTCACAGGATGTCGAACGCATCGTGCACAGGGCGCTGAGCCTCCACAGGGCTGATGGGATTGGAATGGCTGACTACGCGCTGGAGTCTTCAGGTAACGTATTAATCCTTATACGGAGGTTAAGTGTTAAACATTACTTGGTGTTTGTAAACCTGAAACAACAACGAGAAAAAAAAGTTATTGTCTGTTCTGTTCCCCTCCGTTACATTTACTTCTTTTCTTCTTTTTTTTTTTTTTTTTTTGAGATTCAATGATGTTTGAAGCATCTTTTCAGTATAAACGTATTAGACATTAATGTGTAGCTAAGGAACCGTGTGTGTGTGTGTGTGTGTGTGTGTTTGTGTGTGTGTAGGTGCCAGTGTGGTAAACACTCGCTGCTCAGAGACGTATCACACCAGATCGGCGTGTATCAGCCTGTTTGGATTTCCTCTGTGGTATCCTTCTGAAAGTCCTCGCACTGTTATACAGGTAACACACACACACACACACACACACCGAGTTCTATCTTACTATCATCATACTATTATCCTGTGTGTGTGACCACAGCCTGAGCTCTACCCCGGTAAGTGCTGGCCGTTCCGTGGTTCCGAAGGCTTCCTCGTCATCGCCCTGTCTCACCCTGTACAAATCACCCGCGTCACCCTGGAGCACCTGCCCCGAGTTCTCTCCCCCACTGGACACATCGACAGCGCCCCGAAAGACTTTGCCGTTTACGTGAGTCCGAGCAGACACCTTCTGTACAGCCATGCTAGCAAAGAATAATAATAATACACACATGAATATACACGTCAACCTGTGAGCGTTTACGTCCCGTTGCTGCGGCGTGCCCCAGTTTATTCGCTGCTTGTTTGAAATTTACGACTCGTGCGACCTTCTAGGGAATGATCAACGAGGAGGACAAGGACGGGAAACTTCTCGGGACGTTCGTTTACGACCAGGACGGAGAACCTGTCCAGACCTTCCAAGTGCAGGTGAGAGAGTGAATTCGGAAAAATAATAATAATCAAAAAAAAAAAAAAAAAAGAGTCCCAAACGGCTGCAGTGTTGTTGACGTGTCTGTTTTTAAACCGATCCCAACTCATAAACAATTCGATTTTGATTCTGAACTGAACCCGGCTTCAGCTTTAAATAAGAAATTGTGCGATATTACGAATAAACGGATTTGCGTGTGATGATTTTGGTAGTGAATATTTGGACTTTTGTGGCTTGTGTGTTTCAGCACTCTCGGACTGAGGTGTTTGGGCTGGTGGAGTTGAGGATCCTCAGTAATTGGGGTCACCCCGAGTACACCTGTGTGTATCGCTTCAGGGTCCACGGCCAGCTCGTGTCTGCCTAAAGAGAGAGACGTAAAGAAGGACGGCGTGTTAACTATCTATGCAGCAAAAATTTAGCAAGGACCTCAAAGTCACGAATGCTCCTAAACTACTAACGCTAAACCTTCAAAACATTAGAGATGGAGTGTGATTGAGAAATATCAAGCTCTTCATGTTCCTCCATCACACGCCACACACACCAAACAAACACAGGGTTACAGTACGTGTTTAGTAATGGATCATATGCTAATATATAAAAATATCTAAATATATTCGTAAAACAATTTGTTAAAAAAAGATATGCAAACAGGAAAAAAAAGTATTCCCCCATTTGCACTATTTGCTGACTAACTCCTAAGGAATGTACCTCTTATTTATTGATGATTTACGACTTATTTTTTTCTATTGGTACAGCCTTTTTGAAGTAGACCAATGTGTACCGATGAATAAATTCTAAACAACCGATTAGCACCAAGTCATTAGCTCAATGCTAATCAGAGGCTTTCGTTATCAACAGTATTAGCATTTTTTTTTTAATTCTCTTGCTAGAGAGAGGGTAAATCCGGCTAGCTGTTGAAGTTTTACAGTTAAAGTTTGTATATATTTGTCTAAAATGTGTTGCAAAAATAATCAACTACGGTGTTTTATTCCTCGTCATCTATAAAATAAAATAAAAAAAATTACTTTTTACTTTAACAACGAAACGTCATGCGCTTTATCCGTTTTTAGTTCCATTCAACATACAGGGACATTGTTTCATTTCGAAATATCATGGATCGAGTTGACTCTCCGTCCCATATAAATCTGCGTCAATTTGAACGTCCCGTAAGTTTCATTTCAAATGCTAAGATGTATCCGAATTTGTTCACTACATACTGCACTATGTGGCGTGCGGCCATTTTGTAGTGTCCCAAGTTCTCACTTGGACGTATTATGTTCCCTGGATAGTGGATACACTGTCATTTTTTTTTTACCCATAATGCAACATCAATCTTGAGTACAGCCAGTGTACGCTGCTTCTGTGCAACACACATAGTTGTACAATTCTATAGCTCGAAATCTTTATTTTTGATGACATTTCATGTTACAAATTTCGGCAGATACGCAGCTTCAGGCTCATCTAATGACTTCCACTAAGTAAATTCATTCCTTTTAGCTCAATTTTACATAAAACCTTCATAATAGCAGGTCACTGGCTAGATTCTGTCACTGATGACAATAATTTCAGAATTTAAGTGATCAGTTGCCATTTCTGTGTCGAATTTATCAACATGTACACAGTGTCTAGTGTACTGTATTATTCTAGATTACCTAGATTTTGAGTTACATTTGTCTGTGGTGAGTGACCATTACATTACATTTTTACTTTTCCGTTTACTTTTTAAGCTACTGGTTTTCTTTCAACGTTCTTCTTGTCAAAGACATGCTGAGCTTATTAATTAGGTACCTTTAACCAGGCTGTTTCTGTTTTTATGGATTTCCATTTCATTAATAATATATACATACGTACACGTGCATCTAAAAAAAAAAAAAAAAAAAAAAGTGAATATCATGGAAAAGTTTGTCATTTAGTTTAAAAAGTGGAACTTTTATAAATTGTTTCATTACACATAAAGTGAAATATTTCAAGCCTTTTTTTTGTTTTGTTTTAATCTCGATGATTACGGCTTACAGCTCGTGGAAATCAAACATCCAGTATCTCAAAATATAATATTAGAATAAAGAATTTATAATGCAGAAATGTCGACCTTCTGAAAAGTATGTTAATTTATACGCTGATTCTCGGTCAGGGTTTTAATCCTTTTGCAGAAATTACTGCATCAGTGCGGCGTGGCGTGGAGGCGATCAGCGTGTGGCGCTGCTGAGGTGTTCTGGAAGACCAGGTTGCTTTGATAGTGGCCTTCAGCTCGTCTGTACTGTCGGGTCTGGTGTCTCTCGTAGATTCTCTGTGGGGTTCGGGTCAGGCGAGTTGTCTGGACAATCACAGTAATACCCTGTTCAGTAAACTAGTTACTAGAAGTTTTGGCACTGTGGACAGGTGCAGAGTCCTGCTGGAAAAGGAAATCAGCATCTCCATGAAGCTCATTAGAAGATGGAAGCATGAAGTGCTCTACAATCTCCCGGTAGACGCTGCATCGACTCTCGGTTTGAGAAAACACGCTGGACCAACACCAGATGACACGACACCTCAAATCATCACTGACTGTGGAAACTCCACAACTTGGATTCTGTTCCTCTCCACTCTTCCTCCAGACTCTGGAACCTTGATTTCAAAGTGAAATTTCTTTGCTTTTCATCTGAAAAATGAATTTGGACCACTGAGCAACTGTTTGTAGTAAAAAGGTGTTTTGAGTTAATTAGCTGATTTGAGCTTTTCTCAGGTCGACACTGCTGTATTATAAAATCTTTTTTCTAATATTTTCAAGATACTGGGAAAAAAATCTAACTTTTCCATGATGATATTCAAATTTTTTCAGACGCACCTGTGCATCTACGTACTTTTAGATATGAGGTAAAAATGAAAACATTTCATTGTTGAGTGTGGAACTTCTTTACATTTTTGCATTCTTGCTCAAAGTGTTAACTTTCTGACATTTTATTGTTTGTTTTTATTTAAGAGGCAGAATTTTCTCTATATGATGTTCACCTTCATTTTTGCAATTTGCGATCATGATCAATCTGAAACTTGAATATTTAAAAAAAAAATATATATCTTTTCTCACTGCTCATGAAGACAAATCCTATATGAATTCTTAGCCTCAAAACAGTATTAGCTTTTACAGTTTTATACAGGTACCATTATTAGAAAATAAATATTTCTATGTCAAAAATTTTATTTATAAACAGCATTTTGTTTTCTTCCAAATGGATATTTATTTGATTTAAACAGCCGAATAGTGAATTTCGAAGTATTGTCTTGCAGCGTATAGGTTCTGCATGAAACCTGAGCACATTTCTTTACCTCATAGCTGTTGTGGTAAGCTGTTTAAAGTTAATTTATGCTGAATCTTTTGGTTTGAGATTTGATTCATGATGTTCTGTAAGTGGGCGTGGCTAGAAGAAGTGCACTATGTTGTATCGTGTCATAACGAATTTCATTCACTCATTCATTCTAGACTCTCCTGCTGGGTCAGGGGAAACTTCTCAATATTCGTTTTCTGATCATTTATACCCAAAGTTCTCTTTATTTCACAAAGTGCGTAGAAATAGGTTTCTGTATTTTTTTTATTTTTTTTGCGTTTAACAGACTAGATCTTTCTCCCGTTTTCTGAATTCTACAAGAATGAAGTCATTTCATTAAGCAACATGACGGATTGTTAAATGATTGTGTAGTTAAAAGTTCTCTCAAGATTCATATCAATCTCGATAGTATTTCTGATTAATAATCCAGACACCAACTAGACTTTTTCTTTCCGTTTTTAAAAAGAAATCACGTGCAAGTGCTTGAAAGCGTAATTCCCGAACATGGGTTTGTTTGTTTTTTTGTTTGTTTGTTTGTTTTTTGTTTGTTTGGAATAAAAAAAACAAAAACAAAGTGTTCTGAATATATATTCAGTTTAAAATCTCCAATGAATGTGACATGTACATTTGCAATGAAATTGGGGTATTTTTAAAAAAATCAGCTGGATTTTCATGTTTATTATTTGATTTCCATGCATTCGATAGTAATCCGGCTTCAAGTGTTTCTTTGTGTTTTAAAAATAAATAAATAAATAAATAAAATAGCTTTTTTAAAAAAAAAGCTGAACTGATTGGCAGATTTTCAGTAGTGTCGAATAAACGTGTTCAAACAGAGTTTTTGTGTCCTGACATTACTCGTAATTAGAGGCAGTTAAGTAGCCTCAGATTCCTGTTCCTAGCTGACCTGTTGAGATGCTTTTCTGCTCAGCACAGTTGTAAAGAGTGCTTATTTTCCTCCGATTGCTCACTTTTTTTGCTGTTTTTCCACCATTCTGTGGAGATCTACAGTTTCTAAAACCCTCAAACCAGCCCATCTGACACCAACAACCATACCACGGTTCTATTTACACTCGTTTCTTTCCATTTTCCCAACGCTAAGGTTGTCCAGGTCAAAGTTGACGGATCTGTAGCTCTCTTCATGATCAGCTTCTTCTATGGCCCAAACATCGAATGATTCTCTACGTCTGGCCAGAACAGGAATTCGGATGAGCTTGAAAAGAGCAAGGGCTTTCTCCTTAAAGATTGGCGTTCTTAAAGTGAACAACACGAAGATCTGGATGCCCTTGAGAACAGAGTAAAAAACACAGATGTAACCGATTTATTATTGTTGAAATAGTTTAAAATAGGACGTTCTGATTGATCTTTCCGCAAAGATGCGAGTCGTGCATCGAACAAACACTGATGTGAGCAGGGACGTGTATGAGGAAGCGTTAGAGTTGAGGCTGTGCAACATCAGTGGATGCGTTTGCAAAAATATCGCAAATGTTGATTTACCGAAAACATTGTGAAACTCCGTTTTTCCATGTTAAGCGATCTAAAACCAATCCATAAATTAAAACAAAGTAATGGCACCCTATATAAGGAGGAAGAGTTAGTGCGTGGCTACAGTAGCTGACGCTCTGCGATGGACGAGCTGCGCTACTGGAAACTTTACACACTTAGAAGGCTCTTTCACCATTGTCAACGTTTGTACATTTGGCAGGAATTTTTAGTTCAGCCTGGCCTACAAAAACATTATCACTTAACTTTGATAAAAATGAGGCCTTAAAATGTTCTTTTTAATCTCTTATTTAGATTGTAAAATGGAAGAAATAAATGCTGTGAGCACAAGTGCATACCTGAGTAGTGTTACAGAGACAGAAGGCAACGCTGAGGATGTTTTTCATCTCGGGTTTTGTTTCCAGGAGCAGGAAGTAGCCGATGATCCAGGTCAGGCCGAGCACCACGGCCATGGACACGCAGCCGAGCATTTTATTCCGTATGGGAGTGACCTGTGAACTATGCGGGGGAAAAGGCAACCGTTATCTTGAAGCAAATTTTTTACCTGCAGATGAAAACTGACCAACATTACTGAACCTTAGGCTGAGCGAGCATATATTTGTTGCTATTGTTGCACGTACTCACATACCTGTTGAGGTCAGGGTTTTTCCTGCAGGTGGCGTATGAGAAGTAAAAGAATACTGCGATGTTAAAGACGAGCATTACAAAGACGGGGAGCAGGAAACTCCACAGCATGGGCTTCATCCCGTCAAATCTTTTATTCTGATCCAGAACAGCCAGCCAACAGCTACACACACACACACACACACACACACACACACGCACGCGTATGAACACCAGCGTCTACTTTTTTCTCTCTCTGGAAGTTATTAAAACTTTCTGACTTACAGAAAACTTCACCAAGCAACAATTAGATTAAATCAATTTATTATACAACTTCATTTATTATGTCCTAATGATCTGGTACTATAGAAACACTAGGAAAAACTATAACAGGCGGTTGTAGGGTTGCCGTACTCACAGCGCCTCCTGTCTGTAGTTTAAGGGGTTGTCGGTCCGGTACGTGATCCCTAAAGTGATTCCAACCACCACAGCAGGAAGACCTGGAGATGGAGAATTGAAAACGCTACCACGTAAAAGTCTAAATGCTAATGTTTTGCTTTATGCGATGAGCTTCACACTTCTTAACTTTCCAGCAACATGAGCGCACACACTGTAACAACGTATGACAGATTGTTGTCTCTTACCCCAACCCAGTACGATGGATAAGACGCTGAAGTATTGTGGCGGCCCCGAGATGGTATTTTTGATCAGGAGGAAGATGTGCACGGCGTACAGCATGCTCCAGGTGAACGCTGCTAACAGGAAGTAGTGGAGGAGAACGGTCACCACTGTACACGGCCCATAGTCTGGATCTTGATGGAAATCAGACAGAGGAATGATGTTCTCATCTGAAAAATCAGCACTGATGCTGAGGGTCGAGTTATTAATGCCGAAGATGAAGAGGAGGTAGACGATGGTCATACACACACAGATGCTGACCATCAGGACGGTAGGACTGGATCTTCTTGACTTTCTGCACAGAGGAGTGTTGGAGATCAGCAGTAAGCAGTTAAAGGAAAGGTTTATTGGCCAAACGTATGTGAGAAACTTGAATATGCTTGAAACTTGTAAAGGGCCAGCAATGCTTTCAGCACTGGCTCGCTCAACCTACAAGCTAGCTGGAAACGCTTTAGCAGTGGTCACCAACCCTCTTCCTGCAGAAGAGATCTGCCTTCCTGCAGGTTTCATCTCCAAACAAAATCGAACACACCTGTCTTCCACCTGGTCAGGTGGGGACCATTATGGTGGGAGATAAAGTCTTACGGAAGGTAGATCTCCAGGAACAGGGTTGGTGACCACTGCTTTAGAAACTGACATACACAATCGTTTTGTTGTTGTTTAAAAAAATATAAATTAAAAAATAAATAAATAAAAAAAAAGCCTACATGCCTTCCATCTCTACTCACCTGGTCAGGATCTGGAACATTATCGTGATGGTCAAACACACGACAGACAGAGCACATCCGATTATACTGATTATGCTTAAAGCCTCGGCTATTTCAGGGTCAGTGCGGAAACTCTGCAAAGACCCATGAGTTTTACATACACAAATGTTATGAATACATGATAATGTTTGATTGATTCACGTATCATAGAATACACCAATCAGCAAGAACATTAAAACCACCTGCCTATTATTGTCTAGGTGCTGCCAAAGCAGCTCTGACCTGCCGAGGCATGAACTCCACAAGACCCCTGAAGGTGCGCTGTGGTACAGTATCTGGCACTAAGACCTTAGCAGCAAGTCCTGTAAGTTGTGAGGTGGGGTCTTCGTGGTTCAGACTTGTTTGTCCAGCTCATCCTGGAGGCAGTGGTTTAGCAGTTAAGGCACCAGGTTACTGATCGGAAGGTCGGGGGTTCAAGAAGCACTGCCACTGTTGGGCCATTGAGCAAGGCCCTTAACCATTTCTGCTCCAGGGGCGCTGTATCATGGCGAAGACCCCGACTTATATATACTGATGTATATATGACTAATAAAGCCTCATTATCATTATCCCATGACCCTGTTGCCGGTTCATCGATTGTCCTTCCTTGGCCTAGTTTTACTATCCACTGCATATTGAGAACGGCCCACAAGACCTGTCGTTTTGTAGATGCTCCGACTCGGTCTTCTAGCCATCGCAATTTGGCCCTTGGCAATTTGGTCAAAGTCGCTTATGCTCGCCCATTTTTCCTGCTTCCAACACGTCAACTTCGAGAACTGATTGTTCATATTATTCAGTTCACCTGTCAATGGTTTCAATGTAATGGCTGATCGGTGTACACTTCAGTGTCGTTATATTGCTAATTATACATTAGCATTCCAATCTCACCATTAACATGGCAAAGTTGGCGAACTTTTCACTGCCTTCACATCTGCAACTCCAATGAGCCGAATCCCAGATTTTCTCACAGCCCTTAGTACGCCAGTCTTGCTCCTCGTCGTCCCAAATCACACATGCGAAATTGTAGAGAATCACAGAGGACACTTTCTGCAAAACACACATCCACGTCTAAGCCCTGTCCCGTCTATCGACTTGATTTCGAATTCTGAAGAGCTGGTCTCCTACCTTGTGATTCATAGTGAAGTTAACAAGGACATTTTGGCCCTTCAGGGATGCAGTGATCACTCTTCTGTTCATGTTCAGCGACGGTTGGAAGACCTTGGATCTGAAGAACTGATCGTTATTGTACAGCACAAAGCCAATATCGGGGCCACCGCGGTTCATGTTTGTAGCTAGGACAGCAGAAAGAGGGACAGGAGAGAGAACAGTGAAGAAAAATTCAAGCACATTGTAGCCTCATGAGTACATAAAGTTATAAGAAACTAAGAACCGCTCTTGTACTTCTCAGCAACATACTAAAATGTAATTGTTCTCTATTCTTTGTACGTCTTCACTGATCAATTGCATAAACTGGCTGCGTTGGGTGTAACTGGTCTACAAACACTGTAATAGACTGTACTTTTGTTAAGCTGGACGAACATCTGGACATCAATGGGAAACTGGTCACTAGGCGAAACGGAGGTGTCGTTTATCTTTATCCTGTCAGCTGAAAAAGTGTCGGACGAATCTCCCGAAGGTTGGTTTCCATTCTTTAAAGCTGTACAGAGTAAGTATATAGAACAAAAAGAATGAAACTGTTGTTGTTTGTTTTGTTTTTTGTGTTGGTTTTACATTCCTCTACGTGTGGTCTCCAGGAAGACGTTCAGCTCTGTTTTTCGCCGTTCAAGAGAGAGAGAGAAAGAGAGAGAGGAGACATACAAACCTGAAAAAACAATCATTTGGATTTTGGAACTTTGGGTCATTGTAAACGACTGTATGGCGATGTTCGGCTGTACGAGCAGTGATCCATTATTGGCCTGCGTCAGGGAAAATTCCTGCAATGTTTTCGTGAGTCTATGAAGATAATGAATAAACACACACACACACACACACACACACACACACAAAAGGTTTAACAATGCGCCGACCTCTTTTTCCTACAGCTCAGGTTCCAAGCTTACACTTTCTGAGAACGTTACGATGTGTATTTATCACACTTCCTTAGATTCTGGTCCGGCAAGCTTCCTTTTGTGCTTTACTTTGGATCGTCTTTTTGTTTTTGTTTTCATAATCCATTTATATTTACAATTCATTTTGTGTAACGTCCACAACACAAATTCGTTCCTGTCCTCGCTTACGCTATAGCAGCTGTAAACAGAGAATCGTTCTCTCGCTAGCTTGTCTTGTTTGGTTTCACCTAACAGGGAAACCGCAAAGCGTAAAACAAAAAAAAAACAAACAAACAAACAAAAAAAAAAACCTCCTGCCGGAAATTTTACCTCTGACTGTCGCAAAACATTCAGTAAATGTCTTCCTCGATGTTCAAAAAGCATCGCAATATCAACGTTTAAGAGTAATTTTATAGGACGTTGTGAGGTATTCTGTCGTAACATAACAGCTAACCAGGTCAAGCTAACGTTTTAACACTACGTAGCGTCAGTAAAGACTTCCAGTAGATGTTCAGTTCAGTAAAGAATGAATGAATTCAGTACTTGGTGATGATCTCAGTAGTGTTTTGGTCGAAGTGCATTGCTCTAGCATTAAGAAGCTGGCTGACTGTGGTGACCGCTGCAACGGAGACATCCTGACAGAATTAAAAAAAAAGATTTTTTTACCTGATAACACTATGGCTATTATCATTTGAAACATACCAAATTAGGAAGTTGAATTTCCTGACGCTCATGGGAAACATATTTAAAGTTTATAAACATCTTTTAAACATGGTGTTGTGTGACACTGAGGTGAAACGGACTGAAACGCACCTGAGCCGTTTCGTTGCTTTTTGAAAGCAGTTTGTTGACGATGTTTGCAGCAGCGCTAATGTTTTGCATGGTTAGCTTGTCTGGTTTGGATGTGAGGATTTGCGTGTTGGAGGCCAGCTTCAGGATGGTATTAGAACTATAATTTGAAAGCTAAAAATAAAAAAATGTATAAATACAACAACGCTTTCAGCGTTAAAATGAAGCATTGAAAGAAATCGAGTGTCAATGTGCGAGCGCATAATAAAAGCTGTAATTTACTCACGTCTTGATCGATGGAATTAAGGGTCTGGTCACAGTCCAGCTTTTGAGGTGGAGCAAAAGTGTTATTCGGCAGACACCAAGCTGTGGCCTTCGGAAATCCGGCTACGTGGTCCAAACACAGAGCGGGAAATAAAATATGTCAATCTGAAATCTATCAACTTCAGTTTTTCAGTACATTTGTTGATGTTGATGATGATAATAATAATAGCTGCAATCAGCAATTAAGGGGCCAAGCACTTTCTAGCCTTCGTCTAACAGAGGAAGACCCGAAGCCGGACCTTCAGCACTTGCTCCCAAGGAAAAATAGTACTGTAAATTCGATGCAAATACATCAAAGACATAGCCTCACTTTCTGATATTCAAAATCAGACCAATATATTTTGGTTTGACATCGCAGTGGTTCAAGATTAGACCAAAAAGAAAAGCTTTTGTTAAAACTCAAAAAGGGCAACTTCCTGTTCAGCAAAATCACGATTCACGAGATTTTTTTATGTTGAGCCGCTCGATATTGTCAAACGCATTATACGCATTTGTGAATTGTTGCGGCGCCCCCTAGAGATGATAGAGACAAAAAGTATTTGAATCACTTACGTACATCCAAAGATTTCCATCGTGATAAGGTAAAGAAAAATCTTTATAACTGAAATAAAAGCAAAACTTCTATCTGATACCCAAACCTTTTTTTTTTTAAAAGAGACAACATGCATTTTGAAATGATAAACACTTAATAATAAATATAGAACACTTAAATTATAGAAAAACTATACATTTACTAAATAACTGGGGTTGTTGTTGTTTTTGTTTTGTTTTTTGTTTTTTATGTTAATTCCTTGACCACTGAAATACTTTACCGTTCTGGGTTCCTTGAATGCATGCCTCTTTTGAGTAACCCGCTTGTCCAATAACCGTCTCTGGATATGTGAATCCATTTACATTTGATTCACGACAGAAGTTTGCTGTAAGTAAAGACAAACTGTAACATACAGCACGACACAAAGGTCTTCATTTCTCACAAACAAAATAATCTAAATATAAAATGCCATTATTATTATTATTATTATTATTATTATTATTATTATTATTGTTATTCACTAGTATAACTAAAACGTTCTCTCGTTTTTTTGGAATGAAAAAAAAAAAAAAACAGGAAAACACAACACACGTATAAAGTCAGTTATGTATCATGTGTCATTGAAAGATTTGAGCTTCACAAAGGAATTTCTCGACAACGCTTTAAAACAGTTCTGGGTTGAGGTCGAGAATTTGGTACCATTTGTAATGCAGTTATAATTAGTATAAAAACGGAATAAAACACCACAGGGCATGCCGTTATACTGTAGGAAAAGATTCAAACGACACACACCACATGACTGTTTTATTCCTCTTATACCACAGCAACGTGGAAACTCTTACAGTTGTTTGTTTGTTTTATTGTTAATTAACGAACAACACATTGTACTTCGTATCTGTGTACAAGTTAGATTTAATGGAACGGCTTCGAAACAAGTTAGTTCCTAGAGCACCGTGTCCATTCTAGCAACTACAAATGAGGACGAGAAGACTTGCGGGGAAATTTACGGTTCCCTCTAACTGTTACAAAGCAGCGCTGAGACTGGAGACTCCTTCCATAAATACATTTCCAGTGTGTATGCGTTTTCCTTTGTGAAATAATAACACGGTTATTATTAGACGTATTAGAATCGAGAATTCGACAGCGCCTTTGGTCAGAATTTGATGACATTTTAATTTTTTTAACAATAATGTTTAGCGTTAACAAAACTACGTAGCAAATGGAAAGCCGATGGACAGATCAGTATCGGGTTTTCTTCAGGATTAGAAATCAGTCCGGTTTTCATTGGGAATTTTCATTTTGCATGCTTGAATGGAACAGTTGAATTGCAGTTCATCTAAAAGCAGCGGACGCTTTATGGTTCACTCCAATTAAAGCTCTCCTGAATTTGTGTGGTTTGTTGTTGTTGTTGTTGTTGTTGTTTGGGGGGGGGGCTTTCACACTAGGTTCAGAATCCTAAACAATTCATGAGACTTCAAAAAGTTCTAAAGAGATTTTTAACTTAAAACTTTCAAATGTAAAAATTTTGAAAAGGGGCGTACATAACTCGCAGAAGGTTCCAGTGACATTATTGGGGCAGAGGCAGAACCCGTTCGTTTCACGACCACCGTTGAGACACTGTGGGAACATCTGTGTGGTGTTCATCAATGTGGTGTTCGTCAATGAGGAGTTCGTCAACGATTTGATCGTCGACGAGGTGTTCGTCAACAGGGAGGTCGTCAATGTGGTGTTCGTCAATGAGGAGTTCATCAACGAGGAGTTCGTCGACGAGGTGTTCGTCAACGGGGAGGTCGTCGACGAGGTGTTCGTCAACAGGGAGGTCGTCAATGTGGTGTTCGTCGACGAGGTGTTCGTCAACGGGCAGGTCGTCAATGTGGTGTTCGTCAATGAGGAGTTCATCAACGAGGAGTTCGTCGACGAGGTGTTCGTCAACGGGGAGGTCGTCAATGTGGTGTTCGTCGACGAGGTGTTCGTCAACGGGCAGGTCGTCAATGTGGTGTTCGTCAACGAGGAGTTCGTCAACGAGGTGTTCGTCAACGGGGAGGTCGTCGACGAGGTGTTCGTCAACGGGGAGGCCGTCAATGTGGTGTTCGTCGACGAGGTGTTCGTCAACGGGGAGGCCGTCAATGTGGTGTTCGTCAACGAGGAGTTCGTCAACGAGGTGTTCGTCAACGGGGAGGTCGTCGACGAGGTGTTCGTCAACGGGGAGGCCGTCAATGTGGTGTTCGTCGACGAGGTGATCGTCAACGGGGAGGCCGTTAATGTGGTGTTCGTCAATGAGGAGTTCGTCAATGAGGAGTCCATCCATGTGGTGGTTACTGCATTTACAGAAGACAAGAATGAACATATCACTTTTGGTTCGGTCAGTGCACTTCCACGTTCCTTTGGCCTATAACCATATATAATTACTACTGTTTCTCAATGGAACTTCAAAAAAAAATAAAGATACTTGACATGACAGGCACGCCCAAGTGACACTAGTGACTTGTTACTGGCTAGCATGTACTTCAGGTAGATCTGTAGCAAATCTCTCCTGAACACATACAGTACAAGTGGTTAAGGTGTGGGTCAGCAAACTTCAATGAAATTCCAATACCGTTGAATTCAGGTAGCGTTAGCATACGCAGAATCATTTTTGCTTTACCAAACCTCACACCGCACCAAGCCCTTCATCAAAGCCAGATAAACACTAACTGCTAAACCAGCTTTACACATTCCGCCTTTAGAAAACAGAGATGTTTCAAATGGTTCATCATTCAAATGATGTGTGTCGACAAAATAGAAAAAGTCCAGCTCTAAGGTAAGCAAATGAGTCACAAATTTGCATATGGACACTGTTCTTGGAACATTGTTGTTCACACGCAGTACAAACCACACACACTGTGGAGGCTGGAAATATCAGCCTTGTTCTGAATGGTTGTTTGGTATGTCCACTTGGCCCCTGGAGTATACGAAGGGTTAGGGTTAGAAATACAGACCCTTTAAAAGAAAATGATATCTCCATATTTGGGCTTCCTGTGTACTGGAAAATTTTCAAACACTGGTCGAGTCAATCACGTGTGAAAGCTCGACCCAGATCTTCATCTGAAGTTAAAGTTCAGTTTCTTTTCGACATCGAATATATTTGAATTGTATTTGTTACACTGTAGCTTCCATAAACTATGATGCATTGCATAAGTATTCACCCCCATTGGACTATTCCACTTCTTTGGTGAAATGAAAATGGACTTCGTTGGGAATATATGTCGCGAATCGTCACGAGTTTGTTATTAAACAGGAAAGATACTTTTTAAGTACATCAAAGCCTAAATTGTGACCGATGGTGCCAAACGTTTGGCCGATATAAATAAAAAATAAAGACTTACCTGAAGCGAGAATTAACAAGCAGAGGTTCACCATGCTGACGGCTGTAAGCGGAATGCAGTACTGAGCCCTAGTCAGAAGTCATACGCCTATATAACAATAAGATCTTTTCGGCTGGAAGGACTACTATTTGCATTGCGCGGATCCTGATGTACAACGGAAATAATGGCACCCCTATACGTACATGTAAATAAATGGCGTTACAGTCAAACCCATGGTTGTGATTTGAATAAAATTTGAGTGGCACGAAATAGCGTTTGTCTTCAAAAAATATAATAAAAATCCATGGAAATTTGTTTTTTTCTTATTTAAATATTTACTTCTTTGTAACTCGAGCTTGTTAAGTTACAGGTTCGAATGTTCGGCCCGTGTCCCTTTGACCACATGCACTGTGTTCTGCTTAACTTGTGAATCGCAAAACCCTCTCGTGAATTTTATTGTCTGTTTAGAGCAGGTTCCACCAGTTCTAGGTCAGTGTTCATTTTGCTGAGGTATCCCAGGGAACTCGTGGCATGCCAACTACACTACCCATCAGCCCCGACACGTCGCATGTCTCCTCGATCGCTCTCACCTCTCTCGTTCTGCCTTGTTAGCGCCACTATTCACTTCAAGTTCTAATTCTTCAGCGTCTCACAATCGAGCTCACGTTGTAGTTGTAGTTTGTACGTCAATACCGCTTGTAGTCTTGGGTGTCTTTTACCTCGTCTCTGCAATATTTACAGCGTCGTTTGCACTTTACATAAACGATTTGCACCTACGATCTCTGACATTAACGAGAACCACGATCCTATCTTCAAGCCTCAAACTGACACGTTGTGCTCCTCTGCTTTTCTAGCCACGTATCATTCCGACGTTCCCGAGACACTTTTCTCCTCAACGCGGTTGGATGGAGTGGTTATTCGAGTCTCCGGATCCTTATTGTCAGCTTGAACCAGTGTCGCAGCTCTCCTATGACTTCTTTCATCAACCAGACGTTCCCACCTACAGAACCTGGACGCTTTCGGTGTCTTGACATGCCGTAGGCGTATGATTTTGTGACGTTCACCTGCGGACGACCAAAAATATTTGAACAACAGCGAGTTTACCCCAGCCGTCCCCGAGCAATACAGTACTCGCTTCAGATTATACCACCCGTCATGTAACATTCACGTTTGGAGTTATCACCACAGTCATTTCACACGAACGGTTGAATTGGTTCAGTGAGCGTTTACCAAAGACTGCGCAGGTGCGAGTGCACCGTTATTAGGCTGAGCGCACTCGCTGATGAGAGTAACGCAGCCGTGGCACTGATCCAACATGGGAACAATCCACTTATACAACATTATCACGCATTAGTGAACTACACCTCCCGCCTCCTGAGTGTGTGTTCTCGCAGCGAGAGAGCAAGGGGAAGACGTAACTAATCAGAGGTCAGCACCGCTGGTATGAACATCGTCATCATCTTCAGGTTTGTTCGAGGAAAACAAGCTGAGCGCCGGGTTAATGGGCTGACATCATCCCAGCGCCAGCGCGATGGCAGGAAGCGCACGTACAACCAAACACATACACACGCACGCATGCACAGGTGCAGCGAGGACACCTGGACTCAATTAACTCGCTCTTTCACGCACATAAAAACCCCACGCACCATACACTCCGAGCTCAATACACTCGACGTGCGTACGGTCGTGTTCTCCTGTTTAATCCGTCCTCAGTAACCCGTAAGCATGCGCTTCCATGACAACTGGCACGACATATGTATTGAGATTCTTATAGGTGGATGGCATACGCGCCATCCTCGCCACTCTGTCTCACACACACACACACACACATCATGGTACCTACAGTACAAGATGTAAGCCCAGTCTCATTACAGCAGCTTAACGACGGCTGTATACTAAAAGTTGTGTGTACACTGCAGTCATTACGAGAGCTTAATGTAGGCTGTATACTTTAAGTGCGTCCATCTCTTAAAATCCATTATCCAGTCAAACACACACACACACACACACACACACACACACACACACACCAGCAAAACCGTAAAATGCCTTCCACACACGGCTTGCACAGTTATTTGTGTATTTGTCATAACACGTATAGCTATTTGCTTATGGATGTGTGCGTATTTGTGCAAACGCCATGTTTTCTGGGCAGTACGTCTCTCCAGAGTGTAACACACACGCACACACACACACACATACACACACACACAGTTCATTTTTAATGCATGTGGCGGTCTGGGAAAACCCTTCAGATGTCACTGTGGCAAAAAAAAAAAAAAGATGCTAGAAACTACTGGGCAAACGGCTTGTTGATGTCAGAGGTCAGAGGACTATGGGAAGACTGGTTCGAGCTGATAGGACGGCTCCGGGAACTCTAATAACCACTCTTTACAGCCCTGGTGAGCAGAAATGCATCTCCGAACACGCAACACCGACGTTGTGGTTAAGGTCGGAAAATAAATCTTGGGACACCACTGATGAGAGATCATGTCTCTCAGTGGATCAGCGCAACTAGCATGCAGTGCTCGGTTGTACGGTATAAATCTGCTAGGTCAGGTTAAAGAACCTGTCCTAGACCGTCTGAAATCCGCGTTACGTTTAAGCTCTTGTACGATTACGATAAATCCGAGTGCAAATTTTGTGGTAAAAGTCACCGTCTGCCATCACACTCTGTGATCTGTGTGTGTGTGTGTGTGGGGGCGGGGGGAGGCTTCACCTGTTCCCTTGTGATGCCTGTTCACACAGAGAACAGTGTGTGACGGCAGACGGCGACTTTTAACGCAAATTTGCGTTGGGATTAGCGCAGGCGTCCCAAAAAAAACGGAGCATAACTTCATATAAGCCACTCAAATGTCAGTCCAGAGCAGAGGAGGGGGGGAGGGGCGGGGGACGACGACGACACAGAGAGTTTGGGTGCCGTCCGTCAGTTTCAAACTTTATTTTTGTGTATTCATTAGGAGTGGAAATAACGAACCATTGTTCGTTCCTTTGTTGTTGTTGTTGTTGTTTGTTTTGTTTAATGGTTTTATGGTTCATTTGTCAAAATTTATTGAACATTTTTAACACAAATGGGTTTTTTTTTTTTGGTTGTTTTTGTCATTCCCAGAGGTCTGAGAGGTCTATCTACAGACAAATCCTGGTGGGCGGAGACCAATCAGATCGGTTCACGTGCCACGGATCATGACATAAGTCACGACGACGGCGGAAAATGGAAAAAAAAAATAAAAAATGGAAGAAATACAGCAGCGATGTTGCAACTGAAACATATTTACGCCGACACAATGCCTGAAGTTCGCTCATCCCAGCCTAGTTAACGAGTTCCTTCTCGAAGCGGGATGTAACTGCGGTGATTTTAATTTATTCGATACTCCAACGCATATAAGAAATGCACTGTTTTTTTGTTTTTTTTTTAAATAATAAAAAAAGATTGAGCTTTTAAGCATAAAAAGATTCAGGCATAATTACTATTATATAATGCGCCAATTTAATGAAGTAAACGAAGCCTTCCGGGAGCTCCGAGACTCTCTTTGAAACATTATTTGGAAATGAGCAGTCGCTAACTTCAAACGCCACAACGTTAGCCTAGTCAGCAAGCTGAGAACTAACTAGCTAACGTTTTTCTTTCTTTTTAATATATACCAAACAAGAGTCTCTTCTTTGTCCTGCACACTGTTCTTCAGAAAAACCTCCAGGTCCGGCACATTCTTTGCTTTTCCAGCATCTTCAGTGTCTCTATGATGTTGAGATTCGTCTTTTCACACCGAGGACGCGTCAGGGCTCAGGGACTCGTGCACGACTATTACAAAACGTGCCAACGTTCCCCGATGCTCGAGAAGACCACACGATACTTTATAGTTTCATTTAGTACCGCCCTTCATAAGCGATTCACACGTTTCCCAGAAGACAAAATAATAACAATTCACACAGATACATCCTTTACAAAAGTTTACACCCCCCTCCCCGCCTCACCCCGGCTCTTAATGTATCGCGTTGCACTTCTTGAACGTCAGCGGATGCTCAATGTTGTTTAGATTAGTTCCCGTCCTCACTTGTTATAGCAGCTATTTTTTTTTAAATCAAGAAGACAAATACAAACCAAACAAAAAACTGAAGAGAAAAAAAAAAAAAAAAGCAGCTTGTCATGTTACAGAGACACCATAAACGTCAAACTTTTCGGCCGTGCAGAACTAAAAATAAACAAATAAATAAATAATAACAACCAAACTTGAGCGATTTTCCGCCTTCCGTGAATGGTAATTAAATGTCTCCTTATAGAAAGTCGATAACAGCGTCGATAACACTGTACAAGAAGCCCATGTTGAGTTATTACTGCTTAGGCAGAGGTCAGAGGTCATTGTTAGAATCTGAATATTTTAGGTGCAAAGAGAACAAACACTTCAGTGAGCATGGACTTTGACTACTGGTTATAAATAACAACATTCAAAAATAAAAGCAGTCAGGGTATAACTATATATAGTACACTGGGGTTATTAACTCCTGCCTTAGTGACCCTTAGTGGTCAGAGGTCAACAAAAATACTCTCTGAGGTGGTGTAAACATGGCATTTTTTAAAGCATGAAGACGGTCTGGAGCATCGATTCTTTAATTCTTTTTTTTTTTGCCCTCATCATGACCGCACGCCACTAAACGACAGGCTCCTTTGTCACAGACTCGTTTGCCCTTCAGGCCGTGACATTCAGCCCGATTCATTAACAGACATGCAGGGGGGGATGCAGGTGTATGCGTGAGTGAAGAGGATTGAACGTGAACGTGTGTCAGGATTGTGTGTGAATCCATTCACGATATTACTTTTACAAATCTCCACTAAAGGTCAGACTAAAGGTAAAACCCTTCACAACAAGCGCAGAAATAACCTGAAACCGTACGAAAAAAGCTCCAGCCGACTATATATAACGTATAACTGTGTTGAGATACGACGATTAAAATACGTTAGATTGTTTATTTTGGATGAACGTGTCGAACACCTCGTGCTTTGAAACATCTCGTGTTTTCTCATCCATTTTTTAAAGGTTCTGAACAATGGACCCTTTTTCCACTCGTTTCACTCAAACGCAGCGCCAGATGTTTTACACCTCCTCCAAACATGCACTTTATTACTTGCAAAAATCGATCGCGCAATCTCATTGGCGAGTTTTACTGGTATTAAATAAAAAAAGGCTCCAGGCTGTGTATCGATCGCGGTTTCTGAGATTATAAGCCACAACGGAATATAGCAAAAGTTTACTACCCAAAATCAGGATTCGAACTTTTTCACAAAAGAAAGTGTGTTTATGGACAGAGCGGTGCAGCAGACCGCTGACGTGACACTGCTACAATCTTTTTATATACATCCTGTATGGAGATATAATGCGCTCGATTCGTTTTTTTAAACTCGTAGCCAGGAAGTCTTACAATCTCAGAGTGTGATCGCAGATCGGAGAGGTCTATCCACAGATACGTCCTTCGTGTATTGGTGGGCAGAAGGCCAAGCAGATCGGTTTACGCACCACGGATCATGTCGTGAGTCACGACAACGGCGAGAAATGGCAAGACGAAATACAGCAGCGGTGTAGCGACTAAAACATAATTACGACAACACAATGACTGAAGTTCACTTATTACAGCCAGCGAATGAGTTACTTCTCGAAGCGGGAAATATATTGCTTAAAAAAATGATTCAGCTGGGCATAATTACTATTATATAAAGGAAAGATTATGCACTTTATTCATTTTGCTTCAATTATAGACAGAAAGTATTATTATTTCATACTGTTTGGTCTTAGGATAATGGATATGCATTTATAATATCTTTTAGTACTTTAAAAAAAATCCTGAATATAGCCTACAGTGGTGCTTGAAAGTCTGTGAACCCTATATAGATATAAATATAGATATAGATATAGATATAGATATAGATATAGATATAGATATTCCTAAAAGTCCTAAAAGCAGATAAAGAGAATCCATTTAAACAAATAAGACAAAAATATTATACTTGGTCACTTATTTATTGCGGATGTGAGTTTCATAAGTATGTGAAGCTTTGCTTTCAGTATCTGGTGTGACCCCGTTGTGCAGCAATAACTGCATCTAAACGTTTCCCGTAACTGGGGATCAGTCCTGCACATCGGCTTGGATGTTATTTTCCATCTGCAGACAGAGACAGACCTTATTCTGTTTAGAAAATGCTTCTTGCACACTTGCTGCTTCTGTGGTGTAGTGGTTAGGGTCAGTATCAGTACTGGGGTTTCTGAAGGTGGTGGTTTTCTTCTGTGTTCTGGACGGTTTAAGAATGAAAATTGCTCATGAAGTGGTTTATGATGAAAATTCAACCCACTTCTGTTCCTCTGTGGTGTAGTGGGTAGTGTTGGTGGTGTGGTTTGTGCAGGCTCTAACCCTTCTTTTGGCAGGTTAAAGAACAAACTGTGCTGATGTATTGTGAAGTGTTTCATGAAGTGCAAAAAACACTCAATTGCTGCTTTTGTCCTTAACTCTGGTGTAGTGACTAGTGTTCATGCCAGTGGTGGGGTTCCAGAAGGTGCGGGCCCTCTTCGGCCTTTTCGTTGGTTTAAGACAAAAGATTTCTGCGGCCTCATGAAGTGATTTATGACGACAAAAGTTCAACACACTATCACTGCTTCTGTCCCTCTGGGCTGTAGTGATTAGAGCTCATGCCAGTGCTGTGGTTCAAGAAGGTGTTGGTTCGCTTCTGTTTTTTGGCTGGTTTAAGACGGATAATTTCTGCGCCCTCGTGAAGTGATTTGTAACGATAATAGTCCAGCACACACTGACTTCTTCTTTCCACCTGTGGTGTAGCGGTTAGAGTTTGTGTTGTGATTGTTTGTGCAGGTTCTAACCTGCCTTTTGGCAGGTTTGAGAATAAAAAGTGGTGCTGAAACAGTATGAAGGTGTGATGGAGGCAAGAATGTGCAAGAGACTCTGTAGTTCAGTAGGTTGAGTCATTGCTTCTGTGGATCAGAAGGTATTTGGATCAAAGCCAAACCAGAGCTCACAGCTAACTGAGTATGAGGTGTAGATGTATAGCCTATTGTGTGTGTTGGCTGGGGGATAGGTGGAGGAAGGGGATAGAACAATGGGGGTTGCAGTTGAAGTCTCAGGAGGAAGAAGAGGATGATCATGGAGAGTGAATGTGTGGAAGAGGAGGCAGGTGAGGGATGGGAACAGGTGCAGGGGGCATTGTGGACGAGTGCACAGGCAGGGTGCAAGAGGAGAGTGTCCTGCAGGGTATAAATGTGAGCCCAAAAAGGCTGGGCTATAACCTTAACCTTCTGCCTCCCTCCCATGAGTACACACCTTATCTGTACTCTCCCACATCTGCTCCTCCTTTCCACAAGACTGCCCCTACCCTCACTCAATCACCCCTTATCCCACAACAACCCCAGCCATCATCCAATGCATCCTGTGTTCCATCAACCCACCCTCCTTCCAATTGCTCTATCCCCCAGCCTAAACTGACCCAACCCTCCTTCCAATTGCTCTATCCCCTTCCTCCACCTATCCCCCAGCCTAAACTGACCCAACCCTCCTTCCAATTGCTCTATCCCCCAGCCTAAACTGACCCAACCCTCCTTCCAATTGCTCTATCCCCTTCCTCCACCTATCCCCCAGCCTAAACTGACCCAACCCTCCTTCCAATTGCTCTATCCCCTTCCTCCACCTACCCCCCAGCCTAAACTGACCCAACCCTCCTTCCAATTGCTCTATCCCCTTCCTCCACCTACCCCCAGCCTAAACTGACCCAACCCTCCTTCCAATTGCTCTATCCCCTTCCTCCACCTACCCTCCAGCCTAAACTGACCCAACCCTCCTTCCAATTGCTCTATCCCCTTCCTCCACCTATCCCCCAGCCTAAACTGACCCAACCCTCCTTCCAATTGCTCTATCCCTATGGAGTCATTATTTTAAGAGCATGAGTTGAACAGAACGGTGAAGAGCAGAGAGAAGAGAGCTAGATTTCAACTCTATTCACCCAGTCTCTATCTAGTCACCCAGTCTCCACTACACTTTTCCTGTCTTTCTCACACCCTTCCTCCCTAATCCATTGCTGTCTGCCTCCCATGAGTGCACAAAAGAAGGGTTCGAAGCTGAAAAAAACCACAGTGCAAAGATGAATTCTAACTGCTACACCACCAACCACTGTGTATTGGACTTTTATCATTATAAATCACTTCATGAGGACGCAGCAATTTTTAGTCTTAAACCAGCCAAAAGGCATATTCATGAATGTGCGGGTATGTGTGTGTGTGGGGGGGGGGCTGTAATGAGTCGATGAGACCCCTGTGCATTTTGCTTGTTTGTTTGCTGGGATTTTCTGAAAACAGAACGGCGATGTTGGAATATTACGAACAACAGGTCAGAACACGGGACCACAGGCCCGAGAAACACCCGATTGTCCAATTTAGTTTCTGAAAACACAAAATTGCAGGGAGTCAGTGAGGGCTGATGTGATTTATTTATTTTGCTTTACAACCTGTAATTTAAACCCCCTCAGTTCATAAAAGTGCAGGACAGCAGGTTTCGGATGCTGAAGCAATTTACGCTCCCTCGTGTGTAAAGCCTGGAAAATTCTGTGGGCAGACGCTTTTAAACAACCGTGCAGTTTACTTACATATAAATAGATCAAATTGATAGTTATCAGTTGATATATTTTGATATTTCGGAACATAAAGATACCTTAGCTTGGACTGTTTGTTTTTTTGTTTTTTTTGTCCCGTCCCGTCCCCAAATATAGTTGCAAATGCAACCTCAATGCACTTTGATTTGATTAGATTTTTTGCTTTTGAGAGAGATAATAACGTTTAATGTATAATAATGAATAAGGAATAAGCCTAGTTGAACAGCCTGTGTCACAGACTTCCTTAAACTCTGACTCTCCGAATAACATCGAGTGATCAAACTACTGTCATTACCTCCTTAATTTCTTGAAGCTACTTGTACATGACCCTCAGTTTGTAACTCATACATCTATACAGCATTACAACATGAAGACAGTGCTAATACGAGGCGGCTGTGGCGCAGTTGGTAGAGCGGGTTGTCCACTAATCATAGGGTTGGCGGTTCGATGCCCGGGTGACTCCATATCCCGAAGTGTCCTTGGGCAAGACACTGAACCCCAAGTTGCTCCCAATGGCAAGCTAGCACCTTGCATGGCAGCTCTGCTACCGTGTGTGTGTGTGAATGGGTGAATGGGTGAATGAGACACAGTGTAAAGCGCTTTGGATAAAGCCAAAAGGAAGGGGAAGAAGAACTCATATTGCTAGGTCTGCTTTACCTTTGCCTTTACAAGAATTTCACCTCTAGCAGCACAATACGAAAAGTATGCTTTGTCTGTTGTGATCTGTTTCGGACTGTACAAACGAATATTTCTGTGAACAACTGACAAATAAATTTGTTTCCTAACTGTATGGAACGTGTTGAAAGGATGTTCAGTATAATAAGCAGAGTGTCAATAAAATGCCTCGGTATGAACGCGGGACAGTCTTTACGATTGCAGCAGCAGTTGACTAATTCTAACTACGCAAATAAAGATGTCAGAGCAGGTCAAATGCTAGTCGTTAAACTGTTCATATATCGTGTTGGTGGATGTGTGAGTGGAGACTTTAAAGGGACTCCAGAGGTCATGAAATGGCCTTTCAAAAAAAAAAAAAAAAAAGAAAAGGTGGTCCGTTTTGCTTATCGTGTCCCAGTCTGTCTTATTTCCAATTGATCTCTAATGGCCTCCTTTCAGCCAGGAAAGTGTAAAGGAGGGTTCGGGGTTAAGCTGGGGAATTGATTTGGGGGGGTCATTGCGGTGTCTTGTTTGTGCTGGCGTTTATAGAAGAACTACAAGGTTTATGTCGAGGGTGCCAGACACATTTTATTCACACTGGCTCCTTTTTAGAGATGGCAAGCTACAAAGGTGATGATTTTTCTGTCTGTTAAACTTTCACCTCATGTTGCCTCTGGTGACTAACCTAAAGTTAGATTTCATGCTAGAACTTAGATACTTTCTTGTTCTTTCTGATCGAAAGTTTACATTTAGTTTACATGGCATTTGGCAGATGCCCTTATCCAGAGTGACTTACATTTATCTCATTTATACAACTGAGCAATTGAGGGTCAAGGGCCTTGCCCAAGGGCCCAACAGTGGTAGCTTGGGCTTGAACTCCTGACCACTAACCCAGAGCCTTTAACCACAGAGCCACCATGAAAGTTAGTTTATACATTTTCCTTTCTGTGGACATTATAACATATCACGCAGTTCTCACACCTTACAGCTACTCTTCAGTTATAGTTTTGAACAGAACAATTTCTCATTAATACGAAATTTAGCAACAACACGTTCTGTGACAGCACCAGGGTCCCTGGTTCGATCCTGAGCTCGGGTTCCTGTCCATTTTTAGCTTCACGTGTCCTCCCACCTCCCAGAAACAAACTGGTAGGTGGATTGGCTCTGCTAAATTGACCCTACGGTAGCGTGTGTATGTATTCCCGCCTCGACCGAAGTGTTTCTTGGATAACATCCAGCTCCGGTGCGTGGGCTTGAAATTGAGGCACGTTGTTACACCAGGATGGAATTTCCCCACCGGGATTTGACAGAGCAGCAAGCTGGAAAAGTCTGAAGTAAAAGTCTGAAGTCATCTGCGACTGTGAGAATGATATGTTTTTGTTCACATTTTACTTTCATTTAGTTGAATCTTTCTAAAAGAATCGTATAATTCAGTAGACCTTAACGATGTTAGAAACCATTTCCATGCTTGCGTCTTGTAATAGGTTTTAATAAGATTTGTGTTTGTTTTTTGTTTTTTTTAGGAAAATGTTAAACACTGTATATACATTTGTTCATTTTTTTTATTTCTTAATTATTTTTCGGTTGCTTCTACATTTTCGGAATCAAATGTTTGAGAATGAATTCGCGTGGGAAAGTGGTACAGTCTAATCACAGGGCTTATCTGTTCGATCTGACATGGAGCCAAATTCTCACAGAAGAAATATTGTTTAAAAAAATTTTTTTTTAAAGAATAAAAAATCGAAATGCTGAAGAATACGTGTGCCTGTTTCTCATTAGCGAGTCCTCCGCACGTACATTCTCACTCCTTTCCCCCCTCAAAACCGTATCAATCTAACAGCTAGCGATAGGATTTTGGTTGTTTTTCCCTCTCTAAGGACCACTTCTACTTGCAGTAGGATATTATACATTTTTGTTTGTTTATTCATGTCATTTACAGATATTACCTAATGTAACTGTAAAAATGGATTGGAGCATTAAACACCACGCTAACGGTATAGACAATATATATAGAAAATATCTATGACGTGTAATCAATATGTATAACTCACTTCTGGATACGTTAATGAAGTGTACTCAATATATAACCTACATTTAGAAGTACTACTTAAAGCATAATCGAATCAGTCATCAGTTAAAAAGCATAATCTATATGTATAATCAATAGTTAGAAGCATCATCTAAATCCATAGAACAGTGTTTGATCCAGTTATATTCTGAGTGTGGATTGAGTTAGAAGAATTCTGCAAGCCTAATTGCTTTCTGTAGCGAATCTAAAGCTGTAAAACACTTCCAACATGCCGTCTTCTAAGTGTGTAAATTAAGAACCTGTGTTTGTCTAAACTCAGATTCACTTCTAAGTGTGTAAATTAGATGCTTTGGGTTTTGTCTAAAGCAGATTCAGTCTGTGGTAGTAAATTCAGAGCTTGTGTTTGTCTAAACGCAGCTTCACTTAGTGGCAGTAAATTAGACACATTCCAGGACTGGGTTTCTGAATTGGGCCCCCCTGGGCTTGCAAATCAGAAACATAAGAAGAGATAAGAGTTCAAGGGAAGGGTACTAAGATGAGGCTATGGGACGAATTACGTGACATGATGGAGAACCCAGGTCTGGTAAGACCTTTGAAGAACTTACACCTGGCTGTGTATGCGCCACAGTGGTGGGGTATCCTATGGATATGAAAAATTAGTTAAGGCAGTGGAGAAAAGTTGAATGCCACTCCTAGGGATAATTTTACTGCTTTAGGGAGGTATATAAAGACATGTTTGTGTATGTACAATTTGGACTCTCTGCAGACAGTCACACTTTATAAGTTTTTTCACTTTTGACATCTACTAATCGCTCTGTCTCTGAATTTTTGACTTTTAGCTAAAAAGGTTGATTTTTATCCACAACAATGACACCACCGTACAGTTGAAAATCCCTCCATTTAACCCCAATAATTCTTCCTTCCGCCTTTTTGGAAGTAACCAGTGAATCTACTTCATTATTCTTTTTACTTTTTCTGTTAAACCAAACCCACTGGGTTTTGTTTTTTGTTTCTGCCCCCGCTCCCGAACTGAGTGACTCACATTATATCCAATAGGAGACGTTGAATTTGATCACGTGATTCAAATGTCGCTAATTGGATACAACAAGGGCCGTGCTTAATTGTAAACGGTTTGTTTGATAAAGTGGATCACAAAGGTGGTATTTTTTTTTATTTGTTGTTGTTCTAACATATGGAAATGAAACCCGAAAGTGAAGTGAGAGAGGAAACTGAAAGACTTGGACGTGACAAAGCAATTAGGATTAGAGAAATGTGAAGAACCTGGGTTCCCTTCCTGGACAGTGAACTCCAGCTGGTAATAACTAAACTAATAACTAAAAACTCTCAACTGTTAGCAAAGGCACTTTAGGTGCTTTTAACACACCTTTTAATAAAATGTAGTTTATTTTGTATTGATAAGGCTTCTTTTTAGACATTTTAAGACCACTGCATTCAAATCGGGAGAGTCATGTGACTGTCTTTTGCCATTTGTAGTTAATAGCAACAGCACCAATGTTTTGCATACAGCTTTGTGATTTTTATTTATTTTTTTAAAAAAAGCTTTCAACAAATTATTGCAATGCCATTTTATGCGTGTGTGTGGGGGGGGTACTTGTTGCGTGTTTTCTGCTTCTCTATGAAAACGTTTACATGGACAGCAGTAATCTAATTATTGAGCTTTTTCTGACTAAGACAATATTGTGAATAAGGGGTTTTAGAAGATTCCTTTCATGTTCCTGTTTCACGTGTTATAGAACATAGATCGATTAACAGCACACGTCATTACGTCCCCGCGCCGTGCCGTCCAGAATTTCACGTATCGCTGTACGGTTCGTCTTCGTTGCGGTACCGTATACAATTTCGGGTGTTTCATTTTTTAACTTTATGGACGCTTCCAGTGCGGTTAATTATTTGTGATGCTATACGTGCAAATAGACGACTGTTTGAAGGCGTGGGCTGCGTCCCAAATCACTCCGCACGTAACATTTCATTCTTAATCTGTGTTTACTTCGAGTATGACTTTAGTCGGATTATAACGTGCAGCGAATACAAACCCGACTGTTAGTCTAGGCCATTTATGAGATTTCAGTATTTAATATTATATAGTATCTCATATCATACTTATTATCCATTTATAGTTGCATTTAATGTTGAGGAACATCCTTGAAACAAGTTTTTTTGGTGTGTTCTCTCGGTCGTTCCCTCACCAGATTTCTTCTTACTCTCTCTTGATAGTCATAAGATGATAAAACGACAACGCAGCTTGCCGTGTTGGCGGGAAAACGTCTTTTTAGCAGGGAGAGCTTCCCTGATTGTCCCACTTTCAATACTCGCAACGAAGATTTCCATTTGTTTTTGCTGACTTTTATTCAAGAAATTAACAATTTAACAATCGTGACCTTGATTGGCTGCAATATGAGAAGCTAGAACATGACTGAGCCGTTGTTCTCAGCTCGAGATCTGGCTCTGGCGCAATACCATCAGTCCCAGTGGGTGCAACGGCGTTCAAAAAAAAACAGATTTAACATTTCAACATGTTATTAGAATAATTCACGCACGAAAGGGTTAAGATCAAATAGTAACGATGAATCGGGTAAACCCGGGAAATGAAATATTTAACTGAAATGTAACGGACATAAATAAATAATTGGTCATCGATGCTCTTCAGCTCAAAAAAGAGTGGAGGCGTGCGTCCACTTACACTTTCACAACAAAGTCAGCCAACGCAAATGGAAATTCTTGCGTATTGTCATAAATATTCAGAAGCGCATCCATGGAGACCAAAACATACACACACTTTTGGACACTTTAAACCACTTGTTTTCATCACCTTGGCTTCGAACGGGTCGAATGTTTCACAATTTTAAAACCAATTCACGAACTACAGTCTCAATATGACGTGAAAAAAACAAGTTGTTTTTATAAAGAGTTCTCTTTTTTTTTTTTTTACTTGGGGCTTTATGATGCGAGGGTTTTTTTTTAATTTTGGGGCATTTTGAACATTTCACGTAGTCGTACCTCAAATGAAATGTCACTTTTTTTTTTCTTTTTTTTTTCTCCATTTCTGTAGGCGGTGAAGGAGAAGACGAGCATTAGTATAGTCGTTATCATAGATTAGCATAAGGAATATTCTGCGGAATGTGCCCGTAATTGCTGGGTTTCCTTTTGAGAATTGGTTCAATATTACAACCTGCGAATTTGCAAAGAAAAAGCAGGGGAGTCCATCGGCATTTACATTGCACTGTTCCTGGTGCGGTTTCACAGCGGAAGGCTGACCCACGACTACAGAATTCTCATTAACTCCCATCACACTCAGGTGCACAGACGCTCGATGTTTCCAGAAGAGTTACGAGGTCAAAAAAATATCTTCTGCAATATTTAAAGGGCTTCCATTACACTCGGGATTTTAACAGGACATGCGACTCATCTACGAATTAAATATTCATTTAGTGTGAATTTCATTTGAATATTCTGTCACCTTTTAAAGTTCTGGTGTCTCCGAGAATGTTTTAAACATGAGGATGAGGGGAGGACTGCGGGACTGCAGATGGCGGATGGCGGATCACCCGCACATCAGCGAGCCACGTCCACCGTGCTCGGAATCTTTTAGAGCAAAAAAGTAAAGCCCACATAATACTTGCCTTTTAATAATGCATACATTTTAATGTTTAATCACATAAAAAGAATCATTTATGAAATTCGAAGTTTCCGTCGAGGGTATCGGGTGCTAACAAAAATTATGTTGCCAATTTAGTGATTTTTTTTTTGCTAGACCTGGTCTAAAATTTTAGTGACTCAGACACACCCATCTTCCCTCCTCAGAGGCACGCCAATCTGCTCCCCTCAAGATACAGGCAATTAAAAATATAAAATCACAGATCACCAGTGTTCCCGACTACCAATCACTGATCACCATTGTTCCCGACTACCAATCACTGATCACCATTGTTCCCGACTACCAATCACTGATCACCATTGTTCCCGACTACCAATCACCATTATTCCTGACTACCAATCACCATTGTTCCCGACTACCAATCACCATTATTCCCATTGTTCCCGACTACCAATCACCATTATTCCTGACTACCAATCACCATTGTTCCCGACTACCAATCACCATTATTCCCATTGTTCCCGACTACCAATCACCATTATTCCCATTGTTCCCGACTACTAATCACCATTATTCCCATTGTTCCCGACTACCAATCACCATTATTCCTGACTAACAATCACCATTGTTCCCGACTACCAATCACCATTATTCCCATTGTTCCCGACTACCAATCACCATTATTCCCGACTACCAATCACCATTATTCCCGACTACCAATCACCATTGTTCCTGACTACCAATCACTGATCACCAATGTTCCCGACTACCAATCACCATTATTCCTGACTACCAATCACCATTGTTCCCGACTACCAATCACTATTGTTCCCGACTACCAATCACTGATCACCATTGTTCCCGACTACCAATCACTGATCACCATTATTCCCAACTACCAATCACCATTTTTCCCTACTACGAATCACCATTGTTCCCCACAATATAAAAATAATTTTTTTTCAAACTAAAAATTAATGAACAAAAATTTTTTTAAAAAAAAAATTTCCTTTTTTTAAGAAAAAAAATCATTTTTTTCCACTACCAACAATCTTTATTTTACCATTTATTATTATTAATATTAAAAAAAAATAATAAAAAAAAAAAAAAAAAAAAAAAAAAAAAAAAAAAAAAAAAAAAAAAAAAAAAAAAAAATAATAAAAAAAAAAAAAAAAAATTAATAAAAAAAAAAAAAAAAAATATAAAAAAAAAAAAAAAAAATTTAAAAAAAAAAAAAAAAAATAATAAAAAAAAAAAAAAAATTAAAAAAAAAAAAAAAATAAATAAAAAAAAAAAAAAATAAAACAAAAAACAAACAAAATATATAAAAAAAAAAAAAAAATAATATAACAAAAAAAACAATTTTTTTTTGACTACCAATACTAACCACCAGGACAGAAGAGTTTGTACTTTTTGTTTTTCCTGCTAACATGACAAGCTGCATTTTTTTTTTTTTTAGTGTCTTATTAGTGTTGAGAGAGTAAAAAGAAAGGCTTGTGAGGGCACGCCCGAGAGAACACACAAAAAACTTGTTTCAAGGATGTTCCTCAACATTAAATACAACTATAAACAGATAAAAAGTATGACATGAGATACAATATAATACTAAAATCTCATAAATGACCTAGACTAATAGTTGGGTTTATAATCGCTGCATGTTATAAGCATGTTTATAAACACATCTCATCTTGCTAGTGGCGGATAGAAATAAGGTCTGAAATGTTCGTTTATTTTTATTTATTTATTTATTTTTGCACTGAAGATGCCTACAGTTTACCAAATCGAATGAAGGCAGGAAACCTGAGCCTCCTTCATCAACTTTCATCTCTCACTCCCACTCCCACTATACTGTGTGAGAGAAGGCACTGTTACTATGACAACCTCAGGTTTTTTTAGTGATGTGAACATCAGCAAACATGCGGCAGTTGATGCCTGGAAGGGGACGCCTGTCTAACTCATAAGTGTTTCTCCAGATGGAGATGGAAATGCCTGCTGGAAAGGTACAAAACATGGCATGTGGTGTGTGGATATCTTTTTCTTTTTTCCGGAAAATTGTTAACCATAAAAGACAAAGCAGGTTTCATCTTGTTTTGGCAAGTGTGTCCAACAGTAGCGTCTTTCCATTTCAGCTCATGAGAGTGCAGTTGGCTTGTCTGCTAACTGACTGATGTTGTGTTTAGCTAGCATAGTTGGGCGGTAGCGCTATTACAATGAATTCATTTCACAGAGAGGAAGAAACTGATAAAAGTAGCACTTTAAAAGACCAAAATAAATGGCACCCAATGACATTGAAGCACAAAGATAAAGCATTCTCAAGGTATCTTGATGCAATATTATATTTCAAAAACAAGACTCCATTCAAGTCAACGTAGCTTCATTAACCGGTTAGCAGAGGAGCACCGTATTGTTCCTACAAGTTGCAAGCTGTTGGTTACACCATCATTTATTTGAAACCCAATTTCCATCAGTCTTTGTGTCTCTTCGTGTTTTCTTCCGCTTTTAACCTTCAGCTTGTGTTGTATTTTAGTTCTGGATTTTCCATTCAGTTTCAAGGAATTTCCAAAACTAGCATAAAAAGAGGTCAACAGAAATGGTTTGTATATACATATGTGACGCCCTTTTAGGGCCTACAGAAAAGCATTTTTGCATCACGTCCTACTTTTAGAAGCGAGTTGGACCCAGCTCTCGGCTCTCCGTAAATGTACTTTAAGGGTATGAAACAAAGGCTTGTGTGCTTTTTTGTTGCGCACTGTAGTGTAGGTCTCGTTGGTGTGGTTTAATGGATTCTGCCAAGAAGAACCCTACTAGAGCGAGAGAGGAGGAGAGGGGCGGGGGTGGAAACGAGTAAAAGCAAAAAGAAAGTAGCGGGAAGTACAGGGGGGTCACAGAGAGTGAGGGAGGTGAATAAAAGAGAAAAGAGGAGCGCAGGGAGAGAGCTAGATGGCACTGCCCGCAGGCTAATAGCAGCTAAAACCATATTAGTGCATCCTGCCCTGGCTCTCCACATGACAAGATGATATTAAACACTCATAATAGCTGCACACACACACACACGCACACATACACAACGTATGACAAACTGAAAGATCGGGCAGGTTCCAGAGAAATATATGCTGGAGTCAGGTGACCATAATAGCATAATTAGATTCCCAGTCATGTTAAAAATATCAGGGACATGAACAACTCCATATATGGTTTTCAGGAAGCCATAGGAATACGAGCAAATGTTTTTCGGGAAGGTCATGTAAATGCGTGCAAATGGTACTCTTTTGTCTGTCTGTACCTGGTCAGGTACTCTTTTATCTGTCTGTACCTGGTCAGAAAGAGTTAAAGGTGTTAACAAAGTGGGACGGGGGGTGGTCAGAGTAAACTTTTCACATCCTGTTCACAGGAAACCAGGAACAACGCAAGGTCCTAGGCTTATACAGGTGACCTCATGACCTGCACCGAATAGGCATGAGTCAGGACACTAATGTAACTGGTGTACTTTCCAGCTTTATCTATTCTTCCTAAAGCCCTGGGTCGTGGTTCAGCCAGGACTTCAAAGTGCATGGCTATAGAATGGAGAACATTGTGTTTCTGCGAAGTCATTCTCCGGCAGTTTATACCTGTTCCCCTCACTCACTCGTCTACCCAGTCATATATTCTCTCTCTGTCTCTCTCTCTGTCTGCTTTTGTCCTCTACTTTTCTGTACCCCCCCCACCTTGCTTTCTCTCTCCACTCCATTCTGTCTGTTATTGTGTGGTTTTTTTCTTTTTGCTGTGTGTGTATGCGTGTGTGCTGCTTTCTCCCTGCTTTACCTTCTTCCTCTCTTTAGCTTTAACCCTTACCAACACGTTCCTCTTCATATTTCCTGGACAGAACATCCTAACCTGCAGCCTGTGAACCAGGATGTGGCAGTCAAGCAGCTCAAAGCACAAGGATGCGCACGCCTGCCAAATAATCCTCCGTCGTTCTGTGTACATTTACAGCTACAGCGGGAGGCCTTTCAAAAGCGGCCATATGGTGCAAACACGGGGCAAAGTGCACTAGGTCGATGCCTAGATACCAGCAATGAGATGAGTACACAGAAACTCATCCAGAGGGTCTAGTAGTCATTTGATCCAGGTGTCCTATCTGAGCTCTGTCTGTGTGTGTGTGTGTGTGTGTGTGTGTGTGTGTGTGTGTGTGTGTGTGTGTGTGTGTGTGTGTGTGTGTGTGTGTGTGTGTGTGTGTGTGTGTGTGTGTGTGTGTGTGTGTGTGTGTGTGTGTGTGTGTGTGTGTGTGTGTGTGTGTGTGTTAGAAATAAGAGGTTGTAAAAGCATGTATTCAGGACACAGTAACACCAGTTATCTTACCCCTGCATCTGAGCCGATAAGATAATGATCCCCCCATTAATTTGACACATGATGGGTACACTTAAACAAATCAACAATTTAATCCAGATGTTGGATGGGATGTGATTCTGTATTTAAATTGTTTACACTTTTCTACTTTTTTTTAATCCAGTATGTGTAAATGAATGTCACTGGGGCATAAGGCCACGCCTCCTTTACTGTGACTGACAAGCACATAAGCCACGCCGCTTTCACGGTGACTGATGATCACATAGGCCACGCCTTCATTGTAAATGTCAGGCACAAATGCCATGCAGCCTTCACTGGGACTGACACAGAGAGCACACCTAATTTTTTCTGGGACTGATGGGTATATTTAATCATACCTTCTTTACTGATGATAACTGGCACTTAGGCCACACCTCCGTAACTGGGACTGATGGTGACATAAGCCACACCTCTTTTACTGGGGATAACTCAGAGGCCTCTCCTCCTTCACTGGGAATGACAGGTGCAAATGCTATGCCTCCTTTACTAGGATTAATGAGCACTAAGACTACACCCCCTTTATTGCTACTGACAGGCACATAAGGCACACCTTCTCGGCTGAGACTGATGGGTACATTATTCATACCTGCTTTACTAATAATAACTGGCACTTAGGCCACACCACCGTAAATGGGACTGATAGGCATATAAGCCATTGCCTCCACTGGTACTGACAGTCAAATTAGCCACACCTCCTGATACACACAGAGGCCACGCCTTGTTCACTTGGATTGACAAGCAGTAAGACCATAATGATAATGATCCTGTATTGATTACATATACACTGAAATTCTTTTCTTTACATACCCCAGCATGTCAGGAAATTGGGGTCAGAGCGCAGGGTCAGCCATGATACAGCGCCCCCTGGAGCAGAGAGGGTTAAAGGCTTTGCTCAAGGGCCAAACAGTGGCAGCTTGGCCGCACTGGGATTTGAACCCCAGACCTTCCATTAACCCAGAGCCTTAACCGTCATGCCAGTGCTGCCCCTTTAGACCATGTCTCCTTTACTGGTACTGACAGGCAAAAAGGCCACACCTTCTTCACTGATACCGACAGGCACCAAACTCACCATATTTTATTTGAATCATGCTGTTTTGATATTCTGTTATTCACCGAGACCAGTCCACAGATTCAGATTGCTCAGTCTTCCTCTCCTCCCCAACAAATAAGATTAGCAATGTACTTATTAGCGAATTAGTGGTGCTTCATTGCTGCAGTGACGATCCACATTTTGTAAAGCATGCATTATTTTCCCCCATATCGTAACAGCTGGACAAAATCAACTGAACAGAACCGATACACTACAAGTGCATGAATCCAACGGCCTTACCCAGGCAAATGCTGTGGTTTTTTAATCGTTGTGAGGGATTAGATGAATGTTTGCAGATCTTTGCCAGCACACTGCCTTACCATTTTTGGCTCCCAATATTCAAACCAAACTCCTATAAGGTTAAACAGGGACTGGAAACGCACAATTCTAATCAAAAAGCAATGCGAAATGCCTTACGCCAGACCATATTTTAACGCCAATTGCGTCGCTAACGCTCGCCGTGTGAAATCACCAGAGGCCAAAGCAGAAAAGCAAATTTTCCACACCGCGATGCGTGTTCGGTGCCCGGAACAAAATTCCCGAGATCAATTAGTGATGACAGGCTTCAGGCCAAGTGTGGCGTACAAACTCATTTCGGGTTTCAAGGGTGGCCGGTTCAGCGTGCTTAATCGGGTCATCAGCGCTGGGAATAAGATGGAAATGGAGGGGGGAATTCAATAGTTTGTATATCAAAAGAACATAAGTGCAGCTAATTTCCAAAGATCTGGCTACGATCTCCTTCTCCTCGGACACGTAACGTGGCCACGGGCTTTGGCGGAGCTACATGTAATGACGACGTGCCTCACAAGTCTGATCGAAATCCATGACAGCAGAACCAACTCCTCAAAAGAGCATGTCCAGGTGTACAGCAAGCAAATAGCAATACACAGGGGGCTGAATATCTGGGTTTTTTCATTTTTAATTAATTTATTTATTTATTATACATGTGAGTAAACTATTACAGGAGAATCTTTTAATCAAATTTTGTACATAAGGCTCAGGAGACAGAAATAAAGTTCTTTGGCCTTACGGACTATTGTATATAAACAACATATTAAGTGAGTAATGGAATCACACACCCATATATACACACACTATAGCATTGAACTTGCTTTTAACATTTTCGCAGTTAAAGCAGCTTTTCAAATACGCAAACGTTATGAAAAAAAAAAAAAGTATGAAAAGGAATATGATGTGACCGAGGGAAAGTAGATTTACGTCAACGTCCCTGATGGATTGATACGATTTTTGGAAAAAAATTCTTTTTCCTAATACGTTCTTTCTCAAGCTCGGTCCTTTAGTCCCTTTGCACAGTTCATCTTTTCTACATCAGTAACGGGTACGCTCCCGCCATATATTTTTTAGACTATGTTCCCAAGGTTCCTCAGATTCATACTCATATTCATTTCATTTAGTAAGGGGAACTAAATTAAAAACCCGTGCCCAGCTCTGTATTTGCTTAATAGGACATGGTTTATTGTGGGAACTCGAGAGCACTGGCTCTCGGAATAATAGGTCTAGAACTAAACAAAAACGTCACAAAAGGTCCTAGCTTCCTCGGGTGAAAACTAGACTATATTTTTGAATCGAACGCTCATGACTTTATTCCAGTTTAGATATTTACAAGTGTAGTGGTGGTGTTGTTTTTTCAGCCATTTTATTTTAAAGTATTCTGTCTCACAGGTAGCTAGCTAACTAGCTTACTTTGCTTAACTGAAGGGAAGTCACTGAGCTTGCTAGTTAAATGAAACATGCCTTCATACATGTTGAATACACGTTTATTCAATTTGATGCACAGTTTGTGCAGTTCTGAAGGTCACCACTTGAATCACAGGATGTTATTAGCTAGTTATCGATCTGTGCTATGCTAGCAGTGTGGAGTAAGAGATGATATTTTTAAAAAGAGGGAGATATTTTAACACGAGTTTTGCTTTAACTCGGTGATTTGTACGGTATGCAAGACAGTAGCCAAAGTATTGCTAATTTCGTTGGTCTGGTTACGACGTTTTATTGCGAATCTTTCAGGAAACATAACGGAAAGCGCTTAGCTCGGCCGTTTAGCGCTGTTAGCACATCACAGTTTCTAGCAATCATCATATCTCAGAGGGCAAGGAAAATAAAAGTCTTAAGCGAGTTAGTTAGCACAAGCAGTCTAACTACAGACGTATACTGTATAGCTAAGATAATGTAAAAATATCGTATTTTTTTTTTTTGCAAATTTTATCCAAAGCAAGTCAGAATACAGCAGGTAAACTATCGGGAAGAGTTGTTTAGCTCTCCAGACGGCCTTCTCAATAATGCAACACCATCTGTGCTTCTGATGCTCTCACATTTCACTAGGCATCATCGCAAAACTGACCTTAATCCTCCAGGTAGAGGAAGCACCATCTGAGGGGTCAGCGGTCACACCAGAGCGATTCGTTATAAAACCACACAATTCTCGTATTGTATTGCTGGATGTGATTTTTTTTCTTTTCTTTTCTTTTTTTTTTAACTACAGACGTTTATTGGACTGAGCATGATGTTCGATGAGAGGATGTGAGGATAATCTCCCAACCACAATCCTATCACTCAAATCGCTCTCTGGGCTGCAATAAAAAAAAAACATAATATCCAGAACATAAAATCTCCCGACTCGCACTCGTGGGGTTTTTTTTTATTTATTTTATTTTATTTTAAATCGTACAGTAAGTTCTAGCTGCAGTCACATTTATAGCAGGGGAATGAGTCATTTCAGAGCTTCGCAGTTCATTAACCTGCATGTACCTGTCTCTCAGGTGAGGACTGAGTGCCGATAAGACAGACAGCAGCAGCACATGCTCGAAATCACGTCCGCACCGGTTAGCGTTCCGTACATTTTGAAATATTAATGTCGAATTGTCAACACGGCGCGCAAGGTCCATTAACTAATAGTGGAACGGCATGAAAAATTCACCGTGTAATAATGAAAATAATAACACGGTCCAATATGATGATAAAACTTCACTTTTATTTATGCAGGATATTAATATATATATATATATATATATATATATATATATATATATATATATATATATATATATATATACCACTGTGGTGACAGCTCGGTGCTTCAAATATTCATTTAGGAAAGCTGCTGCATATTTTATGCGTGGCTTGTTATTACGATTACGCTTAGCCCTCGGGTTAATAATAAAATAGCTGCGTTTTTTTTTGGTGTTTACTTTGAAAACATAGTATATTTGAAGCTGCATGAGGACAGACGTTTTCAGGCCTTCCAGGACCAAAAAAAAAAAAAAAAAAAGGTTGTGCTGCTTTTACGATAAATGGTGGGAGCTCAGTGGTTTTTAGATGTTGGGCAGTTTTGAGTTCAGAAGGTCTTGAGTTCAAACCCCAGCACTACCAAGCTACCACATCCCCAGCTGACGGAAACACATTTTGGAACTTCCACCAAATACACTGCAATAGTGTCAATTTATTTATTTATTTATTAAATCAAATACATATATTGCACACTGTTTGCTGTCCGCCGAATTCATTGGTTTAAATATTACCTGCGAACGCGTATCATTCGGTTGCTTTAGGAAAACAAGGTCTCTGGGTTGTATGAAAATGAACAGCTGGACGGATGGTATTGGTGCGGAGGTGTCGGACAGGTAAAGCAAACATGATGACGGATGAGCGAACGAGGACGCAGGAGTGGAGTCGACATAATGGAGGTCGCACTCGATTCGGCCCCTTTCCGACCCGCCTGCGTGGGGGCAACGCATCCAGGGGGCCGTAATTACCGCCACACAGCCGATTCCTCTCAGACAAAATGTGTGTGTATTAGAGAGATTACAAAATGCCTATTACCTGCTCTTGTTTTCTCCTATACAAAATATCACATAGCTGGAAAGGGTCGCTGTTTGGCAATTTTTCACGTGTGCAACAAAAGGTCACCTGAACGTCCCCGAATCCCACGTCATCTCCCGCGATGTCTGAACAGCGGATGTCTGTTTTATCGCCGTGACGAGATATACGATCATAAATTGCAGAGGAGACACGTGAAACTGTTCGTTATTCTAGCGCAGAGTGCACCGCTGCTCACAATACTTCTGCATTGTTGTAATAAACTGCCGAAGGCCTCGTGTTAAAGGAACAGTTTGCCCACACGATGACCCCAAACGTAGTCCGTCAGCAAAGACGCGTATGGGTTCTGAAGTTTACTACGTACCCTGGAGTTACGACGCTAATATAGCTGACAAGTACAGGAATATATATAGCCTGCAGTTTAGCCTTGTGCAAACTGCATGTCTAAATCGTGACGCACCCGCCTCAGGAGAAGAAATTTGGTTCGGAAACCCATTTGCACATTACATGGCAGAATAATTCAAATATATCGAAATTACGCTGGAAATATCGATCATACAAATCAACTCTATTGTACAATTCCACCTACCTGGGTCCGAGTCTGATTTAAACCACCTACCTGAACCGGAGTCTGATTTAAACCACCTACCTGAACCGGAGTCTGATTTAAACCACCTACCTGAACCGGAGTCTGATTTAAACCACCTACCTGAACCGGAGTCTGATTTAAACCACCTACCTGAACCGGAGTCTGATTTAAACCACCTACCCGAGTCCGATTCTGATTTAAACCACTTACATGAACCCGAGTCTCATTTAAACCACCTACCTGAACCTGAGTCTGATTTAAACCACCTACCTGAACCTGAGTCTGATTTAAACCACCTACCCGAGTCCGATTCTGATTTAAACCACTTACATGAACCAGAGTCTGTTTTAAACCACCTACCTGAACCTGAGTCTGATTTAAACCGCCTACCTGAACCTGGGTCTGATTTAAACCACCTACCGGAACCGATTCTGATTTAAACCACCTACCTGAACCTGAGTCTGATTTAAACCACCTACCTGAACCTGAGTCTGATTTAAACCACCTACCTGAACCGGAGTTTGATTTAAACCACTTACATGAACCTGAGTCTCATTTAAACCACCTACCTGAACCGGAGTCTGATTTAAACCACCTACCTAAACCGGAGTCTGATTTAAACCACCTACCCGAGTCCAATTCTGATTTAAACAACCTACCTGAAACTGAGTCTCATTTAAACCACCTACCTGAACCTGGGTCTGATTTAAACCCCCTATCGAGTCCGATTTAAACCACATACCTGAACCTGAGTCTGATTTAAACCACCTACCTGAACCTGAGTCTGATTTAAACCACCTACCTGAAAGAGTCTGATTTAAACCACCTACCTGAACCTGAGTCTGATTTAAACCACCTACCTGACAGGTAGTTTGAACCACCTACTGACTGGTTATTTAACCACTACCTGAGGGTCTGTTTAAACCACCGAACCTGGGGTACACTGAATTTGTTAAACCACCACGATTCCATTCCGATTTAAACCACCTACCCGATTCCGATTCTGATTTAAACCACCTACCTGAGTCCGAGTCTGTTTTAAACCACTTACTTGAGTCAGAGTCCGATTTAAATCCCCTACCTGAACCTAAGTCTCTTTTGAACCCTCTACCCGAGTCTGACTTAGCTCTCTAGCCAATCCGAGTCTGATTTTAATCCCCTACCTGCATCGAAGTCTGAGTTAAACCCTCTACCTGAGTCTCAGTCTGTTTTTAACCCTCTACCTAAGTCTAAGTCTGATTTAGCTCTCTACCCACGTCAGTCTGATTTTAATCCCCTACCTGCATCCAAGTCTGTTTTAAACCCTCTACCTGTGTCTGAATCTGATTTGAGCATTTTACCCTAGTCCGAGTCTAATTTCCTACTCAAGTCTGAGTCTGTGTTTTGTTTTTTAGCTCACACATCCTTGTATCCCTTTTTACAGATAAGTGTGTTCGTATAAACTGTACGCCTAAATCATGAAACATCGAGTTGTTCAGTATCTCAGTGCTAAACCTTGCTCGATGCACGAAGATTGTAGCTCCAGTACAAAATGAAAGAATCTTTAGTCCAAATGTGGTTTATTAGACATCAAAATAGTGCATGCGGTTCTTCCGTGCTTGGTTTTCTCGCGCCGTTCCCACGCGAGTGTTCCAGTTTACCAAGACCGATAAAGCGCAGATGAGCCTTCTTCATTGTGCAGCACAGGATATCATACAAGCCATATAATTAAACCATTTAATACACAAACGCACACAAGCGTATCTCCATGAGCACCGCTTCCTGATAAAGGCCGGCACAAAGGAAACGGATCTCGTGGTTAGCGTCGCTCTGAGATCCGGTTAGCTCCAGTTAGCGTCATTTCTGGTGCACTTATTTATTTATTTTTGCTTTACCTTTTTTTTAATTTAACCAGGGAAGCACAACCTGTTACTTACAAGTGGACACTGATAGGCCAGGTAACTCTAAAGAACTCTAGACAGGGCATGTGGCTAGCTAGTCAGCTAGCACGTAGCCATTAAATGATCTCGTTTTTATACGGACAATGAAAAGGCAACAAAACTATCAGGAGTATCGACATTCTGAGAAAAGACTCCCTAGTACTAAAACTGTATCCGCCGATGTTAAGTTACGTAAACGTGACCTAGCAGACGATATTTACTTGCTAACGTTGTGACTAGCGCAACCTGATTATGCTTAAAAAAAAAGGGAAAAAAACAAAACAACAACCATGCTGCTACTGTAGAAAAGTAAGTAGGACACAGCAAGTACAATAAATTGCCCAACTTAAAAGAACTGGATGTGAACAGTGTGTTCATCAGGAACACGATGCTCTCTCGCTCTCTCTAATGCGCGCGCACACACATGCACGCACTCACACGCGCACACATTAAATAGGAGAGACCTTGTACTCCCTTTTAATGGCTTATCAAGTGCGTATTTATGCTACGTGACTGGCAGGATATAATTGCTCTCGGAGGAGGAGGAGTGTTAATGTGCTTAATACTCCACTGAATGGCAGACTTAGCTTGAGATCCTGGAAGACTGGCCGTTCTGAAGCGAGAGGAACACTGGGGTGGGGGTTGGAGCGGTGAAGACAAAAAATTTCTTGCGTTCTGACTTTCCCCTGTTCGTTCCGATCCGAGCACAGACCGGAGCAGACGTTTTACTCCAGAGACCTCAGACCTGAACAGGCAACCTTCTGACCGCGATTAGTGGAGAACCGTAACGGCTGACTCAGAAGAAGTTGGATAACGAGGCCGACTCAAGAAGGAAATGGAAAAACAAATTACGTGCTGCATGACTGGCTGTATCTACAACGATGACGATAATGATATCTGCGGCTCTTTTGAATAATTATCCCTTTCTCGGCACAACGCAGTTTGTGCGCGCTTGGGTGAATCACAAGGCCGAGACATGAATCAGAGCTCATCGGAGTGATTCATCCGAGAGTTAGAACACTCGGTGCGCAGTGCTACACGCTCGTATTTATCGTAAGCCCGTATCTATACGTTTAAACCGTGTCTCAGCTGAAACGGATCTGTATCGGTCCGCACGTTCGTCAGTCATTCTCTGTGATGGAGGCGTGTCCTCTGTACCCATGGAGGCGCGTCCTCGTTACTCATCAGTCTCACTGATGGAGGCGTGTCCTCTGTGCCTGTCATTCCCAGTGATTGGAGGCGTGGCCTCTGTACCTTGTGTGTGGCCTGTACGTGTCATTCTTAGTAAAACCGAGATGGTCAAATGCTGAGAAGAAAGTCATTTTTTTAATTATAATTATTTGCTAAGAAGACATTATAACAAATGGGATTTCAACGAAATTTTATTTTTTATAGTCGCCAAAATGTGAAGGAGCCCACCGCAGTGTATCTCCTCTCTCTCTCTCACGCACACATACTTTTTTCTCTTTTGAGAACTGCAGTTCGTTAACCTAACTGGTCACCTTCTTCCATTGCTCCATGGTCCATTTCTGATGCTCCCGTGTCCATTGTAGGAGATTTTCGCCAGTGGACTCCGGCTACGCAGCTCCATACGCAGAAAGCTGCGATGCACTGTGTGTTCTGACTCCTTTCTATCACAACCAGTATGAACTTTTACAGCAATTTATGCTACGGTAGTTCTTCTGTGAGACCACACACAACGAGCATCAGTGAGCCTCCGGAGCCCACGACTCTGTCCTTCCTTCGACCACTTTTGGTAGGTAATAACCACCGCATGCTGGAAGCACCCCATAAGTCCTGCTGTCTCGGAGACGCTCCGACCCAGTCCTCTAGCCGTCACAATCTGGCCGTTGTCAAAGTCATTCTGATCCTTCCACTTGAGCATTTTTTCTGCTCGGAATCTGAACACATCAACGTGAAGAAATGCCTACTAAATATATCCCACCCTTTTACAGGTGGCACTGCAACGAGATAATCATGTCACCTGTCAGTGGTTTTAATGTTATGGCTGATCAGTGTAGGTGACCGGACGTTTTGGTAATGACTCGTAATATCCTGGCTGTTTTAACAGAACCAGTGCAGAACATCTAGTACATTCTCTCTCTCTCTCTCTCTCTCTCTCTCTCTCTCTCTCTCTCTCTCTCTCTCTCTCTCTCTCTCTCTCTCTCTCTCTCTCTCTCTCTCTCTCTCTCTCTCTCTCTCTCTCTCTCTCTCTCTCTCTCTCTCTCTCTCTCTCTCTCTCTCTCTCTCTCTCGTTACTCCAATACCCAAAAGGTCCCCAACAATTACCCATACAGCAATGACAAAAACATCCCGAAACACCCAGAGATGCATCAGGAAACCTGAGCTCTGTGGCGAGCTGACACTACACTACAGTGACTCATCTAATAGCTTGCTGGTTTTTTTTGTTTGTTTTGTTTTGTTTTGTTTTGAAAATTTCTGGATGATTCATGCCATGATGCTGCTTAAATATATATATATATATTTTTTCATTAAAATCCCAATAGCACCCATTTAAATCTGTTTCTATTAACGTCTTAAATCTAGGCGTTACGCCAAAACGAAAACGGTCCGTCGAGAGAACAAAAGTATTAAAGTGCACAGAAGCATGAAATGAAAAACATTAAATAAAAAGAATCGATGATGTTTATCGCTGGACGATTGGCGGGCCAGTTGTTTGGGCTTGAATGGATTCGAGAACAAACTGTGTTTTTATTGACGTTTACAAGGCTTTGCGACGCTTCCTGACAATTGTCCAATTTCACTCGGAAAGAACAAGAGCGCTACACGCATCCAGACATGTCTTCTGGCTTGCTACCTCATCGTCTGCCCGTGAGCATGAGTTTGCGTCTCGGTCTCGGCGTTCTGGATTAGACGGCCAGCTGTCGCAGCACACAGGCCTTTCGTTCATCCCGAGGCTTAAAAGTTATTTTCAGACGACCGTCCCAGAGTTTTGCTGACAGGAAGTACAAAAAAAACATCTACGGTGACTAACAAAAAGGGAGCTTTATGTAATTTGATTAAATCCATTAAAACGGTGGGGGGTTGAGTAGCTGCAGTCAATGGGTAAATGGTACAGCTTCCTAGACGCAGTTTAGAGATGAAGTGGCTAAGTCTAAAGTTTCCAAATTGTTCAAGTGAGGACAAAAAGAAAAACCAGCCAAGCATACAGCTGAGCAGCTGAGGCGTAAGAGCTGAACACTGGTTCTCTGATAAGAACCCACTTATACTGTGTGGTCAGTCACTAATCACCGCTCCCGGTACGCCTGAATGAATACACCAGAAATGAGACATGCTGAAATAAATGTCTAAAACCAAAGAGATGAAGGGAAGATACCATTTATGGGTGATTTTATTATTTAGTTATTTATTCAAACATCAATTAAACAAGTGTTTAACAGCCACAGTGAATCGCTTGCTACCGTGGCGTTCACTTCCTGTGCCTACGTTGGAAACTGGATCCTGCTCTATTAAACAGTACGTTAAAATATTCTGCCTCCTGTAGTCACTTATAGCACAGTGCTTTTCTGACTTTTCCCTTTAGAACACTAAAGTTCTGGATTTTTATAAACGAGCCAAATAACGAGTATTCATTTGTGCAGTTGAGCATGTTGGAGGTTTCGCAAAACATAACTGCGTAAATGACGTTGCACGTGACGTACGCTCGTACAAAATATAAAACCGTTAAGGGTTCTTTTAAGGGTCCTCACAGCGGGACGATCCAAAGATATGTAGATCCTTATTTGTTTTGGTTTTTGAAAGATTTGGTTCCTATTGTTGGGGAGTCTGTTCTTGCCAGGGTTTCATCCCATGTGACGTTCAACGCCTGCAGGTCTTGGATGAACGTTCTTCTCTACGTGTTTTGGGGGCATCCTCATTGATGTTCGGCGCCTGACACATACCCATGTCTTTGCGGTTTTGCGGATCCGATGGTTCTCCATTCGGACGATTCGGTAGATTGGGATTCAGTGTAGTGTCTGTTTAGGATCAACACACTTTCATTAGTACTATTGTGATCTTGTGTATACAATCATCAATACCATGGATCTAGTAGAATAATCCACCCCTTGACTGTAATTGAGTTGATTTATCACGTCAATAAAACGCCGGTTGATTTCGTCGTGGCCTGTCGCTTTTTTTTTCCACCGGAGACAGGAAGAGATCTAGATAACGTTCAGCTCCAGTCCATCCGAAGGGACTCATTTCTCTCCCGTATTAAATTACGAGCTTTTCCGTCGAGCGCACACACCACGGCCCCCGATGCCTCGACAGACGCGCTTTCAAACACGCACCGTACGTTGTTTTCATCACCTTTAGGACCAACCTAACAGCGATAAATTAGCAACTTCTATTAAATTACCAGTGCTTTATAGCTAGTCGGCCCAACATCACGGCCCACACACACACAAGCGGAGAACTAGCATTGCTCTGATCACCTTTAGGAGCAACCGTTCAGCAATAACAATAAATCAAATATAACACTATCAGCGAGAAGGTCTCGCTCAGTGTGTGTTCACTTTCAGAGCTCACGAGAGACTTCCCTCTCTCAAATTTCTAAACAGAGTAATGATTATGACCGATTGTGGAAACCAATAAAACTGAGAGGAGTTCTAATTTTATATAATATATATGTGTGTGTGTGTGTGTGTGTGTGTGTGTGTGTATATATATATATACAGTGGTGTGAAAAAGTGTTTGCCCCCTTCCTCATTTCCTGTTCCTTTGCATGTTTGTCACACTTAAGTGTTTCGGAACATCAAACCAATTTAAACAATAGTCAAGGACAACACAAGTAAACACAAAATGCAATTTGTAAATGAAGGTGTTTATTATTAAAGGTGAAAAAAATCAAAACAACCTTGGCCCTGTGTGAAAAAGTGATTGCCCCCCTTGTTAAAACATACTATAACTGTGGTTGTCCACACCTGAGTTCAATTTCTCTAGCCACACCCAGGCCTGATTATTGCGACACCTGTTCACAATCAAGGCATCACTTAAATAGGAGCTGCTTGACACAGTAAGGTCCACCAGAAGATCCTTAAAAGCTACACATCATGCCGAGACCCAAAGAAATTCAGGAACAATTGAGAAAGAACGTAATGAGATCTATCAGTCTGGAAAGGGTTATAAAGCCATTTCCAAAGCTTTGGGAATCCAGCGAACCACAGTGAGAGCCATTATCCACAAATGGCGAAGACATGGAACAGTGGTGAACCTTCTCCAGGAGTGGCCGGCCGCCCCAAAAATTACCCCAAGAGCGCAGCGACGACTCATCAAGAGGTCACAGAAGACCCCACAACAACGTCCAAAGAACTGCAGGCCTCACTTGCCTCAGTTAAGGTCAGCGTTCATGCCTCCACCATCAGGAAAAGACTGGGCAAAAATGGCCTGCATGGCAGAGTTCCAAGGAGATGACCACTGCTGAGCAAAAAGAACATCAAAGCTCGTCTCAATTTCTCCACAACACATCTTGATGATCCCCAAGACTTTTGGGACAACATTCTGTGGACCCGATGAGACAAAAGTGGAACTCTTTGGAAGGTGTGTGTCCAAGTATATCTGGCGTAGAAGGAACACTGCATTTCATAAAAAGAACATTATACCAACAGTAAAATATGGTGGTGGTAGTGTGATGGTCTGGGGCTGTTTTGCTGCTTCAGGACCTGGAAGACTTGCCGTGATAAAAGGAACTATGAATTCTGCTGTCTACCAAGAGATCCTGAAGGAGAATGTCCGACCATCTGTTCGGTACTCAAGCTGAAACGAACTTGGGTTCTGCAGCAGGACAATGATCCTAAACACACCCGCCAAGTCCACCACCGAATGGCTGAAGAAAAACAAAATGAAGACTTTGGAGTGGCCTAGCCAAAGTCCTCACCTGAATCCTATTGAGATGTTGTGGTATGACCTTTAAAAGGCCGTTCATGCTCGAAAACCTCTAATGTAACTGAATTAGGACAATTCTGCAAAGATGAGTGGGCCAAAATTCCTCCAGGACGCTGTTAAAGCCTCATTGCACGTTATATAGCAGCTCAGTTGCAGTTGTTGCTGCTAAGGGTGGCCCAACCAGTTATTAGGTTTAAGGGGGCAATCACTTTTTCACACAGGGCCATGATGGTTTGGTTTTTTTCCCTTTTATAATAAACACCTTCATTTACAAATTGCATTTTGTGTTTACTTGTGTTGTCCTTGACTATTGTTTAAATTGGTTTGATGTTCCAAAACACTTAAGTGTGACAAACATGCAAAGGAACAGGAAATGAGGAAGGGGCAAACACTTTTTCACACCACTGTATATATATATAATATATATATATATATATATATATATATATACACGTTTCTGATAATAAATTAAAAACTATATCCTTTAGCTTTGATTACCCTAACTGAACCTCGCACATTGGCGTAATTTCCTAAATCGCTTCAATAGATACAACGTTTTAGAGTAGCTAACCTGCAGGACGTTAGCTAGCTAATGACCTAGCTAATTACGATTCTGTCCTCGGCAGCAACGATTAACTTTCAGCTAACTGCTTGTCTTCTGTTAGCATGACGGATAACGACTTAATCCGACCAGAAACGTTGTTTCGATGTAGCTAATGTTCTAGTTACGGTACATGGTTTTATGCTGGCATACCGAAAAATTCGCATCGGTTAAGGTTCTGTAACGAACAGCTGCAGCTAACGTGAAGGTCGATTCGGTGTATATTTGAACAGTAACCTGCTCTCGATTCGGAGTTCCTTTTCAGACCGCTCCTAACCAGGTTTATATGAAGGCTGTTTTTATTGATTGGAAGAAAAAAAAATTGATGGAAAGCATGTTGATTTGAGAAACACAAAGGCACTGCGACACACACAGACACACGTTTTCCAAAGCTGCATTTATGTCCTCGCGTCTTAAAATGAACACACCCCTCTCCCCTCCACAGGGTGAACATAGCAGTCTTTTGCATTCTTTTGTCACTTGTCAAAACAAAAAGTACGGTACGACTCGAAGGTGGCTCTAAAGCATGACTGGTGTAGCGTGGAAATAAATAAATCACATTAGCCCCTTGTTCTGTCGCCTCTGGTATCTGCTCATCTGGTGAAGACTAATTGCACTGCGCTCGAAGTATCCTCAGCTCAAGCTAGCGCTAGACAACGTCAGGACGTAGATCTGGGAGACGGCCATGAACACGAAGGTGACAGACGATACGCTTGTTAGCTCGTGTCTCGTTTCATTCCTTAACGACCTCATGTTGGAAACGTTGTATAAGGGAAAAAAAAAAACACCCGAGGACGTGCTGGCGTGGGAAAACAATCTTCGTTCTGACGCAAAGCCGTTATCCCGACGCACCCTTAACACCGTTAATTGATCATTGTCAATAACAGCATGCCCTGAAGGGTTTTGTTCCTCTCGGTCCATAGCAACTCGCCAATTATTACATTTTCTTATTCAGTAAAGCTTGACGTGTCGAGCTTTACCTGTTTATAGATAAAGTTGTGGAAGGTCCAGGTAAATACACAGCTTATTATAAATCTGATAACAAGAGACCATTAAGGATCGGACCTTTCAAAAGAGAAAACGGAACAAAGCAGTTTTTTTGTCGGGGGGGGGGGGGGGATATGGGGTCGTCATTAAAATGCTCATTAAAGCTCTTGCAGGATCTTTCATCATTTAACGTGAAGAATTAAAAACACTACCTCCTGCACGGTTGGTGAATTAAAGCATACACAATCCAACTTCGCCCTCCAGCTTTTTTTTTTCCTTCATTGCCATTCTGGTTAGATGTTTCTTGCGGATCGGAAACATGCTTGCTGAGCGCTGGAGCTCGTTTGGAGGTTTGAACCTTGCCACCTTGCTGCGAAAGGGCAGGTAGCAGGCGACCGGCTGAGCGGGAGTTTAATCAGCGAATCGGCTTACGGGCTCACACTCCTCAACTGAGGAATTCGGCCAAAAATAAATAAATAAATTGGAAAATCTATAAAGCGCTCGTCACCCTGTGGAGGTGTGATGATTAGCTTCAGCAAGCACTTGGGCCCACTTTTTTGGATTCGTGGCGTACTTGGCTTTTGGTCCCGGAGAATGTATTATCCTCCTTCAAGAAATAACGCAAAGGGGTCAAATCCTGGTCTGACACGTGAAGAGACTAGCGTAGTCGGATGAGTTCCCGGTTATAACAGGCTAGAATAGAAAAATTGTTCACCTGTGGTGGTTTCTGAACATGGAGAACGATTGTTAGGCTTTGCTGGACCCACCTACCCAAAGCCACGGACTGCAAGTTAGTATCTCGCTGCAAAATGTAGGCTGTAATAAATTTGCTACTTGCTCTATTGTGATTCTACCTTATTCTTCTTATTATTATTATTCTGCCTGGCTTGTATATGGCAGCCCATAGAACTATTGAACTGTGTCCAAACTTTTTGCTACTCCTCTTCCAGATTCTGTCCAATCTTCACAAAAATTGGTTCACGTCGTCTTGAGACCCATCGAAGCAAAATGATCAAAGGAACGCTGATATTCAAAACCGTTCTCCTATAACGGATTGGCAAATGCGTGAAATTACAAGTCATTCTTTGCCTATAGTTATGGCTCTGCTTTCCCGTCATTGCTTATGCAACAAGTGTAGCGTGTCTGTGAATGTGCGGCTCACCCAGTCTGGGTGCTTGGGCCTGAAAACGCTGAAAATTTGAGGAAGCTTAGAATTACTGCAACAAAGAAGTGGGAAAAATATGGAAAGCTCGCGTATCGTTGGTTCTGTCCAAGCATCGGACGTTCATAAACTAACACCAAGCTAGTTAGCTAACATTAGTGACATGACTTTACGTTCTTGATGAAATTATTAAGGCAAAAAATGTTAGGGGCTTTAGTCCAACACAACAATTTCCATGTAAATCTACACTTAATAAGGAGAGAAAAAAAACCCAGAGCACAACCCACACCCTTATAAGCACAACCGATTGGTTGTATAAGCTAAGAATTTGGAAAATGAATACAAAATGAAAAAGCGAACAAACATTGCACATGCTTGACTAACTCCTTTGCGCAGGCTGCGAAATGAAAACGCATGCTGTTTTTGTTAAACCCTTCAGAGTCATGAGTGGACGTCAATGAGGGCATGTTGAAAACTGTGATGGAACACAATTAACTCTTAGCTTAAAACATCAGCATGCGCTAAACCTACCCCGCTGTTTTAATACCTGCAGTCTTGCGTCAGGTTTTATTTTCCGAGCCTTTAAACGTCAACCTGCTGGAAAAAGAAATCAAATCAAATCAAATCTGTAATTCACTGGCCTGATACTAAAGGACCCATGCTAACGAGGCTGTTTCAAAGGGAACTTCACGTCACTGCGCGAGCAGGATACGACGTCCCGATTCAAAGAGGTTTACACTTAGTCATATTTGATCACGTTGCTTGAGTGCATTTTGATTTCACGCGCATCGCCTCGCACAAAACGAGGTTTTTTTTAAATATTTTTTTTAATGCTATGATGGATGCGAGCATCGCAGCAGCTGTTGGTCATGTTTGTGGCAATGTTGTTACGTTTAATATTTACTTTATATGGAAATAGGATCTAGAGCACTTGAGAGAACTCTTGAGAGCAGGATGTGGGACACTGGGAGTGGATGAGTGATCATAACTACAGGTCCTACATTTACACCTACTGTAGCATGGAACATATATAAATACCCATACTGCTTTTACTGTTTAGCCGGGGTTGGAACCTTTCATAAGAGTGAATGTAGACTGATGCGTCTGTACCGCCAAGCTTGAGCGGTTGTTACATAAATAACACTTAATTAGACTGAATGGGGATCAGGATTAGACCCGGAAACCTCCCTGAGACTCGCACCGCTAAACACCATGTCTCTTTGTCTTATTGCTGCACCTTGGCCTGAGCATGTCTCAGTGACTAATGTATCGAAACGCCTTGTGCCAAGAGTCTGACGGAACAGGAGTTTTCTGGTAACCAACAAAGTGATTGACTCTTTTTACTGGAGGGGTGGGACTTGTATAATATAGCCACCATATTTAGAACTACGTACCATCCCAGTCAGTGTTGCTAACTTTTTTTTTTTTTTTAAAGGGGCCTAATGAGAAAAATTCTAAACTTTTTGAGCGACTGTCCTGCACTCGATGGATCTCCACAGCTCGCAATACAACTGCTGGTGTACGATTTGAGTGGTTCGTACGCCAGTGTGTAAAGCCTGACACTTGCATGAGCACCATTGTCCCCAACGACCAATCACTGATCACAATTAGATCCCATCCATGCACTTCATCGTTTTATTGCGAGTTATTCCATCTATAACCTTCTTGCCCTAGTCAGTGTTGCCAACTTGTTTTTTGTTTTTAAATAAAAGAGCCCAGCAAAACAATCTAAAAACTTTGTGAGCGATTGTCCTGCAGTCGAAGCATCTTCCCAGCTCACATCACATTCGCTGGTGTACGAGTGGAGACCACCAATGTGTAAAGCCTGGCGCTTGCATGACCACCATTGTTCCCAACGACTAATCACTGATCAATATGGTTCCTAATGACCAATCACTGATCACCATTGTTTCCCTCGACCAATCACCATGTTTCCCACGACCAATCACCATTGTTTCCAACAACCAATCACTGACCAATGTGGTTCCTAATGACCGATCACTGATCACCATTGTTTCCAACGACCAATCACCATGTTTCCAACAACCTATCACCATATTTCCAACAACCTATCACCATTGTTCCCAACGACTAATCACTGACCAATATGGTTCCTAATGACCGATCACCATTGTTTCCAAGAACCTATCACCATTGTTCCCAACGACTAATCACTGACCAATATGGTTCCTAATGACCGATCACCATTGTTTCCAAGAACCTATCACCATTGTTCCCAACGACTAATCACTGATCAATATGGTTCCTAATGACCAATCACTGATCACCATTGTTTCCAACGACCAATCACCAGTGTTTCCAACGACCAATCACCATGTTTCCAACAACCTATCACCATTGTTCCCAACGACTAATCACTGACCAATATGGTTCCTAATGATCGATCACCATTGTTTCCAACGACCAATCACCATTGTTTCCAACAACCAATCACCATTGTTCCCAACGACTAATCACTGATCAATATGGTTCCTAAGAACCGATCACTGATCACCATTGTTCCCAAAAATCAATCACCATGGTTTTCCAACAACCTATCACCATTGTTCCCAACGATTAATCACATCAATATCTTTCTTATGACCGATCACTCATCACAGTTGTTTGTCCCATCCACGCACGTTTTTGTTCTTTGCTTTAAACTCTCTCCTTGGTGATATTTATTGTAATTAAAGCGCGTTATTTCATCTATAATCTTCCTTCATGTCTGTCCCACCTCCTCACTATTTGCTAGAAATTGAATGTTGTAAATGCATAAACAATCTGTGCTGCATTGAAAAAAAATTACCTGTCTTTTTTTTGTTCGTAATGTATTTCTTCTTCTCGTCTTCCATTTTAAACATCTTCAGAAAAATCTTCCTTCTTTTTCGTAGCGCATTTTGATATGCAAATAATCACGATGACGCAATGAATATGCAAATAATACTATGAAGTCATCCAGGCAGTGGGCTGGCGCAACTCGTACACACACACACTACCTCTAGCGCCAACCCTACACACTCGAACATGACACACTCCCAAATTCCACCATCTCCACACGACACACACTCGCACTCATACTGGACTTCACACTTCAGCTTCTCCACACACTCAGTCGCTCTCTCTCTCTCTCACACACACACATACACACACACGTTGTCCTCCATCAGTTCAATTAAAGACCATGTTCCTGCTACACGTTTAAGGCACTGATGCATGAAACACGTAACGCGGTAATGAACGACAGATAGAGCTAAACGCATTAGTAATAAAAATGTTATTTTGTAATTATCACTCCGCTGCCTTGATTCTTAGCCGTAATTAGAGGTGAGCTGAAATTACCGTCATCTATGATAATTGCAGGCCGCTCCGAACAGAGTACTTGCGCATGTAAATGTGCACTTGGCTCTAGGAGGGAACAACACACACAAACATGTACTCCTATTCCCACATTCCCCTAGGAACTACTACTAAAAAAATAAAAAAAAAATCTATGACCAAACAAACAGCAAATTTCCTTGTTCTGATGAGAAAATCTAAAGTGGGGGGGGGGACCACAGAGAGAACTGTTGCACTGAAATAACAAATAAATAAATAAATGTATAAATGAGTGGGGGGAAAAAAATAAAAGTTCAGTCCTCATGGAAGAAACGAGGCATAATTGGTGTGGGGGTGTTTTAATAGCGCGGCTTTACGCAGAAGCTTTTCTCATTTCCTCGCCCGGAGGAAACTGTGGGAACGTTCTGAGGTGAAATGGTGCCCGAGAAAATGAGATATTCATGACAAATCGTGCTTACTCGTATAAATAAGGATTAACAAGGTAAAGTGCGCAGTTGGGCAAAATAAACGTGTGGCTCACTGCAAAAATCCTCTTTTGTAACGACTCTCGAACACTCGCAGCACGCATTCAGACGGTTTCTGATAAAAACCTGCTTCCTGCTGATTCATATGTGCGTAGATAATTGGTAGCACTGCAGGTTGACAAACATGTTTCTGCTTCCTTGTCTGAGTAATTGGCAGTTTACTGGGAGAATGTCAAACTAGCGATGCTCATGAACGAATTGGCTCTTTGATTCGATGTACAGTCCGTTCCAAAACTATAAGGTCAAGTCATTTGTTTTTGCTGAAGACATTTGGGTTTGAGAGTTTAGGATTTCAGCTTTTATTTCTTGGTATTTACATCTAGACATGTTAAACAACTTAAAACAGAATCTTCTGTCTGTAACGGACCACTCAATTTGTAGGTGAGCAAAAATATTGGAACACATGACTGGCAGGTGTTTCGTTTTACCCAGGTGTATCATGTGACCTGGGAACATGTGAAAACTGCATTTGTTGTTAAAACGGATAAAACAACATGAGGAGGAGAGAGCTGTCTATGGGAGAAAAGCAAGCCATTTTGAAGATTGGGGGAAGAGGGAAAATCAATCAGAGCCATTGCGCAGACCATTTTGAATGTCCTGAAAATGAAAATCATTGGTGTAGTGAGGCACTGAACGGGTGGGCCAAGGAAAACAACGGCTGATGAGAGAAACATTGTGAGAGCTGTGAAGGAAAAACCCAAAAACAACAATCAGTGACCACCAACAACCTCAACAGGGCAGGGATGAAGGTATCAGAATCCACCGTTCGAAAAAGACTTTGAGCAGAAATATAAAGGCCATACCACAAGATGCAAACCACTCATCAGCGGTAAGAATCAAACAGCCAGATTGGAATTCGCAAAAGTTCTGAAACCAAGATTAACCAAAGTGATGGAAAGGCCAAAGTGCGGAGAGAGAAAGGATCTGCTCATGATCCAAAACATACAAGCTCATCTGTGAAACATGGTGGAGGTAGTGTCATGGCTTGGGCTTGTATGGCTGCTTACTAATTAATCCAAATTAATCAGGATGAACTTCATCATGCCGAAGACAATGATCCAAAACACACTGCAAACTCAACAAATGACTTCATCAATGGGGAAAAGTGGAAGGTTGTAGACTGGCCGAGTCAATCACCAGACCTTAACCCAACTGAGCAGCATTTCACCTCCAGAAGAAGAGACTGAAGAGGGAAACTCCCCGAAACTAACAACAACTGAAAGAGACTGCGGTCACAACCTGGAAAAGCTTCACAGAAGAAGAAACCAACAATCCGGTGATTTCAGTGAGTCGCAGGCTTGATGCTTTGTCGCAGGCTTTGGCCGTGTTTATGAACTAGATAAAGCACTGGACCACGTGACATATGTTTATACACTTTGGTCTAAATATCTGGTGGTGGTGGTGGGGGGCAGCAACGAACCATTCGGGAGTCATTTTGGTGAGCTGAGCCAAATGATCTGACTCACTAACATTCCCATTGCTACTAAACACACAAATAAGCCGTTTTTCCATCCAATAAATTCTCACAAAAATATACATGGCCGGGAGACAAGGAAGCAAAACTGGCAGGGGTTCTTCTTCCGTCAATTACTAGCCAATCGTGGGCTTCTTCAGAGGCTGTCTTCACATAAGATAGGACATTCGCCTTCACCCTCTCCAGATGGTATCTCTCGTACAGTATTAGGGGGATAGCTGGCTGGTGGGCGGAAATCTGGAGGTGATAGTCCATTGTCCAAATTGTTTATTATTGTACAGAAAGTGAACAATGCAGTGTATCAGATCTTCTCTGTTCCATGTGTAATGGCACAACAAACATTAATACCAAACTTCTTTGCCCTCATAGAGGCAGGGTATTAACCAAAATAAACACAATGCCCTTGAGTGAATACGCATCAGTGCACGAGACAGACGTCGTGTTTGTTATAAGTTGTGTCAGAGAGAATAAATAGAATCACAGCGCGTCAATGACTAAAACACAAGTGCGATATGGTGCACACGTGGGTTACGCATCCGATCTCAGTGTCTACACGTTCTGCTGTTTAACAGTTCGTTCACTTGACCTGCTAATGTATTGGAGCATGTAACAGCAAGAGGATCTAACCGAGGTGAAACGGTTGGATGGCGTCAATAAGGGCATGTGACTATACCGGTCTGAAAATACCACGGGACAGCCGTTTTCCCACGTATCCCCATGCTGAGAGAGGACATAGCCCAGTGCCCTCACGTTCATCTCTATAGACAGCTGTCCAAATATATTGGAGGCCCTCACTTATCATAGCTTCTACCATAACCAAGCTGGGAAAATAAAGTCCACCTAATAGTGCAAGGACAATTTAAAGAAAAACCCCGCCCTGAAACACGTGAAATATGTTTATATAGACATATTAGTGATCGTGGCGCCCATATTTGTTCGGTGCTGTGGAGTTTCCCGAAAACATTCAACATCGTATTAATGAGAAATTCAGCACAGAACTAGTGGAGACGTCGGTGCGAATTCAAAGACCCAGAATGCAGTGCAGCTTAACGCTGCCGAGTTACAGCAGAGATATGATTTGCCCAGTTAGCGATCTACGAGGTAATGAGCGCGATGGCGTCTTGGATGGCGCTGAAGGTCATGCCAATTATAAAGATTAATATACAAGTCGTTCAGGGTGGGTTTTTACTTTAATCGCACTTATTAGGTCAATTCGATAGGACAGTGTTAATCCATCCCACCGTGCATTATTACTTTTCCTGCTCGAACATACCTGACACAGTTAGGCTTAATAATGACATAATGAGCGTGTTAAGTGTGTTAATAACCATTCTACCACATAACAATGCCCCCCGTACACACACACACACACACACACAGTCAGCTATTATGTCTAATTAGCTCACATGGTTAATGACTCATCTGACTGTCATTTTAACCAGAGTTAATTAGTCCATAAATCATCTTCTGCGCAATATCTTAAACAAATGATTAGGCTCTAATGAGAGGTATAGCTCAGGTATTGAAAGCTACAAGTCGGTTAAAAACCCACATCCTTCTTATAATGATGCGGTTGTGGTCTGTGTTGAGTTCTGAGAAGAACAGCTTTAAAAATAATAATAATAATAATAATAATAATTTAAAAAGTAAGAAAGGAAGAAAAAAAAGAGCTAGAGACAGTTGTAGTTGCTGATTTGGAATCAATAGTGTTTTTGTTTTTAAGCATTTTTGTCTTCCTGACACATTATTATGCGCTTGTAGAACTCTAGAGCTTTAGCTAGCTTGATCGGTCCGTGTTCATGTGGCATACAAATAAATAAATAAACAAATAAATAAATAAACAAACAAATAAATAAATAACTAACATCCACGAATATTTTCACAGTAACATGGATAGTACACGGATTAAAATCAAGGCAGGAAAAAGTAGTTCTGAAATGAGATTGTGTTTGTGCAGTGCTCTATGCTATCTTGTGAGGAAATGAGCTAAACACCGCTAGCCAGGCTAGCTAGACTTAGCAAGAGTGGTCTAGCTCATTTTTTGCAGGTGATATTTGACTGTAGCCTCTCTCCTCACAAATGATCACAAATTGTAATTTGCTTGAGATTATTTTTTTTAATCCCCCCCACCACCACCACCACTACCACCAGATGTGTAGCTTACTAGCTCATCTAATTGCTAGCTAACTACTGCGAGTTACGTGGAAGCAAATCTCTACTTTGCTGACTTAGCCGAACGCTTGTGTGATTTACAGCTTAAATTTCATTCGTTGAGGGTTTTGATGGTGGGTTTTATCACGTGTGACACATGAGGAGGTGAGCTCTGAAAAGAATAGCTAGAGTAACTACAATAGAGCTAGGCTAAAGTTGCTCGTGGTGATCAAGAGTAGTCATTCATCTGGTTCTTTAAGTGATAACGAATGAGGAAGTAAATTGCTATGTAAACCCCCCCAAAAAGTCAGCCATTCGAACAGTTCAACACTTTATACCTGTCCAGGAGGAACCTCACTAATTGTACGGCCAAATCTATGACCTTAACAAGTCAATCAGATCTCCATTTTATTTTTTGCAAAGTTCTACCAAGGTTAACGGCAAGAAACGTAGTATAACTAGAACTGCGTTTTTCGGAAGTTTTTTTGTCGTTGCCTCACAGTAAAAGCGTGTATACTTTTCGGGAGTGGTAGCTCAGCGGTTCGGTCACTGAACTGTTGATCGCGACTGCTGGGCCCTTGAGCAAGGCCCTTAACTCTCAGTTGCTTAGTTGTATTAATAAATAATTGTAAGTCTCTCTGGATAAGGGCATCTGACAAATGACATAAATGTAAAAATGTTAATGCGCACTAAGATTTCCTTTCGAACAGACTGAACTGGGCGTTGGGGCGTGTCTACAAATAGACCCTGTAAACACAGATAAGCAGGGGCAAAGCACCACGGCTTTCCAAACTGGTTTTATCTGCCTCGAAATACACTCGCGCTGACGCAAATATACCAAGTTACTTTCTGTCACGTTCTATATACAGTTGTGCTCATAAATGTACATACCCCTTGCAGTATCTGCAAAATGTTCATTTTTTAAATAATTATTATTTATTTAGTCCTGCCCTAAATCGGCTCTTGTACAGAACAGATGTTTACACATTGTCCACAAGACACAATAATCACTGAATTTACACAAATACACACATAGATTAACATACAGAATTTAATCATCCTGTTCAAAAGTTTATACCCCCTTGGCTCTTAATGCATCACTGAACGTTCGCACCTTTTTTGTAATAGGCGTGTACGAGTCCCTCGGTCCCTATTATAGCCGGTGTTGGAAAGGGGCTTCAAATATGCAGAAGATGCTGGAAAAGCATGCAAGGGACTCACGAACAACTATCACGAACCACAAAAACAGTCCAGGTAACGACACACAGGATTGAGAGACTTTCGAACCGCTTCGTTTGTGTAAATTCAGTTAGTAATGCGTCTTCTGGACTGTGTGCAAGTAAACATCTGTTATGCGAAAGAGCTTATTCAAACGAGCAGGACTAGACTAAAATAAAAACGAAACAAAAATGAAACTTGTGGCTGGTTTGCGTTTAGGCCGAATTTAAACTTCATTTTGGAGCTGGGCCAAACGCTAAACATTTGGACAGCAGTAATGTATTACGTGTCAGAGAAGCAAACTGCTAGCACAGATGGGAAAGCGAGCCGATGACAAAGGCACGCTAGGCCACAAATGCTCACAGGCGCACATCTGCCCAGAATGTCATTAGTTCAGGCCTCCATATGGCGGGGCTCTCCTTGGGGACGTCAGTAAGGGTATAACAAGACTAATTTCAGTGAGCACTACATTAGGGTACGAAAAGCAAAGCATATTTTTTAAAATCTCAAAATCCCTGCAAACAGTCAGGAAAAAATACAAAACTGTGATATTGACCTTTCACTGGAGTTGCAAATACATTTTCCAACCCCAATGCTACAGAAATGGCCCAAAACTGTCTGCTGAGCCATTTCATTAACCAACATGGAATACATCGCTGGGAACACTGCTTTTGTTGTCGTCGCCCTAAATATTCGGGTCTGGTTGAAACCCGATCCCTTCGAGAGCAGCGGTCAAGCCCTCAGTTGCCAAGACATGTTTGTATTTCAGTGAAATTGACATGTGTGACCTTTTTTCCCTAGAATCTTTCCAAGTTTTTTTTTTACTTTTCCCAGTTTGGTTTGTGTCAGTAAGAAGCTGTAGCTGTATGAGATCAGAGTGAGAAAGTATTTGTTTGATTGCTGGATGCAGTAAATGGGACAATAAATCTGCTGTCAAATCTGCCATTTTAGTCGAAGGCTCGGCTAGCATATTAAATTATAAACGGATTACGTTCAGCCCTTCGGGATCATCATGAATACTTCTAATCCCAGATCTGCGCATTGTACATGAGACACTTTAGGAAAGTATCGAGGTTCCTGTCGTTCACATTCACTGGGCACTCTGCACGGTTTTCCCTGCTCAAACACATTCCATTCAAAGAGCTTTCCTATTTAGCTAATGGTCTGAATCAGGTGTGTTTAGTGCTTGGAAAACACTTGAATGTAGCTTGTTAGCCTAGAAGCACTAGACATGAGAAGGACTACAGGAGAGAGAGAGAGAAAAAAAAAAAGAATTCATTAGAAGCCTCACAAGTCATATAGAGTACACTCAGTTTATTTCAGGAGACCCAAAAGGAAATGTACATTTGGTGGTGGTTTTTTGGCTAGATGTGCATCAGTGTACGGTCTGTTCGTGTACAACTAAAAACAAGAAATCGATTCTAGAAGTGACCTTTCAATCTGGGTTCTGTTGCTGTTGTTCCACAGCAGGATAGAAAAAAAGAAAAAGTGAAAGTAAAGCAGGTCGTCATGTTTTCAGAATGGAAAAACACTCTCCAAAATCGCACAAATGATCTAAGGACTTCCTCCATGTAAAATCCAACAATGTCTAAACTTCAGGTCACTTCATGTTGCAGGATAATGATGCAAGACATGCTGCGTAAGTTACTATGGTGTAGAGGTGCGCATTAAACTGTTGTTTATTCCCCTTTCTTTTTTTAAATCCTGCTCCCACGTTCTCTTGAAGGAATTCTGACCAATCCCACCTATTCTCGCAAAGGAATTCCGACCGATCCCACCTGTTCTCGTAAAGGAATTCCGACCGATCCCACCTGTTCTCGTAAAGGAATTCCGACCGATCCCACCTATTCTCGCAAAGGAATTCTGACCGATCCCACCTGCTCTCGTAAAGGAATTCCGACTGATCCCACCTATTCTTGCAAAGGAATTCTGACCGATCCCACCTGCTTTCGCAAAGGAATTCTGACCGATCCCACCTGTTCTCGTAAAGGAATTCTGATCGATCCCACCAGCTCTCGCAAAGGAATTCTGATCGATCCCACCAGCTCTCGCAAAGGAATTCTGATCGATCCCACCAGCTCTCGTAAAGGAATTTTGATCGATCCCACCTGCTCTCGCAAAGGAATTCTGACCGATCCCACCTGCTCTCGTAAAGGAATCCTGACCAAAAACCCCCCACCTCTCCTCTACTCCTGAAGGAATTCTGACCAACCCCCAACCAACACCAGCAGCTCCGTGTGCAGCTCAGTGTGAGCACCCCGTACTCTTCCATGCTAACGAAAGTGGGTTCTCTTTTGTCCGAAGAGCTTCATTTCACATCCGACCTCACGTCAAATACACCACCAGTATATTTGATCACTGCTTTAGTATCTGCAACCCGCTGCATATTCATCACCACGTGCCCGTACGAGCCGAGTGACGTACGTTACAGCAGAGTAACAGTACGTTCGAACCAAGATGTACCAACACTCATCTTTATAGTGTTTGATGAGACGTAAAGCCTAGAAACAAGGCCGTTTGGCTCAACGTCAATCTGCCTAATGGCTCGTACTGAGTGAGTCGTTGCACCAGGGTGGGGGAGGGGGATATATTATTATGTAGTGTTGAGCAGTATCAACAATTTCACAACAGATTAGCTTTCAGTGCTCCGAGGAAAAATATAAATCCGTATCCGAGAAATTACAAAAACCCGACACGACAGCACAGACGAGACGAGACGTCTAGGACAATTCGTTCAATATTTAAAAAAAGAACAACAACAATAATAATAATAATAAAGTGCTATTTTCTTTCTATAGTCTTTATTCGTCATATTTTCGAGTTTTATAACATCGAATTTTGGTCAGGAACGAAATTCACATTTTCTGATGTTCCCTAGATGGCAAAACGTTCTCGCCTTCCGTGACAACACGTACACATCATGCTCACGTTAATGAGATTGACCGGCGTGGAAGTGTGTGCCTCGCTCGCAGGTTCCCACTGTGTGATTTGTGATATTTACAGAGCAAAGCACCGGAGGGCGTTTTCTTCTTATCACTCTATTGATGTACAATACAAAAAAAAAAAAAAAAAAAAAGCAGGTGTCAAATCAAGGGCCGATATTTTCAACAGCGCGGCGCGCATTACTGTTTGCTGAACACACTTCCCCCTCCAGCTGGTTACTGCGCCGTAAATCAAGACTAACGCCAGTTCGTTAAGTCCGCTGTGTTCCGTACAAGCTGTAAAGAAAAGAAAAAAACGGTGGGAAGTTGCTTTTTTTTTTTCCTAAACATTGATGTGGTTGTCTTGTCGGTTAAAGTTCAAGAAGGGAAGCGATTCCTACATCAGTGTTAAAAAAAAAAAAAAAACCAACGTCCGCTCCGACACCGACGCGGCGGCGTCCGATTCTCACCACACTCCTGCACCGTCCTTGGTGCAAGATCTTGTATTTCTATCTATTTTTTTCCATCTCCCCCATCGTCGTCATGGCGTAAAGCGTGCACACTGTGTTCGGTACTGGCTGTAAAACACGGCGGGGATCGGAACAGGTCAACGTTCAGAACGACACGCTACAAGTACGAGACAAAAACCAAACAAAACAAACAAACAAACAGACACCACCGGTCCCCATTCACATGATCTTGCGTTCTCCTCGGCACAGGATCTTTTTGAAAGCCCTCCTGAAGTCGTGGTTGAAGATGGTGTAGATGATGGGGTTGAGCGAGCTGTTGCAGTAGCCAAACCAGAAGAAGAACTTGAAGAGCGTGGTGGGAACGCAGCACGAGTCGCAGAGCGCCGTGAGCGTGTACGTGAAGAAGAAAGGAAACCAGCAGACGACGAAGACGCCGACGACGACGGCCAGGACGAAGGTGAAGCGCTTCTCGCGGTTCTGGCGGCCCTTCCAGCGGCCGTGATTGCCGCTCTGTCGCGTGGACCGCTTGACCGTCTCGTCCCCGGGTTTGATCTGGCTCAGCTTGGTCTTGCCTTTGGCTCGCTTCTTCTTGTCGGAGCAAGCGTCGTCGTCCTTGTGTTCGGACGACGACGACTCCTCCACGTCCGCGCCGTTGACGTCGCCCTTGTCCTTGTCGTCCGGCTTGCCGTTGAGCTTCTCATGGCATTGTCCATCGCCGTTCTCCTCCTTTTGGACATCGTTCCTCCTCCGCTCTTCCTCTTCCTCTTTTCGTCGCCTGCCTCTGGTCCGGCTCTTGGCGATCTGGTAGATGCGGATGTAAACGAGCACCATGATGACGCAGGGCAGGAAGAAGGACCCGATGGAGGACGAGATGATGTACCACTTGTCCTCGTTGATCTTGCACAGGGGACGCCCCACCTCCTGCTGTCCCTCCTTCTCCATGGAGATAAGCGGCGGGAAGGAGATGACGGCCGCGATGACCCACACTACCAGGATGATGCACTTGATGCGGCGCGGCGTGCGCTTCAGGTTGTACTCCACGGCTTGCGTGATGGACCAATAGCGGTCCAGGCTGATGGCGCACAGGTGCGCGATGGAGGCGGTGCAGAACAAGACGTCGAGCGCCAGGTACACCTCGCACCACGCCTGCCCGAAATACCAGTAACCCATCAGCTCGTTGGCCAGCGAGAACGGCATGACCAGCGTCGCCACCAGAATGTCGGCCGACGCCAAGGAGACCAGGAACAGGTTCTGTGGCGCCTTCAAGGCTCGGCTGGTGAACACGGCGATCACCACCAGCACGTTACCGAACACCGTGAGGAGGATGAGCAGCACCACGAGCACCACCAGAGACAACTGGAACGGGAACGGGTACGGCACGCCACCGCTCGTCCCGTTGGTCACGTTCACGCAGCCCAACGCCCCCATGATCACTTCCTGTCCAGAGATAAATGAATTGTGGAATGAACAACCACGACGACGACGATGACGCGTGGTCAGATCATGCTGAAAATGGGCTTTCCATCTTTACTCCTGGACTGTGGGTGGATTTCATATCATCAATACTTTGTCCTAGAATGCAAATGATACACAAATGGTACAGAAATGTGTCAAGTTACAGGGAGGGAACAAAACTGTGCATTTGGTGCTTTTACAAAACTTAACAGGAAATGAAAAGAAAACAACTGCACTTGCCTTCATGAGATGGGGAGAAAAAGTACTTCTGATGCGCATAACTTCTCTTTTAAAGTCTCTCCAGCATCTTCATCAGGTGCGCTCATGTCATTAGTTCCTGAATCTGCTCCTCCTTTCAGCTCCAGCTCAGTCTAATCAGATCAAATATTTATCTGCCGCTCCTCTGCATGCTCGTGGCCAGATTCTCCGGATCTCTGCCACTCCCTCATTTCCCCTCGTTCTCCCGGATTTCAAAAAAGAAAGAAATAAAACCCCACCGCGTTGCCTCCAACTTAGACGTCGCCCGGTGACCAGGCACAGGTGCGTTATTTATTTACTTGCTTTCCTACCCGTATTCCATAAATCCCGCCCTACTCTCACGCGATTGGTTAGTAAGTTTTATTATTCGGAAGCACCGAGCCAATCCTAATGAGGAAGTGGGTGTAGCCAATGATAGAGCTGGAAGGCGGGGTTTGTCGCTTGGCGAACAGACAAGGGGGGTCAAAAAAAGTACACGCAGCGTCTTTATTGTAACGAATTTAACGTAAAAACATCGTCATTTCACGGAGATAAACTTAAATGGATACAAGTTTATAACTAAATGACTAATGATGAAAAGCATTAAAGTGCGAAATTAGCAACGTGACAGGCAGTAAATATTCATAAAGAACTCCATCTATCTATCTATCTATCTATCTATCTATATATATATATATATATATATATATATATATATATATATATATATATATATATATAAATAATATTTTAATACAAACACTGCAGTTTTTTTACTGGTAGCTTTTCGGGGGGGGGGGTTCAGTTGGCATTACTTTTCTGTCGCCCCTTTCAGACCCTGTAAATGCTAATAGCATGCTAATTAATAATTTAAATGTTTGAAAGTACTCGTTGGACATAAAACAGCTGCTGTAGAATAAGGAAATACTTTCAAATTATTCTTTTTTTGCTGTATGATACTTCACGGCGCTTTAAATGTGTTTAAAAGAAGAAGAAAAAAAGAGCTGTCAGTGTCACGCATGCGCACTACGCAGACTCGGTAGAACAAGTTGCTGGTGCTTCGAGCACACAGCGACGCCTGCTGGTCACTTCTCATATTACGCTTCATACACAGGAACAGCAGCAGAAAACACACTTCGTACACTCTCTCACACACACACACACACACACACACACAGCTTCTTCTTACCCAAAAAACTCCTGCAATCGGAACACTCCTCATGAAGGGCGTCTGGTTCCCTTAGCATTTTCTTTCAAACAGCTGCAAGCACAGTAACTAAAAGGATTTAAACAGGACTGAGCTCCCCTCGTGTATTATCCCTTACACACCGATGAAAAATGGCCCCAAAGACACAAACATCCTCCTCCAGCATCCTGTGGAGCCGAGGAGCTGCTTTATGAACACACGGCTGTAAGCAGAATGAGACTGGTAGAAATGCAGCTGGGGAATGTTATCTGATCTGATCGGATCAGTCATTATCGAACACTCCGGGATCAGACTGTCCCCTAAGCAATAAGATGAAGAGTTTTTGTTCGAGATTGTGGCAGATGTAAAAGCAGAGGGGAATTTGTATGAGCGTCTGGTTTTTCGACACTTCCACGTAGGAGACACCCATGTGTCCTCACTCCTGGCTCCTCTGGACACTTCCTCGCTCCTCGCAGTGCAATTAGAGAATTGAAATGTCCTTCAAGATGGTTGACTTTGCTTGATGTCCAGGTTACAGGCATGAAGGACTGAGGAAACGAGGAAGCATTCATTTGAGTATTGAGAAGAACCCTCCGTCTCAACCCCAGTCACCGCCACAGTCACCACCCTGTCTCTGTCTTCATCCGATGTCAGTCGCCGCCCCGTCTCCGTCTCCACCCCAGTCACCGCCTCGTCTCTGTCTTCATCCTGTGTCAGTCACCGCCCTGTCTGTCTCCACCCTGTTTGTCTCCATCCCAGGTCAGTCACCGTCCCGTCTCAGTCTCCATCCCAGGTCAGTCACCGTCCCGTCTCAGTCTCCATCCCAGGTCAGTCACCGTCCCGTCTCCATCCCAGGTCAGTCACCGTCCCGTCTCAGTCTCCATCCCAGGTCAGTCACCGTCCCGTCTCAGTCTCCATCCCAGGTCAGTCACCGTCCCGTCTCAGTCTCCATCCCAGGTCAGTCACCGTCCCGTCTCCATCCCAGGTCAGTCACCGTCCCGTCTCAGTCTCCATCCCAGGTCAGTCACCGTCCCGTCTTCATCCCAGGTCAGTCACCGTCCCGTCTTCATCCTGTGTCCGTCTTTATCCCAGGTCAGTCACCGTCCCGTCTTCATCCTGTGTCCGTCTTTATCCCAGGTCAGTCACCGTCCCGTCTTCATCCTGTGTCCGTCTCCATCCCAGGTCAGTCACCGTCCCGTCTCAGTCTCCATCCCAGGTCAGTCACCGTCCCATCTCTGTCTTCATCCTGTGTCAGTCAACGTCCCGTCTCGTTTTCCACCACGTCTTGGTCTTCATCCGTCTCAGTCTCTGCCCCATCGTCTGTCCCCACCCTGTCTTGGTTACCATCCTGTCCTGGTCATCCTCCCGTCTTTCACTGTTCCATTCACTGCCCCATTACCACTACAGTCGTCTCAATCGCCGTCCCGATTCCCTTCTGTCGGTCGCGGTCCCGTCCCCCATCTCACACACCACCAGACAGACAGGAAGTGTGCGTCTTAAACGGGACACGAGCACGCCGTACTCATCGAAGGCATTTATTTTCCACATAACAATAATAATAATAATAACTCCATCTCGTTAACAGCTAAGTGTAATTACACAAAAGAGGAAAATCAAATGTACACTTTGTTTCGTCTAAGCTTTATACAAAACTGGGAATGCGATGCCTGTGGCGTCTCTGCGAGCGGGGAACAGAAAAAAAAAAAAGCCCTTTTTACAAGTTTTCGTTTGACGGCCCGTGCTGCGCTCGCGCCTGTGCGCTCAAGTCCTTAATAACTCTGCGTGCGTGTACAGCATCATGTGTGTGTGTGTGTGTGTGTGTGTGTTAAAGAGGTCCAGCAACAGATCAAAAGCAGCGACGGCGTCCATCATGCTCTGCTGTTTCAGATATGCTGCTGCTGATGGAAAAGTCTTCACAAAAGAAAAAATATATGATTAATTTAAAAAAAAAAAAAAATTAACACGTGTGGACGTGACGATAAAAAAAAAAGTTTGATAAACTACACAATTGTTTTTGTTTTTTTTTTAAACATACAGTCACTTGATATTGATATAATACTAAATAAAAACAATTCCATTCAAACTGTTAAAAATAAAAATAACCATGGGTCGTAATTAAACTTTTAACACTTTGCAAAATAAAAGTCGTGATAATACCAGAGATATGGACGCTTCGGAACGCACAGTGACTGACAAAAAAAAAAAAAAAAAGATTGAATAAAAACAACGTAAACCAAAATTTCCGTCTTAAAACAAAAACCACCAAAATGAGTTCATGTGATTAAATAAAGCGTAAAATACTTCACTATAGGATAAAAATGCCCCCCGGTAGCACGTGACACACACCTCTTAAAGTCGACGCCGGATTTAGTTACAAAGTGCATAAAAGCGAAACGCTAAAGAAAACGATCCGAGCTTTCCGAGTGCTTGAAGCGCTCAGACCGCTGATCCCCGCCCCGAAACCATTTCACCGCTCCGAGTTAGCTACGTTTTTGTTTTCTCCCCCTCGCGAAAGTTTCAACTGATGCGAACTCTCCGATATGCTTTTCTTTCTCCGGACACGGTTTTCTGCTGAATTGACCTCTCTGGTGATTCGATAATCGGACGGATGATCCTCCGATAAGCGACAGTCTGTAGAAGATACGCTGTAGAGTCGCCGTCGTCTTCTGCTCGATTTCACTAGCGGAGGCGAGACTCCGGCGTTAACGTGAAGCTGAAATGGTTCGGATGGTTTGAACAGAATTAGAAAAAACCTGACCGGAGCGACATGTTCGTTGAATCGACTAAACGGTAACAGGAATCAGTGTGTGTGTGTGTGTTAAAAAAAAAAAAAATTACAAAAATGCTAGATAAAGGAATCATTCAATAAATTATACTTTTGCAAAAATTCTTTTTTTTCCATATGAAACGCCTCGAGAGCAATTACGTTCAGAAAAGAAAAGAAAAAAAACACAAACAAACCAGCCTTTCATGCTGGATAGGCACAATTTCAGTGTGTGTGTGTGTGTGTGTGTGTATATATATATATAGGTTTATTTTCACGACTACACTTGTTCGCACTTACCCAACAACCTCTGTACAAAAACATAAACCATGGTGATGGTTGTTTAATAATAATAATAATAAAAAAAAAAACTTGATTGGTGATATCAAGAGGATAAACACAATTCCCCCCCCCCAAAAAAAAAAAGATTATGGCAGCAGCAGCAAACGGTGTAATGAAACGAAGATGCGTTTTTGCATACAACTGTTTGAAAACAAGAAGGAAGTCAGAGTTGGCAACATGGGTTCAATGCTGAGAGAGAGAGAGAGAGATAGAGCTCTGGGGGCGGGGGTTCGGGGTGGGGGGGGGGGGTGAGAGTTCACACTTCGTCCGAACACGACGTCGATTTAGCGGCATGTCCAAATCTGAGGTGGTCCCCCCACTTCTTTTCTTTAAAGTCTTACGATTCGTATTATTATTATTATTATCGTCGTCGTTGCGGTAAACGCTCACGTCTTCCCCTCTCAGACTGCGTTCTCTCCCAGGTGCGTTACGATTGGTCCGGTGCGATCTGACTAGTTAGTGGACTGAAGTGAAACTGAAACGTTTGGCATGGTGGGATTTGTTCGGAATAAAATCAGCCTGGCCTTCTCTTTCGGCGAAGCAGAACACGAGTATTATTATTATTATTATTATTAGTTCTTGTTTTGCGTGTGTGTGTGTGTGTGTGTGATGACATCACGGCGTGGTACGATATAACGAGGACCGTGACCGCGTTCTGGACCGGTTTACGATTTGGAATATTCGTCGTCGTGTCCTCTTTCTCTCTCGGACGTCCTGAAACTGCACACGGACTAGTTTGTTTGTTCGGGCGGGAGGTTCCGGGGGGGTGGCGGTGGCGTCTGGGCGGTGAGATCAGACCATGGCGCGGTACGGGCCCTGCATCTTGAGGAACTGGATGATGAACGACGGGCCGCCGGCGACGATCTGCGGCGGGAGCTGGCTCAGAGGGCAGTTCTCGATGCTCATGATGGACAGCTTGCTGCACAGCGCCAGCTCGAAGGGCAGGCCGTGCAGGTTGGGGTTGTCGTTCAGGTACAGTTCCTCCAGGTTCTCCAGAGTGCCTACAGCAGAGGAACAGATCAGGTCAGACACACGGCGCTAAATACACAAGGCTGGGACTTTGTTACAACGGATCACTTGTGAGGTGTGTGTGTGTGTGTGTGTGTGTGTACACACCGATCTCCTCAGGCAGATGCTGCAGAAGGTTCTCTCCCAGTCCCAGGTGAGTCAGGTTGGTCAGGTGACCGATCCCTCTCGGCAACGTGGTCAGCTGATTATTGGTCAACACAAGTTTCTAGAAATAAAATCGATGCGAGTTGATAAAATGACACAATGTTGTGTTAAAAATATATAAACATCCGCATTGATGTTCATTTTTTTTTTTTTTTGCTACAAATATTGTCCTGATAAAGCTAATAAACATTCTAAACAGAACGGCGGAGGACGCGCCGGCGCGAGGTTCACCTGTAGGTCTTTCAGGTAGGCGATCTCGTTCGGGAGCGACTCCAGCTTGTTCTCCTCCAGGTCGAGCTCACGCAGCTTCCGCAAGTTCCCGATGCCGTGAGGTAACTTCTTCAGTAGGTTGTTGGACAATATGAGGACCTGGAGCGAACAATAACCGACACTGAGCCTCCGTGTCTGATTAGAACACAATCCATAAATGTCTTTCTACGTTTTATACTGGGCGATTCCGGATAATCTGATATCGCTACATCTCCGCTTGAAACGGGACGTGCCGATTACCGGGAGCCGCGTGTTAAAGCGGTCGAACACACCGAACGACGAACGTTTCGGGAAGTCGGACAGCGAGTCCCGATATAATGGTCTATGCGGCACCGAAAAGTGTTGCGTGTACCTCGAGGGAAGCGAGGCCGCAGATGTCCTCGGGGATCTTAGTCAGCTGGTTGGTGGCCAGGTTCAGCTCCACCATGCTGGTCCATGTTCCAAAGTCCAGCGGCAGCGACGTCAACTGGTTGTCCTAATATAGAACACGCAAAGCAGAAAAAAATGTCAACAATAAATAAATAAAAAATTTTTTTTTAAAAAGGTTGCCAGGTACACGTCACAAAACTAATCCAAACAATGGACAAACGCTAATAAACAGAGGACGCACTGTCTTAAACAGGTCTTTTATATTATATACACACACACACACACACACACACACACCTTCATATTGAGCTTGCTGAGGACTTTGGCGCGAGAGAAGATGCCGAAGGGGATCTTGTTGATGCGGTTGTGCTCCATGTTCAGGGAGTAGATGGTGGAGAACTGAGACGGGCCGCCCACCGGGTACGACTGGAAACAGTTGCGTGCCAGCGTCAGACTCGTCAGGTTCACCAGGCTCGAGAGCAGGCCCTGGGTACGAGCAGGGAAACGTGATAGCAGTGACCATGTATTCTGATCATTTTCTACATAAACAGGAACACACACCCTGTCAAATTGACTGGAACACTTGATCTGAAGGTGTACGATTAAATGTTTGAAATCGGTGTTGTAGATAAAAATATAATCGTGCCGACGTATTCACTTTTTCTTATTTTTTAAACAGACAACTCGGAATATTTTCCGAAAAGCAGCCGATAAGCGTCCGGCGTCGGTGTGCACTCATTTAATACAGTTTAAAAATCATCTCCGGGAAATTCCTCAAGAAATCGCTGGAGAAAACGCCAAGAGTACATGTCTGGAAATTCTTGGCAGAAAGGCCGTCATCTTTGAAGATGATAAAATATGAAATTATTTCGATTTATTTTGGATTTTTTTTTTTTTGCACCACAGCATAATTCCCATAGTTCCATTTGTGTTACTCCAGAGTTTTAATGACCTTATTATTAGTCTAAAATGTGGAAGAAAATAACAATAAAGAATGAGTGACTCTAAACAGGTGGGGGTGTGATGATTATTTATATATATATATATATACACACACACACACACACACAGTATCTCACAAAAGTGAGTACACCCCTCACATTATTGTAAATATTTGATGATATCTTTTCATGTGACAACACTGAAGAAATGACACTTTGCTACAATGTAAAGTAGTGAGTGTACAGCTTGTACATTTACTGTCCCTCAAAATAACTCAACACACAGACATTAATGTCTAAACCGCTGGCAACAAAAGTAAGTACACCCCTAAGTGAAAAAGTGCAAATTGGGCCCAACTAGCCATTTTCCCTCCCCGGTGTCATGTGACTTGTTAGTGTTACAAGGTCTCAGGTGTGTTAAATTTGGTGTCGTCTCTCTCACACTCCCTCATACTGGTCACTGGAAGTTCAACATGGCACCTCATGGCAAAGAACTCTCTGAGGATCTGAAAAAAAGAATAGTTGCTCTACATAAAGATGGTCTAGGCTATAAGAAGATTGCCCAGACCCTGACGCTGAGCTGCAGCACGGTGGCCAAGACCGTACAGCGGTTTAACAGGACAGGTTCCACTCAGAACAGGCCTCGCCATGGTCGACCAAAGAAGTTGAGTGCAGCTCAGCGTCATATCCAGAGGTTGTCTTTGGGAAATAGACGTATGATTGCTGCCAGCATTGCTGCAGAGGTTGAAGGGGTGGGGGTCAGCCTGTCAGTGCTCAGACCATACGCTGCACACTGCATCAAATTGGTCTGCATGGCTGTCGTCCCAGAAGGAAGCCTCTTCTGAAGATGATGCACAAGAAACCCGCAAACAGTTTGCTGAAGACAAGCAGAGTAAGGACATGGACTACTGGAACCATGTCCTGTGGTCTCATGAGACCAAGATAAACTTATCTGTTTCAGATGGTTTCAAGCGTGTGTGGCAGCAACCAGGTGAGGAGTACAAAGACAAGTGTGTCTACAGTCAAGCATGGTGGTGTCATGGTCTGGGGCTGCATGAGTGCTGCCGGCACAGGGGAGCTACAGTTCATTGAGGGAACCATGAATGCCAACATGTACTGTGACATACTGAGGCAGAGCATGATCAGTATGCAGTATTCCAGCATGATAATGACCCCAAACACACCTCCAAGACGACCACGGCCTTGCTAAAGAAGCTGAGGATGAAGGTGATGGACTGGCCAAGCATGTCTCCAGACCTAATCCCTATTGAGCATCTGTGGGGCATCCTCAAACAGAAGGTGGAGGTGCACAAGGTCTGTGATGTCATCATGGAGGAGTGGAAGAGGACTCCAGTGGAAACCTGTGAAGCTCTGGTGAACTCCATGTTCAAGAGGGTTAAGGCCGTGCTGGAAAATAATAGTGGCCACACAAAAATATTGACACTTTGGGCCCAATTTGGACATTTTCACTTAGGGGTGTACTCACTTTTGTTGCCAGCGGTTTAGACATTAATGTCTGTATGTTGAGTTATTTTGAGGGACAGTAAATGTACAAGCTGTACACTCACTACTTTACATTGTAGCAAAGTGTCATTTCTTCAGTGTTGTCACATGAAAAGATGTCATCAAATATTTACAAAAATGTGAGGGGTGTACTTACTTTTGTGATATACTGTGTGTATATATATATATATAATTTTGTAATCCTTAGAGAAGATGAGGATGTAACAGCGGAGAGACCTTAACAAACCTGTTTGTTCCAGCTACGTGACCCCCGAGCGACGAGATGAGCGTCGGGTAAGCCGATAGAGCCGGTCAGAGCCGGGTCACCGCGACAGCGCTTTACGAGTAAGGAGATTAAAGAGTGACGCGACGCTCACCGTCTGTCATGCGGTGGACTCTTTTCTTGTACACGAAGGAACGTTTCCTGACACGCCAGCGCTCGATGAAGATCGGTCGTTTAGGCAAAAACTAGACGAATTTCTCGGACCATGCCATCGTGCTAACAGGCAACATTCCAATTTTTGCTAGCTCATATAGATTTTATTTATTACACACACATAAGAACACAACTTGGCGTCATTTCTAGAACACTCGGTGGCATGGTGTTGAAGGAAAAACGATGACGAGCAGGGCGGAGTCACTGGCATCGCGCTAAAGTTTAAAGCGTCACTTCCAGTGAATCGTGCTACAGCGGTTTGCTAACGGAGAGGAGAGCGGGGTGTCCAGCTCTTACCTCAGGCAGTACGGAGATGTTGTTGTTCTCGAGGTTTAACTCTTCCAGCTCCCGGCACATCGCTAACGAGCGGGGGATCGCCGACAGTCTGTTGTACCGCAGACCCAGGCGGTTTATACTCGACAGATTGCCTGCAACAGTACAAATAAAAAAAAGTTGCTAAGAACAAGAAACGACGGATATTTCGACTAAAGCGCCTGAAACATCCAGAGGCGCGGTTTTTAAGAAAGTCTGAAATTCGGAGACGCGCGCGGGCGCTACAGCATTAGGAGGCTTTGAAATCTAGCGATAAAATGTCCTAGTGGAGCGATGACTCGAGAGAAGTTCCTGTGAGCGAGTACCGATAGTCTCCGGTAGGTCCAGGAGCTCGTTGTGCTGTAGGTCCAGGTTGGTGATCTGTGTGCAGTTGCCGATCTCTCTAGGAAGGTGCTCCAGCTGATTGTGGGCCACGTCCAGAGTGATCAGGTTACACAGCTCTCCTACAGGGACGGGGAGGGAGGGAGGGAGAGAAAGGTTAGATAGGTTCAGGTTTATAGTTCTTTTTCCTCTTTCAGCTGAAAAGGTGCCTTATTTCTGACTTTTCTCAACATTTTACTCGGGTCATTTTAGTCAGGCGTGCGTGCGTGCGTGTGCACGTTACGAGCTTCTATTTCGCGTTAACGGCCTTGAAAGCGTCCTCGAAGCGAGGACAATTCGAGACTGACGGGAGATTGAGAGGGGCGGGGCTTCCAGGGGAGCCGGTTAACTAGCAGTCAAGCGTTGTGAATTTATCTGCCGATTGTCTTTTAGGGGTTTACAGACAGACGCTCACCGATCTCGGCGGGCAGCTGTTTGATCTTGTTCTCGCGGATGCTCAGCATGGTGAGCTTGCTCAAGTTGCGGATGTCCTTCTCGACGGCGGTGATGCGGTTGAAGCGCAGGTACAGCGTGGTGAGAGACGTGAGGCGGTACACCACGGCCGGGATCTCCCGCAGCTTGTTGTGCCGCAGGTCGAGCATGCGCAGCCGCTTCAGGTTGTCCAGCGAGTCCGGCAGGCTGGTGAGCGAGTTCTCGCTCAACGCCAGCGTCACCAGGCCCGACAGGCAGCCCAGCTCGGCCGGGAGGCTCTGCAGCTTGTTACTGTACAGGTAGAGCTCGGTGAGCAGAGTCAGCTCCTTGACGGACGACGGGAGCAGGTGGATGGAGCGCTTGGACAGGTCCAGGCGCGTCGCGTTCTCGTCGCGGCATTTCACCAGCTCTTTGACCACCTCGGCGTTGCTGGACTTCTTGCGCATTCCCGTTGCCGGGTTCGGCCGCTTTATCGTGTTGTCCACGGAGAACGCGACGGCCGGCGGCGCGCCTCCCGCGTCCTTCTTCCCGTCTTTGGCATCTTTCCCTTTGGTTTTGGGCTCCTTGCCGTCCTTCCCGAGGCTGCCGGGCGCCTTGTGCTCCTTGTCCTTACCCGTGAGCACTTTGGCCTCCTTTTCTTTGCAGTCTTTGTCTTTGCCTAAAGCGCTGCTCATGGTGAAAGCACTTCGGCCTGACGGAGCATGAGAGCCCGAGTCTCGCTCTCCTTTCTTCGTGTCTCTCGTTCGGAACTCAAACAAAAAGCTTTTTTTTTTTTTTTTTAAATCACTGCTACACCTCAGTGCGTCCGAACGCACCTGTACGCATGCGTGAGTGTGTGTGTGCGATGATGGGCAGCAACCCCGGCGCTCCTGCGTCCGTTAATACTCCATGGGGGAGAGAGGAGTGTGACGGAGCCGGGTCATGAACGACGAGGCGAGCAGCCTCATGCTCGTCCGAACTGTAGAAACTCTCTCGACTGGATCCGAACAGGGCGAGACAAAGGGGTCAGCTGAGGTCGCATCTTTCTCGCTGATCTGCAAAAAAAACAAAAAAACACACTCGTTAGTAAAGACGCCGGATATCTTTGGTTAGTTTGGCGTCATCCTTGGTTCTGATTCACGTTCCAGTAGGCGAGACGTTTACTAACTGGACCTCAGTGCGTGTTCATTTACTCCGTGTCCTCGCTAACCAGGCCGTGAATCGCCTCCTATCTAGACGCCTAAAGCGTGCTCGGGCGCTCTTTGGCGCGCGGACCTCGACCTCCGTGTCTGGCGCCCGCGTGTCTGTGTGTACACGAGCGCGAGCCGCTTCGGCGGTGTGTTTATACAACTATCGATTTATGGACTCGCTCCTCAAGACGACGACTCCGTGTGTATAAAAGCGCGCTCGTAAAAAGGCTGAGGCGGCGATCTGCTTTCGTAGTCCCACTTCTCATTCCTGTGTGTGTGGATTGTAAACAGAGTGTGTGTGTGTGTGAGAGAAAGGGGGGGAAGGGGGGTGGACGACACCGCGTGAGTTGTCGGTCCAAGCTCAGATCAGAGCGTTGGAAAGGTTAATGCCGCTGAGAATAATCTTTGCGAGCGCTCTTCAAAGCCAGGACTCCCTGCAGGTCAGGAGACCTTTATAGCTAAAAGATGCATCGCTTTTTAAATAAAGAGCGTGCGAGTGTGTGTGAGACTGTGCGAGTGTGTGTTTTTTGCAAGCAAGCAGCGATTTGTCCTAAAAGATTAAATTACGACTAAAAGACGCACGACTGAACCCGGTCTGGGGTCCGGATATTCAACGCATTCGCATCGGCGTGAAATTCGCAGGTGGACAGATGATGTTGCCATGGTTACAAGACAATAAGACCACATCAACACCACAAACACCAACACGCTTCCAGTGTATTAAATACGTTACAATGATTTCTCTCCCCCCAGCTATAACTGTAAACAGCTACTGGATGAAATCCGTTTCAAATGATACGAATTTATTTCGTGTTAAAGATGCGAATTGATTTCATGTAAATATCGTCATGGCGACGCGGTAGTGTTCAAAATTCCCCTCATACAAAGAGACTGAGAGAAAAGAGTGAAGTGAAACTGAGAGAGAGAGAGAGAGAGCGCGCTAAGGTGTTATCTGTGTGTGTATTTGTGTGTGTGTGAGAGAGAGAGAGAGAGAGAGGGGCGAAGTCAGTGATGGGGTCAAACTGCATAACTCTCTCCTTATCCTACATCTCTGATGAGAGAAAACACACACACACACACACCTCGCATTCCTCTCCTCTGGATTCTTAAAACAGGCCTGGCGTGACATTTCTGAGAATCAGTCCTGAACAGCGAGCTAACCACAACGCAACACACACACTCCACCTGACCTTATCTGGAGAGAGAGAGAGAGAGAGAGAGAGAAGAGACCCCGAGATGGAAACAGAGGAAGAGAGACAGAAAGACAGATATTCAAAGACAGAGACATCCAGAGTTAAAGGGCAAAACAGAGAGATACATGAGGAGAGAAATAGAGAGATGAGAGAGAAACGCAATGAAAGACATGCAAAGAGACACACGGGCAGACAGATAGAGAGACTCAGACAGCGAGAGACAGACCGAGAGAGACCGATACATAGACAGACAGTGAGAGACACAGGGAGACAGACAGGCACAGAGAGACAGATAAAGCGACACACAGGAAGACACAAACACAAGGAGACAGAGGGAGACAGACAGAGAGAGATGGGGACACAGTATCCGAGAGAGAGATAGACAGACAGATAAAGAGAGAAACAGACAGAGAGAGAGAGAATCGGGGACACAGACAGATAGAGAGAAAGACACGGGGACACAGACAGAGAGACAGACGGACAGAAAAAGAGAGAAGTAAGAGTGACACAGAAAGAGAGAAAAAACCACAGCATGCTGCAGTGAAGTTGCAGATGTAACAAGAAGTGATGAACCGTCTCTCAGTCTGAAACATCTCTCTCCCTCTCACACACCTCTCTCACAAACACCTCTCACACACCTCTCTCACAAACACCTCTCACACACCTCTCTCACAAACACCTCTCGCACACCCACCTCTCTCTCCACACACCTCTCGCACACCTTCACCTCTCTCGTGCTCTCACACACCTCACCCACGCTCTCACACACCTCTCGCTCACTCACACCCACCTCTCCCCACACACACACCTCTCACACACCTTCACCTCTCTTGCGCTCTCACACACCTCTCGCTCTGGCTCACACACCCCTCTCTCTCGCTCACAACCCCTCTCTCTCTCGCTCACACACACACACACCCTCTCTCACACACACACACACACACACCTCTCTCTCACACACACACACACACCTCTCTCTCACACACACACACACACACCACCCCTCTCTCTCACACACACACACAAACACAACCTCTCTCACACACACCCCCTCTCTCACACACACACACCCCTCTCTCACACACACACACACACACCACTCTCTCACACACACAACCTCTCTCACAAATTCTCCTCATCGCTCCTCACACACACCGCTCACCACTCACCTCTCACTCAACACACCCCTTCTCCCCTCCCACACCCTCTCTCACACACCCTCTCACACATTCTCCTCATACGCCTCTCACACACACCGCTCACACCCCTCTCACTCACACACCCTTCTCTCTCACCTCACTCACCACTCACCCCTCTCTCTCATACACACTCACACCCCTCTCACCCCTCTCACTCACCACTCACCCCCTCTCTCATACAACGCTCACCCCTCACCCCTCTCTCTCAAACACACCTCTCTCACACACACCTCTCTCTCACACATTCTCCTCATACGGCTCTCACACACACCGCTCACACACACGCTCCACACCCCTCTCACTCAACACACCCTTCTCTCTCACCTCACTCACCACTCACCCCTCTCTTATACACCGCTCACCCCTCTCACTCACCTCACTCACCACTCACCCCTCTCTCATACACCGCTCACACCCCTCACCCCTCTCTCTCATACACACACCCCTCTCACACACACCCTTCTCTCTCACCTCCTCACTCTCACCCCTCTCTCATACACCGCTCACACCCCTCACCCCTCTCTCCTCGCACACCTCTCACTCACACACCCTTCTCTCACCTCACTCCTCCTCACCCCCTCTCTCATACACCTACACCTCTCACACACACACCTCTCTCACACACAACTCTCTCCAACAACTCACCTTTCTCACATTTCTCTCTCTCACTCCACTCCCTCACACACCTCTCTCACCACCTCTCCTCACAACCTCTCCCACACAACTCTCTCTCCACCACCCCTCTCCCTCACAACCTCTCCCTCCACACACACCCTCTCCCTCACACACACACACACCTCTTCTCACATTTTCTCTCTCGCTCACACCCTCTCTCTCACACCTCACACCCACCCCTCTCTCTCCCACACCTCTCCCTCACACACCTCTCACACACAACACCTCACCTTTCTCACATTTTCTCTCTCACACACCTCTCACACACAAACTCTCTCACACACACTCTCTCTCACACACACACACACACACTCTCTCTCACACACACCACTCTCTCACACACACACCTCTCTCTCTCTCTCAGACACACTCTCCCTCACACACACACTCTCTCACACACACACACCTCACCTTTCTCATTTTCTCTCTCACACACACACCTCTCTTCTCACACACACTCTCTCTCTCACACACCAACTCTCTCTCTCACACACACACTCACTCTCTCTCACACACACACTCACTCTCTCTCACACACACACAAACACTCTCTCACACACACACACACACACACTCTCTCTCACACACACACACCAAACTCTCACACACACAACTCTCACACACACCTCTCTCTCTCTGACACACACCCTCTCCCTCACACACACCTCTCTCTCTCACACACACACCCCTCTCTCACACACCCACCCCTCACCTTTCTCACATTTTCTCTCTCGCTCACACACACCCTCTCTCACACACACACTCACTCTCTCTCACACACACAAAACACTCTCTCTCACACACACACACTCTCTCTCACACACACAAAACTCACACACACAACTCTCTCTCTCTGACACACCCCCCCTCTCCCTCACACACACTCTCTCTCTCACACACACACCCCTCTCTCACACACACACCCCTCACCTTTCTCACATTTCTCTCTCGCTCACACACACACTCTCTCACTACACAACTCACCCACACCTCTCCCTCACACACACACACCTCTCCCTCACACACAACCTCTCCCTCACACACACACCTCTCCCTCACACACACACTCTCCCTCAAACACCTCTCACACACACACACCTCTCTCACACACACACCTCTCTCACAACACCTCTCACACACACACCTCTCTCTCACACACACACACCTCACCTTTCTCACATTTTCTCTCTCTCGCTCACACACACCGCTCACACCCCTCTCACTCACAACCCTTCTCTCTCCTCACTCACCCCACCCTCTCTCTCATACACCGCTCACCCCCTCTCCTCACACTCACCTCACCCTCTCTCACACTCACACCCCCCTCTCACTCAAACACCCTTCTCTCTCACCCCTCACTCACCTCTCACCCCTCTCTCTCATACACCTACACCTCTCACACACCACCTCTCACACACACACCCTCTCTCACACCTCACCTTTCTCACTTTTCTCTCTCTCACACACCTCACACCCACCTCTCCCTCACACAAAAACCTCTCTCACACACACCCCTCTCACACACACCTCACCTTTCTCATTTTTCTCTCTCGCTCACACACAACACACTCTCTCACACACCTCACACCCACCCCTCTCTCTCACAACCTCTCCCTCAACCTCACCTCTCTCACACACCTCACCTCTCTCACACACCTCACCTCTCTCACACACACTCACCTCTCACACACCTCACCTCCTCTCACACACACCTCACCTCTCTCACACCCTCACCTCTCTCACACCTCCTCTCACACACACACACCTCTCTCACACACACCTCTCTCACACACACCTCTCTCACACACACCTCTCTCACACACCTCACCTTTCTTCATTTTCTCTCACACACACACTCTCACACACCCCTCTCCCTCACCACACCTCTCTCTCTCTCAGACACACACCCCTCTCCTCACACCTCTCTCTCTCACACCCCTCTCCCTCACACACACCCCCCCTCTCTCACACACAACCCACACACCTCACCTTTCTCACATTTTCTCTCTCTCGCTCACACACACAACTCTCTCTCACCTCACACCCATCCCTCTCTCACACACACCTCTCCCTCACACACACCACCCCTTTCTCACACACACACCTCACCTTTCTCACATTTTCTCTCTCACACACACACACCACACACACACACACACCTCTCTCACACACACACCTCTCTCTCTCACACACACCTCTCTCTCACACACCTCTCTCACACACACCTCTCTCACACACACACCTCACCTTTCTCACATTTTCTCTCTCTCACACCCTCTCACCCCTCTCCCTCACACACACACTCTCTCTCTCTCAGACACACCCCTCTCCCCCTCTCTCTCACCCCCCTCTCCTCACACACACACCCCTCTCTCTCACACACACACCCCACACTCTCACATTTTCTCTCTCTGCTCACACACACTCTCTCTCACACACCTCACACCCACCCCTCTCTCACACACACCTCTCCCTCACACAAACCACCCCTTTCTCACACACACACCTCACCTTTCTCACATTTCTCTCTCTCACACACACACACACACAACACCTCTCACACACACACACAACCTCTCACACACACACACACACCTCTCTCTCTCACACACACCTCTCTCTCACACACCTCTCTCTCACTCACACACCTCTCTCTCACACACACCTCACACACAACCTCTCACACACACTCACAACACCTCACACACACCTCACACACACACCTCACACACACCTCTCTCACTCAAACACCTCTCTCTCACTCACACACACACCTCTCTCTCACTCACACACACACCTCTCTCTCACTCACACACACACCTCTCTCTCACTCACACACACCTCTCTCTCACTCACATACCTCTCTCTCACTCACACACACCTCTCTCCTCAACACCTCTCTCTCACTCACACACACCTCTCTCCTCACACACACACCTCTCTCTCCTCCACCTCTCACACACCTCACACCTCTCACACCTCTCTCACACACCTCTCACACACCTCTCACAACCTCTCACACACCTCTCTCTCTCTACTCACACCTCTCTCTCTCCTCCACCTCTCCACACCTCTCTCACACCTCTCTCACTCACACACCTCTCTCCACACTCACTCTCTCTCTCACTCACACCTCACACACCTCTCTCACACTCTCACACACACCTCTCACACAACCTCTCACAACACCTCTCTCTCTCACTCACACACCTCTCTCTCTCACACACCTCACACACACACCTCACACAACCTCACACACACCTCACACCTCTCACACACACCTCTCTCACTCACACAACTCTCTCTACTCACCTCTCTCTCTCACTCACACACCTCTCTCTCACTCACACACACACCTCTCTCTCACTCACACACCTCTCTCTCACTCACACACACCCTCTCTCACTCAACACACCTCTCTCCTCCACACACCTCTCTCTCCTCACACACACTCTCTCTCCTCACACACACACCTCTCTCTCACTCACACACCTCTCTCACTCACACCTCACCTCTCACACCTCTCTCACACACCTCTCACACACACACCTCTCACACCTCTCTCTCTCACTCACACACCTCTCTCTCCTCCCTCTCACACACCTCTCACACACCTCTCTCCTCTCACACACCTCTCTCTCTCACTCACACACACCTCTCTCACTCACACACCTCTCACACACACACACCTCTCACACACACACCTCTCACACACACACCTCTCACACACCTCTCACACACACACCTCTCACACACACACCTCTCTCACCTCACACACCTCTCTCACACACACACACCTCTCACACCTCTCACACAACTCTCTCTCTCACTCACAACACCTCTCTCTCTCCTCACACACCTCTCACACACACCTCTCACTCACACACCTCTCAACCTCTCACACACACACCTCTCACACACACACCTCTCACACACACCTCTCTCACTCTCATCACACACACACCTCTCACTCTCACACACACCTCTCTCTCACACACCTCTCTCTCACACCTCACACACCTCTCTCCTCTCACCTCTCACACACCTCTCTCTCACTCTCACACACCTCTCACAACTCTCTCACACACACCTCTCTCACACAAACACCTCTCTCTCACACACACACCTCTCTCTCACACACAACTCTCTCACACACACACCTCTCTCAACACACCTCTCTCTTACCACTCTCACACACACAAACACTCTCTCTCACACACACCTCTCTCTCACACACACACCTCTCTCTCTCACACACACACACCTCTCTCTCACACACACCTCTCTCTCTCACACACACACCTCTCTCTGTCACACACACCTCTCTCTGTCTCACACACACCTCTCTCTGTCTCACACACACCTCTCTCTGTCTCACACACACCTCTCTCTGTCTCACACACACCTCTCTCTGTCTCACACACACCTCTCTCTGTCTCACACACACCTCTCTCTCACACACACACACCTCTCTCACACACACACCTCTCTCACACACACCTCTCTCTCCCTCTCTCACACACACACACAAACAGATTTTCTCTCTCACACACACACACACACACACAGCTCTCTCTCGCTCACTCACACACACACACAGATTTTCTCTCTCTCACACACACACCTCTCTCTCACACACACACCTCTCTCACACACACACCTCTCAACACACACACACAAACAGATTTTCTCTCTCTCACACACACACACAGCTCTCTCTCGCTCACTCACACACACAGATTTTCTCTCTCTCTCACACACACAGATTTTCTCTCTCTCTCTCTCATACACACAAACAGATTTTCTCTCTCTCACACACACAGGTTTTAGATGTGAAGTGACGGCCGGCCGCTCCACAACTCTTTCATGTCGAACAATACGGCATGACTTGAACGTGATAAGATTGTGCGATTGTTCTACCTTCCACTGTAACACACACACACACACACATCACTGTGCGATACACTGATACATCACAGCTTTTCACGGAAGCAGATTTTTACCCTAAAACGTTCGTTTTGTCCTCCATATCGAATTGTAAAGTATTGAGAAGTATTTTGATCGTATCTCCCAGCCATAGTCAGAAATATTGGCACCTCTCAAACTCCATTTTACACACACACACACACACACACAGAAACAAAACGACTCTCTTCAAGTGTGTGCGTGTGATAAGCCTATACATACATTAACGTCATCGGGGGAAGACCCGGAGGTCTCTCTCCCTCTCTCTCACACACACATCTAAACAAACCCATATCAGCAATCATTGTATAGATAAACAAACAAACAAACAAACCGGTGAGAACATAAGAAGTCTAAAGTTTATTCCACACACACATATACCAGCCATAACATTAAAAGCAGTGACGGGTGACGTGAAATACCTGATTCTCTCGTTACAGCAGTAACTCTAAAGGGGTGGGATCTATTTATTAGGAAGGAAGTAAACAGCGCCCATGCTGACCCCCTGTACACTGCTGAAACCTCCTACAGTGGACACGTGAGCATCAGAACCGCACCAATTAGGTGGCCTGGTCTGATGAATCTCATTGTCTTTTACATCGTGCGGACAGCCGTGAGTGTGTCGCTTACACTGGGACGCGATGGCACCAGGATGCACCGAGGGAAGAAGGCGAGCCGAGCCGAGCCGGCGGAGTGATGTCCAGGTACTCACGTGGACGTTACCTTGACACATACCACATACGCAAACGCCGCTGCTGACCGAGCTCGTGCTGAAAAATGATTCCCTAATTGCAGTGGCCTCTTTCAGCAGCACAATGCACCCCCAGACACCGCGAAAGAATTTCGGGGAACATTTTGAGGAACACGACAGAGCGTTGTTGACTCAACTCCAACCATCCCGGATCACGACCTGAGCTCGGCTGAGCTGGACGAGGATCGAGGAGCTAGGATCTGCTGCTAACGTCTCGGCGCCAGACACCACAGCACACCTTCAGGAGTCTCGCGGAGACCATGCCCCGACGGGTCAGAGCCGTTTTGGCGGCACGAGGCGGGGAAAACGAGGACCTGCGCGATATTAGGCAGGTGGTTTTAACGTTATGGCCGAGAGAGCACCGAGATCTCGGGAGGAGACCGGTTTTAACGACTTCTCATCTTATGAGAGAAATAAACTGCTGTGGAACAAATACAAGAGCCATTTTGCTCTCTTCTTCACTCATCTAGCCAGTGTTTATTAATATTAACCTTCCGTGATGTGATGGTATGTCTCTCTCTCTCTCTCTCACACCCCCCCTTCTTCTTTTCCTAACCCGCATTCCAACAAATCCCGCCTCCAACTCTCAACTGATTGGCTAGTTGCCACGTCTGTAACGCAGCCTGCGCGTGAAAATGAGTTCTCAGCCAATCCGAGAGCAGGAGGCAGGATCGTAGGAGCCAATCAGAGCTCAGGAGGCGGGATTTCTCGAAATACGATTGGGGTAGGGAAAAAAAAAAGGAGGAAAAAAAAACAAAAAACACACACACACTCTCCAGCGTCCCACTGCACTGACAGCGAGTCGGGTGTATTTAATATTAACGTCTCGGAGCAGACAGACAACTATCACACTTATAAGATCATAAGTGAATAAAGCGTTCAGCGACACAAACCCGCGAGTCAGCCAAACTCGCCGTGAGATCCGAGCACACGTTAGCAGGCTAATGTTAGCTCGATGTAGGTGACAAACGCGGTGAAAATGTTCAACCCCACCACCACCAACACCGCTGATCATTTATTGTTTAATTCGCCAGATAATAAACGCAACGTGTCATGTTTGGTGTCGATTAACAGGGGAAAGAAAAGTGCCGAAGCGCTAGGCTAGGCTAAGCTAAGCTACGAGCAGTCCGGCTCTGTCAGGAAGGCCGCGTGTGAAGCCGCGGTGACGCGTGAGTGCAGCGCCCGGCCCGCGGGGGGTGGACGCGCTGAGCAGGCGAGCAGTCATCCGGTCTCCAGCTCAACTGACAACCGGTTACGGCTCGTCCGTTTCTGGGATCAGAGGAGTCTGGATATTTACCGGCGGGCCCGCGTTATTTCTGCTCTCTGTTTAAAATAAAGGTGTGAGAGAAGCCTCCACTCTCTCTCTCTCTCTCACACACACACACACACACACACAGAGAGAGAGGTACAGCGGCCATTCCGGGGCTAAACAAAAGGAGCGGTTTAAACGCGCTGCTCGGCACCGGAGCTCCGTGTCAGCCGCCAGCGTCCCCGCGACGTTTTAACGTTCGACGTGTATCGTAAATCGACAACCGCGAGCCGCGATCCCGTGAATATAAAAGCGGGTTTGTTTGTTTTTGGTTTTTTTTTTTTTTTACCTTCAGAGGTGTCGCTCCGCCATCCTCCGCTTCCTCCTCCTTCCCTAACGCCGCCGCCGCTGCAGCGCGAGCCCGCCCCGCCCCTCCAAGTCTCACAGCCCCGCCCATTACCCCTCCCCCTCCACCCCGGCGCGATTGCGTCACACGCACGCAACGTTTCATCCCGAAACCTCGTGAAGTTAACGCTCATATACACGCCAAATTATCGCGAGAGTTCCAAAACTCCTTTTCTCACATCTCCAGAATGGGGTTGTTTTTTTTTTTTTTTTACATTAAAGTTCTACTAAATAATATACATTGACTACCTCTCTCAGGGTGTATTTATATCAGTTATTATGCCATGTTCAACAGCTGATCAATTTAAATAATAATACAATGTCTGCACAGTGGTCATGTAAATAAGTGCTAATTACGCATTTAATACTTTCTTTTCACGTGTGGGGATTTAAAAAAAAAAGTTGTTCCCTTTGACATACGCTTATTTCTATTATTCTCTTATTTCTTTACGTATTTACACACAAACGGGATAGTTTTATATGTATTTAACGTGTAACATGCCGCCATGGCCGATAGGTGGCAACATCGTACCGCACTGTTTCCCGAACACACTGAGGAAGAAGAGCAGCACGGCGCTTTGGTAACTGCGCATCCAAGACCGAATCCCAAATCACTACTTGCTCCCTATCCTCGCTCCCTAGCGCACGAAGTAATGGCTTCGAGGCGTAAACATAGTAGTGCACTCCGGAACTAAAGAGGGAGAGATTTGGGATTCGGCCCAGAAGAGACTCCTGAGTCAAACAGCTCTACGGTAAGCTTCTATATAATCCGTCATGTATATATTTATTTTCCCACCCAAACAAACCGAATTGTAGGTTTACGTCCGTTTTAGAGCCGCCATTGTGTAGAAATGTTAATAAAAACCAACATTAATAAATAAATAACCCGAGAGTAAAGCTAATAAGCTTAAGGAAGTGTGTCGAAAGAATTAACTAATTAAAGCTGGAGCAGTCCTGCGCGGTACATCGTGTGTTTCTCATGATCACGATGTTGCCGATTTCGATACCAATATACCGCGGAAAACCGCGATATGCAAATGAGCTGATAACCAATAAGTGTTAAACTGACAACCTTATCTACGTAACATGTATAAAACACGTAAACATTTTCCCTGATGAAAACAAAACAAAAAACACAATAGAAACCATCACAGAAATGCAAACGCTTTCTACTACTACTACTATTACAAACCATCAGCTGACCGTTTAAAGCATTACTGCTCCACGATGGTATCCACGAGACAGAACACGCCACTAACCGAAAGGAACACATTTCCAGTAGAGACCATTACGGTTTCCATTAGAACCGTTACAAATTCTATGAGGGCTTGTATTGTTTGTTTTTCAGCAGGGTTTTGCTGCATTTTGCGTCGACGAGAATTTATTTATTATAGAGAAGCGTCACGATGCCCGAGGTGAAGTCGGTGTTCAGAGAGGTCTTGCCTAAACAAGGTAAACTGAATCAACGCTTTCAACCGTCATGGCTTCTCTACAAATATTGTAACGATTTATGATCCTGAAACGTCTGAAAAGATCATATTCTGTTCTCACAGCTGCTTTAAGAGTTCTACTCTCAAGTCTCACGGCTAACGATAAATACTTCGGTTCTTAAATTTAGCACACTAGCACCCCACAGGAGTTGCATCGAACATGTTAGATAACCCTACCATTACACCGTTGTGTGTGTGTGTGTAGGTCAACTGTCAGCGGAGGACGTCCCGGCGCTGGTCCTCTGCAAACCCAAGCTGCTGCCTCTGAAGTCGGTGACGTTAGAGAAGCTGGAGAAGATGCAGCAGGAGGCGCAGGAGCTCATCAGGCAGCAGGAAGCGGGGAGCCGGGAGCACACGCAGTAAGGCGTGGCACGAGGGGACGAATCGTGCGTCTCCGTCACAACCTAATCCACGTAACATGTAGTTTTGTGTGTTTGGGTTCGATGCCCCTCCCCCACAGAGAGATTTACAAATAAAATCATTGATTTTCACAAGAAATCTTATGTTTATGTAAATAAACTCTCCAACCGGCCCATCAGTGCTGTAAGTAATCCCCCCCTCACACGTCAGTAGTCGAGAGGAACGCGAACACCGGGCAGCGTTAAAGATGATTTTAAAAGAGTTTACAGCGTAAATGCTCACACAAGCTGCTTTTCGAATCCAAACAGCGCAGAGCATTTTAAGCCCACCCCCTCCCCAAACAGTCCTGGGATACGGATCTCAAACCTCTGGGCTGCTGTTCGGTCGATTCAAGTCTAAATAAGCAACACAAAAAAAAATATATAGTACTTTAACCTTTTATTTATTTCTTAACCATTTTTAACCAAAAGAGCAAGAACATTTGGTAAAGATGCCCACGTCAGTGTACACGAAAAAGAAATATAAAAATCAAATCAAATAAAGTGGACAACCTCCGTGTGAAATAATCCCAATCAGGTCACATTTCTCTGTATTGCCACTGGGTTGTCCGTTGCATCCGGTATCGACGTCTTTGTTAGACCGAGCGGCGAAGCAAGAGACGTGTTCAGGCAGATTGGAAGAGGAAGGAGAAGAGAGAGAGAGAGAGAGAGAGAGAGAGAGAGATAAACCAACATGAAGGTCTCACGAACCTACTGAGCAACCGACTCTATAAACACTGCTAAGTAGAGACGGTTCACAGAGTGGAATTTGCAAAGCAAAAAAAAAAAAAAAAAAATCATACAGGCTGGATAAATCAAGCCAGGGTTAAGTGACATCTGGCTCGAGTTATCCTGCTAACCGGAGAGTCCGTGAAATACGCGGAGTGGCAGTGAACTGAAATACAAAACCTGGAATGACGGAGTCATTTCAAAGTGTGGCACTTTTTCAGGGGTTTAGCTTATCTGGTCACCTTAAAAGGCGCGGCGTGTGTTTGGGTTATTCCATGTTCGGGTGACTTTGCGCAAGCTCTACGTTCTTGTCAGGAAGAGATATATACCTAAACCTGTACCCCACACACACACACACACACACACACACGATGCTAGTCTCCCCAAACGCAGCAGATAAGGTGGACATGGGAAGTGGTGGAATCAGTAGGTCTCGAGTTTGAGAAGTCCTCCGTCTCCTTCACTGACGAACCTCTTCCTCCCTCTGCGAAAGGAGTAAAGACGACGCGTTAGGTTGCGACAGCGGATACAGAAACCGTTCGGGTTTACGCTAAAGACAGAACGTATAAAGCCGGTTCTCATCGCGGGGAATCAATCCAGGTTTAAAAAAAGGTCATCGTGTCACACTCACCGACACGGACACAGGTCTCGGAGTTTTTTGTCGATGATCCCGGCACTAAAGCTCTTGTCCACGAAGTGCTCGAGTAGCGAGTACGCACACGGCACGTCGATATTGATCTCGGCGATGTCCATATACACTCTCTCGTAACCCTGTCGGGAGTGAAGACAACAGGAAGAACCGGACACACCGAGTGCGTTAGGAATACTCGTTCGTCTATGATTTTAGACGAAAACAAAAACCATTGTGTCCTGTGGACAAGATGAGACCGTTCTGTATGGGTTCTTTGGCTGGTATCTGCAGAGCAACGCAAGAAGTGACCAGCAGGTGGCATCGTACCCTTCTCATTTGGTCCAGAGTGATGACTGTGGAGTCAAAGAGAGATTTCAGCAGCTTCAGGATCGCTTGAAGCGTCGTGTCTCCTTTGGATTCCAGAACCATGACTATCGCCTAGGAGAGGACAAGCGCGCGAGAGAGAAATAAATAAAAATCACCACCAATAAGGATGACCACTAATCCCATGATATACAAACATCCACAAATGAGGGTTGAAAAAAGAAAAGAAAAAAACGTTCCCGGCCACATTCCGAGTGCTGAAGAGATAAAAGACGTGCTCGGGTTACCTCGTAGACAAACTCGTGATGGAAGTGTGGCACCTCGAGCTCCCTCAGACACCGCTCCGCCTCCGCCGTGTCGCCCGAGAGCACGTACTCCTTCAGCAGCAGGTTCACCTGAGGAAGTGAAACATCAGTCCTCCGAGTAGTTCTAAACCCACGCCATACGGTCAGACCTCACCAGCTCTACGGCACAAAGCCCACAACAAATAATCCTCTATATATAGAGAAAAAAAAAAAAAAACCATTATGTTTGTGTCCCAATGTGAAAGTGCAAAAGTTTGTACACCCTGACGTTTACCATGGGGTGGTATTTCCCCAGAATGCAAAGTTACATTATCCGTCAATACATACAAAGCAAAGTCACCGTCACTCAAGTGTTATGATACGTGGGTGGGCGGAGTCCTGACCTCGTTGATGAGTTGATTGACGGGTCTCTGGCCTCCCCCTAAGCCCCAGAGGTTATCTATCTTAAGTCCCGACTCCTTGCTCATCTTGAGCAGTATGGCAGCGCGGTCCAGAGCGGCCCTGTCAGTCAAACACAGAGCTGTCAATCGAACCGACCAGAGCTGAACACCACCGATCACACCCATGGTTATTTAGATCACGATCATCCAACCGGCTTGAACAAAATATATTTATTCGAATTTTAAATGAACTGAACACAGCCTTCTGTTTATGACTGAAGACTAAATATTGTACGTCCCACGTCGAGCAACCAAACAGGAAGTTCATGCTTAAATCAGACCTACAAAGTCAAAACTCGTGCGTGTCCCCCGATAAGAGAGATCCGATAACTCGGATCTCTTGGGGAAACAGTTTGTACACACCCGATCGATCAAAGCGCATAAGAGGGAGGCGTTAACCGGAAACAATCAAGTCTGATTGTTTATATTACAGTTGAACTGCACCCCCCCCGGCGGACGTGTGCTTGATGTTAACAAACCTGGCGTGCTCGCAGTCCACGCTTCCTTTATAGCCGTCGATGTAGCTCTTCGAGAGGATCTGATCCGCTACGGCTCTGGCGATGAACTGACCAACCAGCTGCAAGCAAAACAGAACAGACCAAGATGACCACGAGATCATGTACCGACCACGTACAACGCTCTCTACGAGCGTCGTGTCCAGCCGGGTTGGAGAACAACTCCGTGCTGTTAGCGGTTCTAGTCTGGAAAATCTGGCGTTAACCCACGGGGGATTTCCAGAGGACTGCGGAATAAAGAAAAACAAACGAAAACAAACGAAAACAAAACCAGCGTGAGGAAACGGTTGAGAGCGCAGTCAGGGCGAGTGTGTAAGCGTGGTGCTGCGGGTCATTTGACTTGTTTACTCAGACAGCGAGAGGATGACCAGTGGCGCGTTTTGTTCTGACGAGAGAAAAGAGCTGCCTCTGCTGTTCCACTCTGAACAAAACCGGCTCAGCTCCCCAAACACACACACACACACACACACACACACACACACACACACACAACTATAGTGGCCATGCGAGCTGAAAAGCATTTAGTTCTCAGCGTTACGCGACAGATGTCACTCAAGCGCGTCATTAGAATAGTATGCCACGCCCATATTATGCCTCGACAGGTCTCGTCACCTGTGGCGCTGTGGGCGTGTCCAGCACCAGGTCAGGAAGCTCTTTCAGCAGCTTGCGGAAGGAGGCTTCGATGTCGGAGCGGCTGAGGACTCGGCCACACAGGCGCGACAGCAGGAGGGACGTGAGCTCTCTCTGACTCGCCTTGGCCTCCAACGCCAGCGAGACGGCCAGGAGCGGGACGTCGCTGCGCATGGAGCCCAGATTCAACTCGCCCAATAACTCCTACACACACACACACACACACACACACACACACACACACACACAGAGAGAGAGAGAGAGGTCAAGCAAGTCAACTGCAAGAGAGTTGGATTCCTTCGGATTTGGGCTGGACATCAAGTTACAGATAGAACTTCCAGCTGTTTCATGGCGAAAACAGACCTCGGGTTACGGTGCGATATAAACGTAAGCGCTCTGCTCGCTGAGGCGTTAACGCCGCGCAGCAATCCTGCACTAAAACCTCGCCACCGCCGTTTCCCCAAAAGCAGACGGGGACAAGCATCGAGCGGAGAAACGTCACACCACACCACCCTCTCCCTCATCCGTACCGCTACTTCGTCCGAGTCCCCGTGCTCGAAGTACTCCTGAACGATGGGCGTGACGGTCCGGGTGAAGTTGTCCTCGTCCAGCGGCAGCACCACCGTCTCGTACACGCAGTTCTCCTGTACAACAGACACAGTCACACGCTACTGGATGACCATTATACACTTCTGTTCCCATCAGCTAGACGTGTGGCCACGTTACCAACAACGCGTCGTTTAAACGGAAACAGCGCGGCCGTGTGGTAGAAATGACCGTGATTACAAACCTCTCGCTTGGTTAAGTCCGTTTGTGTTTAGCAAACATTCCCTGTCATTGCGTAAAGCTGACCGTATAATAACCGGTTCCAGCTGAGAGGTTTGAAGGGGTGCGAGTGCGTGACATTTCAGACGGACCGCCCAGGCGCTGGGACAAACCCGCTACCTGATCTTCGTCGTAATTGGGGTCCCGGACGTCGACCTCCTCCACGTCGTACACCTCTCCCGGCGTTCCCCACACACCTTTACCGCCGGCGCCACCTACAAAAAACACACACGCACACATTCTCTCTAGAATGTTTCAAAATAAATAAATAAAATGGTGCGGGTGTGACGCCCCCATCTCTAAACGCAAGACCACAAACGAGGGCGGGGTGAGACCACGCGTCTTTATATAGCTCGCGCACACACCCACGGAGCACGATCGCTCGAGACGGACTGAAGGAAGAACTGAAAGCTCTGCGCGGGTTCAGGAAGTACGTTTCCACCCAGACTTTGAGGAAGTATCGACGCAGCTGGCAGCGTCATGGAAATACGCGACTCGGACAGACGGAACCCGGGGCGTTCGACGAGCTCGGGCGTGTTTCTGTGAGCGTTCGGGAAAATCGGCGACAAAATAAAGGGCATCAGCACGGCAGAGAAGAGACAACAGGATCACCGGAGTGGGCGAGAGAGAGAGAGAGAGTACACGGTACAATCCCCCCGTGTATGAGCCGTTACTATAGAAACGAATCATTTGATTTAGATTAAACACGCTCGTTCTATTTTCAAACCTGCGGTTAAAAGGACTCGCTCTGACCAATCAGAATGGAGGATTCAACGGAGCTGGGTACACACACGATGGGATTAATCAGTGGGGCGTTTACAGCGTAACTGTTTTACGGTGCACGCAGGACTTCGCGCCGCCCGGCGGTGGCGCTCGACCGTCCCGTCGACGCTCTAGCAGAACCGTGTGGACGGAAACAGAACAGACAACCAACGTCTCACGCACCTTTCTTCGGCAGGCCCCTCCCTTTGCCCAGGCGTGATCTGCGGTCCAGCACTTTGCCTTTGGGGCTGGCCGGAGGCACGGCGGAGCGGGAGGCGTCTCCGGTCTCGCTCAGCGAATCCCCCCGGCCCGAGTCTCTGGACGAGTTCTTCCGGAGGCGCCGCTTGGCCCTGGCCTTGAGACGAGCCTCGTGCACGGTGCCCACCGGCGCGGGGACCCAGTTCCCATTGACCTCGTCGGCGGCTCTGGAAACGAGGGCGTGCTCCTCGCCGCCCGACTGATACGAGTCGCTCAGGTCGTCCGCTTCTGAGGAGAGACGGACCGAACAACAATATCATCCGTATCATCCCGAGTCTCGGGGCGGGGGAAACAAAAACAAACAAAGACGACGTATAACTTTCAAAAGGAATAAGATCGCACCAGTTAGCGCAGCGCTCCTCTGCGTCTTTGGAATTATTTATAAAACGAATCCCTTCTGAATAGGGCTCGGTCGAAATTGGATTATTTGGATTCTTTTTTTTTTGGAGGGGGGGGGGTCCCTTTGCCAACTTTGCATTTTCAACTCAATGCTTATGAAAACTCATTTAACTCATTTATTGATCAGATTTAACCCACAAAAAGGGGGCGGGGACTAACAAAAACCCAAAGTGGCGCTTTCAGCAGTGCACTAGGAAGTGTTCACATATACTGCGCAGTTTTATAGCGTATCTAGGGCAGCCGTGTAGGGAGGAGAGCACGGAGTGGAACACGGCCCATGAAGCATATCTAGGGCATGAAGCATATCTAGGGCGGCCGTGTAGGGAAGAGAGCGCGGAGTGGAACGCGGCCCATGAAGTAAAGTTGTTGTTAAAGCAACACTCACCCACGGGGTTGGCGTTCAGCCAGGCCTCACAGTCCGCTGCCATGACCTCAAAACAACAATAATTTGAACAAAAATAGTCAATTCACAAAACTCCTAAAATCAACATCAAGAAACAGTTTATTTTTAAAATACGACGGACATTTAATTCATCTTGTATTCATTCATGCACTCTGACTAACTTTAGCGAACATGCCCAAACATCATCTAAACGTTCCCAGGAGATTATAAATCGAGCTAAACATGCATATAAGATACAAAATAAACCTTTAGTTCACTTTATGAGCTTATCGATCTGCAGCGGCGCGGGTTTGTTATGTACACACACACACACACACGCGCGCGCGCACAAGCTGCTCGGGACAGCGTCAAACCCGCATCCCAAACCAACACCCACTAGAACACCAAGTGCACTACGCGTACGTCATTACACGAGCAGCCTACGCAGCCCAGCTAAGTAGCGAGAATGTAGGCGTTTGGAACACGCCCCACAAACCAACCTGCGTCAGAAGCCATTTAACAATCGCATACAGTTGTTTTCGAGAAGAACGCGTCGTCGACGGTGGACAGACCGCTCTCAGTGCTTATATAGAAGCTAAGTGTGTGACAAAAACACGCACGGATAAAATCATCTCACCTCTCTCGGTGCTTCGCTTTCCAAACGCTAACGCAGGCGTTCTGTTGCAAACGTCCCTTCTCCGCTCTGCCCAGCAACTCGACAACGCAGGACCGCCCATCTAGCGCTCTAATTGGACAGTTTATTTAAAGTCCGGATGCAGAGGTAACCAATAGGAAATGTAGGATGAGGGGGCGTGCGTCAAGGGAGGAGCAGGAGGAGGGAGGGAGGGAGTTTGCGCTTCTCGTGTTTTCTAAATCGAGAAAATTCGCGCTGAGTCGCAGCGCCACCAGGCGCCCGAGTTTAGGAAGTACGACCACTGCATTACGTCATTGCTTCTGATTTCTCATAGCACAGTTTAGCTAGTGACCACCAATATATATAAAAGTCATTTTTACAAAAAATATATAGAAATAAAATAACTCATTAAAAATGCGTACACTATTATAAAAAAAACATACCCATATTTTCAGATACTTTTATTAGTCAAAAACGTAGACATTTTTTCTTTAAAAAAAACAAACAAACCCCAAAACACTTCATTTAAAAAGTAAAACTCTGTAAAAACGTCAAAGATTACTGCTGAAAAATACTCGCAATGTCCAGTACTACAAACCACAGATTATAGCAATATTAAATGATAGAGAATTCCGACTTATATTTATGTATGAGTATATTCTTCTATGTTTAATTTAAAACTACAAATTCTCTAAATGAGTCACATGCATGAATATGAATCACATGAAAATGAATCGTATGTAAATGAATCACATGTAAATGAATCATATGAAAATGAATCGTATGTAAATGAATCATATGAAAATGAATCGTATGTAAATGAATCACATGTAAATGAATCATATGAAAATGAATAAATAAACAAAGGCAAGTTATTGCTGTCAAAATAAATAAATAAATAAAAACTACAAATACTGATATCACTACAAATGTACTGACCTTTCTGTATGTTTTGTTCTTTGTACCTCACAATGACGTCATTCACACACACACACACACACACAAACCAATGCGACACCAGTTGTTTCTCCACGAGTTTATTGAAGAGTTTGCATCGAAACATCCGAGTAACATTTTCAAAAATGGGTCACGTCTCAAAGGCGGGACACTCGTAATAATAATATCGTATAAAACATGTGGAAGACAAAGCCTTCCACAATCCCGTCGCCCTTACTGCGAACTAGCATCACACACACTTCACTTTATTCTGTACACAGGTTCGCCTCAGACAGGAGAAACGACACGCATGGTCCGGTTCATGTAGCACTGCTGTACATTTACAAACAAAAAACCCCCCCGTTATACACGGCGTGGATGAAAAAGGGTCGAGTCCTGGGTTTTTATATTCACTTAAAATAAAATCTCTTTGCATTATTAACAAGAACGAGTCCTTTCTCATCGACCTGAGGGCAAGTGTGTGGAGACCTGATTCAAAAGGCAGTCCTTTTGCGGTCCTCGAGGACATCCGGTGGCGTCACAGATGATAACTTAACACGTTCTTTGATTCGCACACATCACACCTTAAAAAGGGGAAACGCCGTCAAGCTAACCAGCGCTTAGCCCACATCAGCATCGTCTGCATCATGTGACCTGTTCGCACATTCCTATACCACATACATCTGTGGCGTGAGCTGTGCTCCAAAATGGCCGACCGCCACTCGATATCTCCCTCCTTTGGTGCGATTTAGAGCACAGCTCACGCCCAGCTTTTCAGGATCGACTTACCGTGAAAAGGCACGCTCGGGTGAGTCCGAGGTGAACTATTCTACACATCCGAGTCAGGCCCTGTTCGGTGAACCCGCGCTTCCCGCACCGCTTCAGTGTCGCTTCCATCCAACTGCTGATTTAGGAACGTCAGGGAAATGACTAAACGTGATGTTTTTTCAGAATACGCGTCGACTGCGTGCTCCTCGTGACCGCTTTCTGAAGTCGGCTCGAAACACGTTCGCACGGACCCGGCCTCGTTCCTCTCCTGCACTCTCTCTCCGCGTGTCCTCGTTCGGTTCTCCTCCTCGTCTCGGAGCGAGCGAGGGGTGCTCGCGCTGCGGACGTCTCCGGGGTGCGTTCCGTTTTCACTCCGCGTCGGAGCCGAAGTGCAGCAGACTCTCCTCGGCCAGCTGGGACAGGTACTTCTGCGCACGCACAACCGACAAGAACGGAATTAGAGACAACCTCACATCTGCACCGCTCCCCCACCACCCCCCGTTATTGTTCAGTGTGTGGCCCTGTGACCAAGTCCTAGGTGGTGCGATTACACTGTGAGTGAGTTTAACAGTCGCTCCGCCCACTTTTTCACCACCAACCAGCTACGGGATGAATCAATCAGCACCTTCTACGAGTAACGCTAAATGGATTAAAAAAAAGAAGTCACCAGTGGTACAGTGCTGTGCTATAAGAGGAATAAAACACTCATCATTAATCAACCGTCGTTGATGACTTTCCTGAGCGTGTTACTGTATTACTAATCAAATCCACCGCCCCGGTCTCTCTCACACTCCTGTCTCACACTCCTGTCCCCTGTGAGTGACAGAGCAGCTGCTGCTCCTCATGCTCGGAATGCCTGCAGTGTGTGTGAGTGAGAAAGAGAGGTGTGTCTGAGAGAGGGACTAATGGGCAACTCGATCCTGACCACACGCCCGGTCAGCGCCTGCTGCCCTTCACACACTAATGGTTTCTAAAAGCGTTACGAACGCACACATTCCCACACTCATTATTCCATTAGTGCTCTTCTCGGGGTGCTACGTGTTTACATCTCTTTGGCTTTCGGTCAGTAACGGCACATTGTAACACCCCGGGGGGGGTTTGGCGGGCTTCGCCGCCTGGACGCTTTATCCAGGCGAGCGGCGTGAAAGACACTCGAGTGCGGCGCGGGTTCGGACCTGCAGGTTGCGGTAGTGGACGGTGCTCCGGCAGTGCGTGGTCTTGGCCGTCTCCTCGCTGGTGTAGAAAAAGCCGCAGAGTTTGCAGTAGAAGCCGGTGCTCGGGACGATGAACTCCACGCCTGAAACGACACACGGAGAAAGCGAGCGTTTACTAGAAACAGACGCGAACTCGGACGAGTCTGCTCGTTCCGTCACCCGTGTTGTTGTCCGACTGTGTTCGCCTGTTCCGTGTTTAATTCAGAGTTGACCTTATCCCGAGACGTACACGTTCCCCGAGTTCTGGTCTCTTATCTTTTAAAGCATTCCCTGACTGTTGTCATGACCGCCAGTGACATGCAGAGATCGAGTCAAGACTGAAGACTTAAGAGAGGCGGTGAAGGCCAAGTCAAGGTCACGGTTAAGGCTTTACTTCAACTACTCGGTTTCATTTGTGCCTCGCGCCAAAGATGATCCTTTCTAGAAGACTATAGCTAGCAAAACCAATTCCCCAAGGCCGAGACATAATCATCAGAGCCGAGTCACGTCGGCCCGATCCGGGGGTGGACGTACCTAGCGGGATGCTGTGCCCGCCGATGATCTTCTCCTGCTCTCGCGACGGTGACGGCGCTTCGATGCCGATCCTCTGCGGCGAACTCGCAGGTTGCCGAATGGTGTTCTCTGCCGAAATGTGCCGTAAAAAAAAAACAAACAAACAAAACACACACGTTATTTATTTCACAATGTCACGGTTGACACATTTAGAACTTGATCAGATTTTGCCAGACTGTCTGGAGATGACGGACCGTTTTGGCGCGTGAGCGATTGCTCGAGTCGCTATTTCACCAGGACACGGAAGAGGAATTTTAGAGGGAGGAGGTGAGGAGAGCTCAAGTTTACACCTCGTTGTTTTTGTTTTTTTACATTGAATAAATAATAATAATAATAATAATCATCATCATCATCATAAGTACGTCTTCCCAAAATAAGCGGAGACGGTAACTGAAGTACACGACGCAGGACTGAAGCTATTTAAATAACGATAACGTTACGAGCCAAAAGTTAAAGTTAGCTAGCTATATACGGACGCTGCTTCACCTCAGTTGAGACCCATGTGAGGTTGAGAGGGCGATGAAGTTGTTGTTGTTTTGTTTGGTGTTGAATATCAGTACGACTCTCTAACGCAGCCCTACGGTTTAGCGTGCTAGCTGTAGTTCATTTTATTCTCAATTGCGTCTTTAAGTTTCTTCTATGGTGTGTGTGTGTGTGTGTGTGTGTGTGTGTTTGTGAGTATGTGCCTCTTTTCTGGTTCTCCTCCACATGCTGCGTCTCCTTCTTCTCAGCCTCACTCGTGCTCCCCGTGTGTATTTCCGTGACCTTTTCCGCCTCAGCCACGCTCTCGGGCGCCACTGGTGTCGCGGGGGCGTGTGCCGGAGATACGCCCGGCTCTGCTGCCTCCTCTAGCGCGCTTTTAAACTCTTGGTTTGGGAAGAGGCAGATGTGAGAGGGCGGAGCGTCGGCGCAGTCCGGCTGATTAGGCCTCGACGTTTCTTCCGTTACAGCGTCCGGAGCCGAGTCCTGTTTGTCCTCCTTCGCCGGCGTGGTCTCCTCCTCTTCCTCACGCTCCCCCTCCTCCTCCTCCTCACGCTCCCCCTCCTCCTCACGCTCCTCCTCCTCCTCCTCACGCTCCCCCTCCTCCCGCAGCTCGGGGAGATCGGGTTCGACGATGGAGTCGTCTTCTTCTCCCACCTCATCCACGGTCACCAGCTCCTCCATGCTCTTAGGGTACCAGCACTCGCCCTCCGTGTCCTCCCCACTTCCACACTCCTCCGCCTGGGCATCAGAGATATAATAATATAACAATAACAGATTTACTGCCGGGTCTACAGGACACGTTGCGGAGGACACGTTGCGTTCTCTGCTCTGATTGGTCAGACGTTGTTGTCCAGCAGCTGTGAAAACTGAATTAAAAGACAGACAGAAAGATAAAAGGTTACCTCGCTCTCTCGGTCGCGCTCGCCCTCGCTGGGCTCCGTAGGTTTGCTGCTGTGCGGAGAAAACGATCTGTCTTTGGCTCTGTGCTCTGTAGATTCTTTCTGTGGACACACACACACACACACACACACACACACACACGGTACATTGTCAATGTTTTACATCATTGCTCAGTTAAAGCACCGTGTAGTGTGTGTACTGTAGCGTACGTGATTGTTAGCCTCCCTCTCGTGCCTCCTGCTCGTCCTCCTGCCTCGTCCGTCCTCCGCGAGCTCGGATTCCGAATGTCGGCTCCTGTGGTGGTCCCCGCCTCCGTCTCGCCGCTTGAACTTCGGCTCGTGCCTCTGGTGCTGGGAGACGCGTGGGAGCTTTTCCTTCTTATAGAAGTCGT
>CM022752.1:4080622-4138122 GCA_012411365.1 Ameiurus melas | reverse complement strand
TACAAGACGACAGTGTAGCCTGCGCGTGAGCCAGGCTAATAAAATGTGTTCTTCACACGTTAGCGGGGCGGCCTGCTGGAGTGTAACGGACGACAGGTGAGCACCGAGGGCCAAGCGGTTTTGGAGACCCGTTAACGGAATGCGGCACGCTTCGTGAGATCGAGAGCTCATAAACAGAAATAGGTGGTACATAAATAGAGCTTTTTGAAAGAAATTTTTTTAAGGATGATAAATATGTCAGTATCACACGTAAGACATTTTGGTTCTGTCATTTCTAGAAGGCAAAGATTTCAACAAAACCTCTGAGGCATTGCGTCAGCTTGTCTGACAGGAACTCGAACAGGAACCGCCGTGAGCTCGGAACAGGACGCGCAAGACAAGCGAGCGGCGTTTCTCAACCTTTTCCCTGTCGAGTTTTTTTTTTTTTTTGCAGCGCGTATTGACGTGCTTTTCTGCTCACCATGGTTATAGAGAGGTTACTCGAGTTACCCTAGCCGTCACGTCAGCTTGAACCGCCGCTCGCTGGATGTTTTTCCTTATCGTCCTGTGCATTATACGGATATTACACCACCACACCGCCCAGTTCTACTCATTCTCTCCTCATCCTGCAAAAATGGAATAAATCAGAAACTCGAGATATCACAGGTATCGTTTCAGAAAAGCCCCCGAACGAACGTGACCTGTGCATTAGCATCGTGCACTAGATACTTCAAGCTGCCCTCCGCACCCCCCCCCAGAGCGCGGGCTGTAAAATCCTCCTGGCGCGCTCGCTGTGTTCATGGGCTGTTAAATTGGCCGCCGACCCGACGGCAGCCTTTCCTGTTTGTATATCCTGACGGCTACACTTGTCCGAGCGCGCCGAACCCGAGCTCTCCCTCAGGACTGAAACGCAACTCCTGGCCTCCCGGACGCTTCCAGACCTCCCTCCTACTGACTGATTTCTGACTACATTTTACACACTGCGACCGAAACGCGTCTTACTCGAGGAACGGAAAATGAAAGCGAGACTAAATTCAATCAATTTAATTCATTATAGAATTATATATATATATATTTTTTTTTTATTTCTTTAAGTACTTCATATTATTTCAAAGAGTCTTCTGAGTCCTGTACACTTATGACTCAAAGTGTTTTTGTAATGGAACGTGTAATGTAATAAAGCCCGAACTACAAATTAGACCCTGTGTCCAGCTTTGCTCCTCTAGAAAAAAACCCCACACGTGATGTATTTATGTGTTGTATATATCATTTGGATTTATTTCGACTGAGTGGCGGAAAAGTGACTGAAACTGGAGACTCCTTCCTTCTGTAAACGTCTCCTAATAGAAAACGTCGCTGTTTTTATTTGTTAAACATGCTTTAACTCTTTATCATTCGCCTTCGACACAGATCCCCGTGTGGGCCGTTACTACAGAAACGATAACGTATCACAACGATTCAAACAAATCGACCACAAGTACCATAAACAAAACAAAACCAAAAAACCACCAGATTTGACCTCAGCGTTTGTTAAAAATAAAGAAATAAATAAGCACCGTTTCGACCTCAATCCCACGCAATGTTCAGAACACAGCTCCAGATGAACACATGGTCTTACACTAGGACGTTCTCTAGATTAAGAAAACATGGAGAAACTTTTGCACGTAAACAGAACGAGGATTTTCACTGGCCATGACTGTGTATTCTGCACCGATTGGTTAGTGGACAGACATGTTATGATGATATCATTAAAACATGAGCCAGACATAGCTGAAGAAGCAGGGCTTGGGCACAGTGGAAGCTCACTGATTGGCTGGGGAAAAGGGCGGGGAAAGTCGTTCGATATTATTGGCCACGGGATTGATTGACGGGTGAGAAGGGTTTGTTCAGTGAAATCTAAGAAACATAAATAAAAGGTTTCGTTGGTGAAATTGCCTGATTGGTTGAATTCCAGGTCCAACAGCAAGTGCGACCTCACACTGCTATGTTTGCCAGATAGCCAATAACCTTAAAGGTAAAATTACAAATATATATATATATATATAAATATGTTTTGCTTACTTGAGAGAACGACTGCGACCAGCCCAGACAGGTTAGCCGATCCAAATCCAGCGCCAGAGGAAGGTAAATTTAGCTTGACCGCTTGCAGTCGGCTATGAGACCGGACAGACTAACCCACTTGCTGGAATGTGAGATTGTTAACGTCATGGATTTTATTGACAGCATCAAAGGTTTCTTCTCTCGTAAGAGCAGGAAGACGGCCAGATGGTGAGACACTCTGAACGCTATTTAAAACATGCCTACGTGGCAATGGATTTCGGCCTTGCTTGTAAATCCCTTTGGATTAAAGTAAAATCTATTTTGTAAATAAATGACCCGTCCTGTGCTATGACTACACTCTTACGCACCGTATCTTCCTCCTACTGTAACATATTATAAAAGGCTGTAAAATATAACCCGTGCCCAAATGCACAGTTCACGAGGAACTAAAAGCCCACACGGAATTAGAGGAACATCGTTTGCGGTAACTCAGAAACCACTGAGGTAGCTAGATATTCAATTATTTCTCAGGTTATCTTAGCCTGATAAATGCCCAACAGCTGGGTGTGAAGTTCCCATGCAGTGTGCAGCTGCGAAATGTGTGAGGTGTACAAACAGTGTGTTGGGGGGGGGGGGGGGTGGGGGGGTAAGCAGTCAAACTTAATTAAGCACTATTCTGTATGTTTATGTGAGGCGGTCTGGGAAATTCGATTTTCGAATTCAATTCTGGTAAAAAGAAAAAAAAAAGAAGAAGGAGAGAGAGAGAGAGAGAGAGAGAGAGAGAGAGAAGAGAGAAAAAAAATGGATGGCGTCTGGAGAAATGGATGGAGACGTTTTCAAAACTTTAAAAATGCTCAACGTTATTAATGGAAATATTAGTGTTGCATTAATGGAAATGATAACAGTGGTAATGATGACAGTGATTGGGTGAACCATTCGGACTCTTGGCGGTGTATAACGGAACAAAATCTCGGCAAAATTTCCACTACAACTACATCTCAAAAACTACACAAAAAGACCTGAAACAATCCCAAAAGTCTGTGAAAAATCTTAAGTCACTTAGTCATTTTTGGGGTTTTTTTTTGTTGTTGTTTTCTTTTATTTTTTTTAGTTTGTGCATTGGAAACAAGTTCACCTTGGTGTGTGTGTGTGTGTGTGTGTGCATGCATTTCTGCTTTGTTGATTCAAAACTAAAAATGTTTGTTGCTATGAAACATAAAGGATATTATTATTATTATTATTATTATTATTAAAATTATTAGAAATGGGCTGTCAGAAAAGCCTGTCAGGTTGTCTTTTGACTACCAAAAGGCTGTTATAAAGATATAGTTTCATGCTATATAATGTGTCATCTTCTTCCTTACATATATTAAATTCAAAGGAAATTATTGTTGTTATTATTATTATTTTAAAAAATGCATTAATTTTCTTTTTTGGTAACCCAACATTTAAAATGCTACAACTTTACTTCTGGGTGAGAAACATAATTTCAGCTGGTTTGGCGATATAAAGATCTTAACTAGCTTCAACAGTATATATATAATATTTCTATTTCTATTTCTATTCCATTAAAAGTTCAGAGACCTCTGTCTAAGCCTTTCTGCCATTGCAATCTCATGACCCATGACGTAATACGAGAGTTATCTCTCAAAACGCATCTGTCCAATACTATAAAAAGACCACAGAGAAATAAAACAAAATGTACGTGGAATTAGATCTGTTTGGCACGAGTTAAACCTGCCAGAGCAGTTGTCCTGAAAGAATTCCCAGCCCCCCCCGGATCACCTCAGAGACAAAACAACAGCTGCACCGTCGCATGAGCACCGAATTACCGATAACCAAACGCAATCATGAATCGATAGCTCAGCGATCAGAAACGAGAGATTTGAGAAATGTCCGAGCTGGCTTTGTATTGGTTTAAAAAAAAACACAAACAGAAAAATACCGAGCCACAGACTGTTAATGCACTCCATCTGTCTCTAACGTGCAGTGCCAGAGGTGATTAATCTCTTCCACGATTATCTGTAATTGCTTTCAGGCCTTAGTAATAAGCAGACGGTAATTTGTCAGTCAACAAACTAACAATATTCCCTCTCCCATTTGTTCTCCGAGCGTGAGATACATGCGGGGTGGGTTAAGTGCTAAAGCTAATTAGCGTTAGAGTTATATTCGGTTTAAAGGTGACACGTCTTCACTTCACACTAGGAAATGAGATTCATCATCACACCATGGGATGAAAACGATATTCGTACGTACTCGATATAGCTTTGAATGCGCGCCTTGATAGGCGATGGAGCAAATTCCAAATACGTACTAGATCATTGCTACTGGCTTTCACGAATACTCTTTGATGAAATCACCATGTGAAAAGTGAGCGTGTCTCAGACAACTACGGCTGACCTTTGTCCCCGGTTGGTGTGAGGTAAATCCCGCCCCCGAGAGAGGAAATGACTTCATAGGTGCAGCTGGTAAAAAAGAGGAGCCTCCGGTTGAAACATCTGCAGAACATAATAAACAAAGGTCACAACCAAGAAACATTTTGATGTACTGTGTGTAGTTCTAGGTAGAAGATCCCAGAATTCAATGTCAGCGTTGAAAATCCCAGTCGCTTCAGTCATTTAAAAAAAAAAAAAAAACCCTCCACGTATTTTGACTAATCTACTCACCTAATTATATGACTTTCTTCTACTTTTTCCTCGTCGCCACTCACATGTTGTGCGTTTTACGCCTCGGAACAAACTCAGAACTTTCAGAACTCATTAAGTCTAAAACTTGCTCCCTAGGACGCCGTGTCCGCCATTGCTAAAACATCTCTGACCACTGTTATTAATAAACGTCGTCCTGCGAGCGATCCTACAGATCACGTGCTCCGGCTGCAACCCGAATGACTTCCCCCAAAAATAGACCCTTGCCTCAAAAAAATCACACCTCATATCTCTCAGCCCCACCTCTCTCGTTATCAAACATACCCTGCAAGGGGAGGGGAAATTCCGTGATTCAGTTTACCTTGGCCAGCGGCGGATGAGTACACCATAGTGCTGTTATTCAGTGCTGAGCCGAGGCATCCTTCCGAGGCGACGGGAAAGTGCAGGGCTCCGAGTGCAGGGCTGTAAGAGGGACAGCGCTGCTTTTAGACCCCAAATCCCACAGCAGTCTGCCTGGCTGTATGTCATGACCCGGCTCAAATGTAGGTCATTACTTCTGTAAACACAGCGTCAGACTCCTACCTAATACCTCAACCATTTTTAATAGGGTTATCGAATAGGGAGACTGAAGAGAAGCTCTTTCTTGTTACTAAATGTTCACTGGCATTAAAATACATTCCCTTGAATTTCACGCAAGAGTTGTAAATACAACTATAAAAAAAAATCTTAACACACCATGTAGTCTTCTTCTAAGAGCCACCGCAAGTTTCTCCGCAATTCTCAATCTACAGTACCTAAACAAATTAACGGTACTCTGAGTTGTTACTCACCCGTCAGTGTACAGCGAGCGATTCTGTATATGCAACTTGCCCTTCACGTGCTGGTCCCAATCCTGAAAAGACGACACACACACACAGTCCATCAGTCAGTAACGAGCTTCTCTGGACCCTCTTTTCCGAATGTTAAGATTCCACAGTTGGGCCAATTAATTAAAGAGCACAGAGAATGGAATAAGGGAGAGCAAGAATGCTGAACGAAGGAGTGAAATGAAAGCAGTACTGCTAAACAGTGCTGCACATCCTGCCTCCAAAGCCTGCCTCCAGTCTTTTCAAGCCAACTGCTATCTCGGCTTTCACACTAACCTGAGAACAACTGCCGCTGTGATTAAGTGTGCGGCACGAGGTCATCTATGTTTCAGTGGCAGCTGTTATCCATCACCTTTCCTATCATAAAACGCCAGTCTCGCTTTTTAATATAATTTTCAGTGCTGGTCAAGTGTTACAAGGAAGGTCCAAAACCATTCTTTAAATTGTGAAAAGGTTCTCAAGAGCGAGAGGAGTAAGCAAGACTATCACATGCTGGCCAACATTTACTTGATGTTACCCCCCCTGTCAAGCAATCGGTCAGTCTCACCTTCAAGTTCACTCACCTTCAAGTTGTAAACCTTCTTTTCACAAATGGTGCACTGGTGGGGTAGGTGTGATGGTGTGACGCCATGATAGTCGTTGAGCTGGTGCGCTTGTAAAGTCATCCCCCTCCCATCCTCACCCTTCTGTTGCTGTGAGTATCCCAGAAACCCCTGCGAACCACCGGCAGTGCTAAATCCAAGGCCTCCTGCTGGGCTGAACTTAGGGTCACCAGTGGGCTCCTCGGGATTGTACAGTTCTGCTCGTGGACCAATAAATCCGTGTGTGGATGGTGCCCATGTACTGCCCCCGACACCCGTTCCTACATCAAGTTTACCAGAGATGGGAAAGCTGGCTGGGGTTTTCCATTGTTCTGTATGGCCAGAGCCCTGGAGCTGACTCTCAGAAGAGTAGAAGTCTCTCTGGTAGTTGTTTTGGCTGTTGGTTTTGGGACCACCAGTACCTCCATACTGTGCTCCTTCACCTGCTTTACTGGCCCCTGCTGGGAATCCTCCCAGAAACCCTGCCTGAAATTTGCTGGCCTTATTCCCACATTCCCCGTGTGGGTTGGCACTCTGGTTCATGTTTCCACCTCCTCCATAGTGATTCATTCGGATCCCAGCATGGTTCGGGGTGAACGCACCCCCTACCAGGGTGCCTAGGGGCGTGGCAGGAGGGGGAAAGGTTATAGGTGTTGAAGGAAAGCCTGTTCCTGGAGCCTGCGGCATGCTGGAGCCTCTAAGCTGGTTAAATAGCGGCTGGGACATGGCCACATTGGAGAGGACTTGATTCAGGACTGAGGCAGCAGTGTTGCTGTTCTGGGCGAGTTTGAGGCGGTGCAAGGTGAGCTGAGCCTGGAGCTGGGCCAGCTGCAGACTGGCTGGAGTAAGCAGCAGATTTTGACCGGCTCCGCTTAAGGCTCCACCAACAGGAAGCACCGTCTTATCATACTTGTCTCCTGAACCAATACTGTAAAGAGAGTCAGGACTAGAAGTCAGTTATTGAGCAAAGCACGATATAGATAGAGCAAACAGAAGTATCACGAAACATCAAAGTTGTACAGTGGTCAAGATATTCCTTAGATCATTTTGGGTTCCTCACTGTTTTACCACTCTACAAGTTACCCGTACAGGGAATGTACTTTATATTTTTTATGGAGATTGGGAACGTAACATCATGCTGCAGTTACAATATCTGACATACTTTTGAGCTACCAACCATTACAAGGAGTTAAAGCAAATACTTGATCTAGACAGGAATGTTTAAAGAGGCACTGCATCTGTACCATTAGTCCACACTTTGCAAGTTATTGTAATTCTGTTTTCTTATTTTACAGCAGAGCTCTGGTTTACAGTAAACTCCCAGAAAACATGCTTAGTTCGATACTTTAACACGTAATGCATGAATAAGGATGGTAAAGATTCTCTTTGTGTCCGCATTTGAAAATTAGTGGAACACGTGCGTTTGTGGGCTTAAATTTAGCGACGATTTTAGATGAAATGACAGTAAAGTTTTAGTGCTAATTGAATGGTAGACGTGGTTGAATCAATGCAAGGTACAGTAGCTGAGGGAAGCTCTGCTGCACTAAAAATACAGTACACTTTAACAATGAAGGAGTCGTTTTCTCAGAACGTCATGGGTTTTGTTTTCACATCCCTAAATAACCAACCTAGTCCTGAACCCATCAGTCATGACCAAACCAAAACACAGTTCTCGCACACGATGTTTACACAGAGCAGATCATTTGAACAAGTGTCCAGAGCCATCAGGATGGCTATAATGCGACACCATGTGATGTCGATTCCCCAGCCCAACAGGACCTGCGTTATTACTCAACTAATAAAGAAAGAAACTAAATCAAATACAGAAAATCCTGAGATCCTCTACATTGAATCAAATGACCATAAAACACAGGACGCAGCCCATCTAAGTATGCTCGTGGATGAGAATGTGGCCGCTCTGGATCGTGTCCTGATTTACTGTCCTCGCCCGTTTCTCTCATACTGATTGATGTGTTTACATGCTAACTAAATTTAGCACGCGGTAACACAAATCAAAGCGTGTACAGTATCCTGATCATTCCTCCCTCCTCGTCATGCATACTAGGTAACATTCAGATAAAGAGAGGATCCCTAAACAGGGAACAGCATGAGCTGACGCCAGTTTTTAGGTTATCTGGAATGAATCAAGCTCCCTTAAATAGCCAGTGACACAATTAAGCATCAGGATTAATTTCCTTCCAAAAGCAAAACCTGATCTGCCGATTGGAACCCGACGTTCACGTGTCTTTCAGGGAACAAGTCTGCATGTTTCTTTTCTTTTTTTTTTTTTAATTGGAATTTGTGCAGCTGAACCTTACCAGGATTAACACCTCAGCACTGTGGTGTTGGGGGGTGTCTACGGTTTTGATATGGACTTACAGGACTGTTTCCAGATCGTAAAAGCCGGCACTAGACAAGCCGCTAGTCAAGCGTTGTTTGATACAAAGATTGAAGCTAGTAATATAATGATTCCGTTGCTGTGTTATTTCTTAAGATCAACCAAATGTATCATGACCAAATCGTTTAGGCATAGCGCAATGATCCGGCGCCGAAGAAGACGAGTGTGATGAACGAGTTATTCATACTATTATATCTATCTGATATCCATCAGTGACACCTCGCTGAAGGAGCAGCTGTCAGAGATTTACAAATAGCCAGATTTCAATTGATTTGTTTCAGAAGATCATAAATATTAGAAGTAGCAACAAATAATCATATATAGCACTAAGTCAGGTCAGAGCAAAAGCTTGAATTAAGAGGGGAGCCATTATTTAGGGTCTGACGTAGCATTCAGAAATGTGATTTTCCGGGTGAAGCATGCCTGTAAGTCTGTGCAGCTGTTGCGCTTTAGGACAGCTGTCTCGGATCGAGATCTGCCGGTGGCTGCAAAAGGTCCTGCTTTATGGCTTACAAGCAGTAAAATATCACCATAAACGACGGTATCATACCTAACGTCTCTTTCAGAATACTTCGGATTACAAGATCACGCAAGTCCGACATGCAAACCCACAGCGATCGGGGATAAAAAGATGCAGTGGGCGGGAAAAAAAAAAAAGATCTGGGGCTAACTGGTGAATTCTGGAGAATTTCCTTTTATAGCTACACTTAAAGTAGCTAACTCGGGGGGGTAGGAAATGAGTTCAATCATGTTTTCATTTACGTTATACTGTAGCAGACAAAGCGCTGACACTGGAGACTCCTTAAATAAAAGTTAAATAAACTTCTCCTTACACACACACAAAAAAATCCATGTCAACAACTACATGTTTTCTTATTCGGCTTAATCAACACCTCCTAAGAATTTGAGAAAACAGCACTGGTTTGTGGTAATGTGCTTTTATTTTTATTTTTTATGTTGTGCAAAAAGTCACGAGATTTGACCTAATTCATCCTTAGTAAAAGGCATTCAAGAGGTCATGTTTTAGTATAAATTAACCGTGTTAACTTTGACAGATTTCAGACTACATTTTTATAGCGAGATAAGGTTGAACACCGCAGCAAACAACCCCCCCACCCCCCACCCCCGTACGGAAATAACACCGATTTTACACCCGTCTGATTAAATCTTGCCCGGAGGTTATGCGTGCCAGCGCATATGATAAATGAGATAAAACCAGATGTTTCCTTGTGGTCATTCTGAAGCAGACAGAGTTCTCGTTCTTTAATGTATGACTGTATGAATCGTAGCGTGCTGTCAAGAAGAATTTGACAATGAAGCAATTTAACGTTTCACATGTTCAGCTGGTTCAGAAACACTAGAGTGGATATAAGTTACACTTGCCTGTTCTCTTAAGGAGAAACGACTAGATCGGTAGTCGCTCGACGCTCCATTTTAAACACCTCACCTAAATGATCCGGATGTTTCTAGAAGTTCCTTTAATTACAAATCCGTTCATTTCCTGGTTTCTATTTTTCATTTTTCGGGAAATCAAAACCTTTTGGGTGACGTGTCATGACAAACTCGTTTCAGAATAAAACTTTTGTCTAAAACTTGTTATAAATGTATAGACATTAGATGCTAAGGTCAATACACAACTACAGACTAATTATATAACAACTTGGCATCAAGTTTTAAAAACATTAAGAGATATATGCAAAAATATGGCATATGAGTGAAGTAAAACATATAATCGATACTTTTCCCCCCATCACCTCTCATACCTCATTATAGGTTAACCTGGCTAGGCTAACTAAAAACATTACACCATCCAACCTTAACGTCACACAGATCTAATTCTAGCTCAATGATCAGTGTGAGAAGTTGAGGCACTCCTGCGTGCAACCAATACCATTTTATAATCATAAATAGAGTATGATTCTGTCTGGTCAACATACCAACCTGACCGTCAACGCGGATGAAATTACCACCCTGTTCTCAAGAGAGCTTCAGCGGAGCTGGCGTAAACCAAGCCATTTAAACCCAATAGGACTTCACTTTATTTGATCCCAAGCCTGGACCATCCTGCATGTTATTCAGTCGAGATTTATCATTTAGAATTTGATATCAGTAATATAAGCGCGTAACTTACACACTTACAACATAGTCGTTTTTTTAGTGGTCTTTTTTATTAACTTCTGCTGTTTCACCGAGTCTGATTTTCTCCATATTGTCAAAGAACTAGCAGAGGTAGATGGACGAAGAAATTTGTCCGGTTTTATTGCTGAACTCCTACGCTATTGCAGCGTGTCAAGATAGCGAAAAAGACTCAAATGACATGTACACCCAGAGAAAGCAATATTTTAAAATAGCAGCACACAAAATCTGTCTTTGTAGTTTGAGTGATATTATTGAGATTAATTTGTAAAAAAATAAAAATAAAAAATAAATAAATGTAAGAAAAGTAAACGACCTTTAGTTTGGGAACCTGGTGTCAAAGCTTGAAAAATTTCAAGGTGAAACTGAAAATTCCAAGGTAAAACAAATTAAAACGGAGGATAAAACGGAATTAAAATGAACGGTTTGCCCAGGTTGTTGCATTACCCTCCTGAGCTCATCCTTTCTGAACTTTTTTGTGTATTTAAAAAAAAAATTCATGAAGAAAAAAAAAAATCAACCTTATGATTCAACCATTTTGAGCCTGTGTGCTGGAAATAATTCTTAAATAATGTGATATATACAGGTTTAAGTATGCAATCAACAATGTATAAATCAAATTGAAATGCTAAAAAAAAAAAAAAAAAAAAAAAGACTCACTGCTTTGTAAATTAGCATCTTAATTGTCTTTCCATGACCGCACAAGCACTTGTGCCTGGCGTTCACGTCTCAGTTAAAATGATTATTTGCTGCATTTAGTTAAATAAGCCGTTCAGTGAGAGCGGCCATCTTGTCAACATGTTTTTCATAAAAGTAGAAAGCAGATAAAAAAGATTGAAAATCTCACTTTGTTGAAGGATACGGATTCAGTCGCTAATTAATTCAAGCGAAGAAACACAAACCTGTAAAGAAAGTTCTCTGTGGTTCGCTAAATATCAAATCCAACATTACTGAACTCAAGAATAAAAATATTCAGGAATAAATAAAAAATTATAATAAATAAAGCATACGTAATTAAAGTCTTGGGTTCTACTAATAAGTTCAATCTAGCAATGTCGGCTTTAAACCATCGAGAATCTTTATTTATTTTTTTTACAGGTTTGTGTTTAACAAATTAGCAACTTTAACTTTAACGGTTGAACAATGTTTAACAGTTAACGTTTAAACAACAAACACGCACTGCTCTGTGACACTTTCACTGAGGGAAAGCAATAAAGGCAGTGTTTTACAGCAGGTCACTCGTGTCCATCGTCACGCTCTTCTTCCTAACGTCTCGCGTTTCAGCAGTGCTCTACACCAGCTGGATTGATACCACACACACACACACACACACACACACACACACACACACTCTTGTTTTTACTTTTTGGTGTCTGCGCTACACAAAGTTTCTTAAAAGAATGAAAATCAGAAATGTTTCAGTGGCTGAACACGATTCACTAATAATAACGAAATCGGGCGTGGAGGTTTACACAGATGTCAGAAACAGATAAATAAGAGAAGTAGGATTAGCGAATATAAATAAATGAATAGTCATTAATAGTAAATTATTGTATTCAAATGAAATCATTGTAATGATTGTATTGTAATAATTGTCCGGTACATATGTATTTTTTTTTTAAATAAAAATAAAAAGGGTTGCTTGAAAAAATCCATGCCGTCTCAAAACACGGCAAAAAGTTCTTCAGTTAGTATTATTTCGTTCCTAAATAGAGAATGTTACAAGATAACAGACCTTTTGGTGCTTCCAAAATTAAATAAAATCAAATAAATTGGAGGCACAATGCCCAAGAACAAGCCCCAAAAAAGTTTGAATATTTTATAACTTGAAAATGATTCGTTCCGCATGCCCGGTATGCGCAAATATAGAATGTATAGATTTAACTATGTGTAGCAGTATTGGAGTATTTCTACTGAAAGTCCGCGAGTGAAACATCCTCAGTATAGTTGATATGTCGTCGATATACCCAGGATCTATATCTGGCCAATCATGGGAAAAAAAAACAAACGTTGCATCGGATATTTAAAATAAATAAATAAATAGATAGATAGATAAATATTGAATGAATTTGAGTGGTCGAATTTGAAAGTTTGTAATAAGAAGATTCGAAATGTTTTGGAAATTAAAATTCAGTTTAAATAGCTTTTAACAGAAAAAGGCCTGGTTATTAAGAATTTTATATTAATAACAAAACATCTGTAATAAATGTTTGTTTAAACAGCAGCATTAACTAATCTTGACTAAAATTATATCCACGAATGACCAACATTAACATTAACATTGTTCTTGTTAATATTTTAGTAGAATACCTAAGGGAAGCTGAATAGTAAGTGTTCCAACATTGACACTCGTTAAACTGACTGAATACATTTCTACAGTAAGTGTAGTCGTTTCGTTTATGGTAATTCATGCAGATTAATATTTAGTTATGAATCTGAAAAAAAACATTTTTCATAGTTAATGTTTAATATATCGACATTCAAACCGAAATCGATCGCTAATTTTTGTAAATTGTTCAAATGTAATGATTACGTTTGACATTAAATTAACATAAATGTAAGTTAATTCATTCATTATTTATTAAATAATGTCAGTTTGTGGAACCTTAATTTACAGTGTTGCCACATTTATTGTTTTTTGGTTGTTGTTTTTTTTCCATTTAAGAATTAAGTGCCTTTCATTTTAACAGTGTTCTGTACAAAACAAAACAAACAAACAAAAAAACCCCAGCATCTATCATAATAATAAACTATATCTTTAAACATAATAAAATATCATTTTTGATACAGCATTGCTATAGATATTGTAAACAAAATTATATAAAAAAAAAATAACCCATAATAATAATTAATTCCAGCATTAGCATTAATATTAATGTTACTTCTAAAAGAAAGGATATAGTATGTTATTAAGTATTTTAAGACACATTGTGTGTCTTACTTTTTCTTTTTCCTTAAGTATGCTAGTGGCTAGCATTTAGTTACAACTTTGAACTTTGAAATTTGATTTAAAAAAATTTTCAATGTTGATTATTAATTGTACAATAGAAAAAGAGCTAATTTATGTTAATTTTCCTTGAGTCTAAAGTTTCTTTAGGCCACAATTTAACTTCAAATATTATAAATTATTTCATAGAGAGCTATTAAACAGAGAAAACAATGACAAAGTAGGTCCAAAGTACGCTTGAGCACATCATCAGTTACACGCAATATCAAACCTGCGCAGTTTTATTATATTTCATTCTGGTATTTAGAGTTCTTCTGTGATGTCAATTTTTTTTTGCTCTTTGTCACACACTTCCTGGGTTAAACTATTAGCTGGAATTTCAGTACATTATTTTTTAGAGTGAAAAGAAATTGCTGTTCAACTTACTTAATTTTATTTAATATAATACCTCGTGCATCTTGTACTTAATTTACAGAGGTCGACAGATCTCTTAGTTGTGTTAAAAAAAAAACCATTTTGAATTATGTGTTGAATTTATCTGTAGTGCATTCAGCAGATAAAAAAAAAGATTAAGTAGTAATGACAAACTCTAACAAATGTGCGGCAAATATAAAATAATTCCAAAGTATATACAGTATGTTACCTGCAAAATTTGTACTATTAATGTTAAATTAGTTTATGAAATTATTTTTAAGTAAATGTCAAAGCTGTAATAATTCAATAATGAATAATGCTACACACTTATTAAGTAAACCTTTTATTACAAATGTAAAATGTAACTTACAATACAATTTAAATGATTATTATTATTATTAGTAGTAGTAGTGAGAGGAGGAGTAGGTTTCAGTATTAAATACTAAAATAATAAACAACTTAAACAACTCTAGCAACTTTAAACTAATTTAAACTTACGGTTTATATAAAAATCAGTAGTCCAATAAATATCTTTTTTTTTTTTTACTGTATTTTATTCCATCTCTCTAATGTTCTGAAAATCTTTTTAATGCTACAAAATGAAAATAGAATTGAAAATCAAACTATTGTGTAAATGCCGAACGGTTTGAAGATGTCTAGTATTATTTACTCTGCCTCAAGCGTGTATTAATGAAAGTGGCTACATTGAAAATAATATTAATGAACGTGACATGCTAATTGTTTTGCGTTGATATTTAGTTCAAATAAACAGGTAAAAAATAAAGTTAAACAGTTAAGTCATGGCCAATGTTCAAATCATACATGGATCGCTTTAGTATTACATAGAAAACAATATTTAAAACATACAGTTATGAGTTTAGCTATTTTAAATCACAGCATTATTGCGAAATTCATTTACTTAATCGTTTCGCAGCGACTATATTTGAGTACATTTTAAACACAACCACTGTAAACTGAGCTTAACTCCCAAAAATCATTGTGACGAATATACATATAGTCAAAATTCAAAAGTCATCAGGAAAGAGGGCTTGGAATAAAATTTGCTACCGGTAATAGAGTTTATCTTCTGAAATATCTCCTGAGAACGAAAGTATCCAGTTGCAAATTTGAGGGAAAATATCGATTTCCTGTTGGATCATAAAAACGCGACATTACAATAAAACCTTTTTTGGGGAAACGAATCAAAGTAAATCACCGGGAGAGATGTTTTTATAGCACGGTTCCACATCAAGTCCGAAGACATGCACCCAGATCTTGGAGTTTCTTCATGCGCGCACACACACACACACACACACACACACACACACACACGCGTCGCAGCCGCTCCAAAAGCTCCACCACAGGAACTGATAAATTATCCATGAGATGAGTGAGGAAGAAAAGCAAGCGCGAATTAGGACGTGCTAAACCACACACACCTCTCTGACCACTTCACCGAGACTTCACACACAACGTTCCTTTCACCCGTACGAGCAGAAACAATCAAAGAACAACGACTGACCTGAGCACTAGACGTCTACTGGGTATTTGGCACACGTTTCTCCTTACTGTGACCTCCACTTACCCCACACACACACACACACACACACACACACACAAACTCATAGCTGCTTTGGCGAGTCTGTGTGCGTGACTGACTCTAGCAGGGTGCTTCACAAGCGCATGACGGGCTGTGAAATGCCACGAGTGCTTAGCAAAGACCAGGGACGAGCACAAAGCCAAAACCAAAGCTGGGCACCTTTGTAAAATATAGCAATAATTGAAAAAAATATTTTTGCTAATAATATAATGTAAAATGTAATATTAGTTACATTTCTGGAACGGAGTGTTTCAGTGTGCAGCAGTGGTACATTGTCATAGCACAAGAATGGCTAGTTTTTATTATGATTTTATTTATTTGTTTATTTAACTGTTTTTTTTTAAACCTTTTTTACGTTACACGATATTCAATTTTTTCTATTAGGAAAAAACCACGTTTGAACATGTTTTAAAATTCAAAACAAGACTCCACGATTGGTTTGAAAACGGAAAAGCGAAATAAAGCCTAAACAGCTACTTGTTAGCGTAAGAGCACTGTAAACGCGACGGGAATACTACAGATCCACCACGACGATAGTATCGTATAATCACGATCGTTACGCTGATGAAACTCGGTAGGAGTGACCGTTCTGCAGAATTAACGCGAATGCCTTGTCCAAACGCGAACACGTCATACAAGAGACGTCAGAAGACAGCTGTCCTCATACCGTTTCATGAATGGAACCGTAGGGGTCGTGCGACCATTTTGAAGTGTCCGCGATACGGACGTTTGGGGCGTCAGGTGTGCGTCCTGTTCCCGGCTGATCGGAGCGGAATCCTCACGATTCGGTGTGCTGAGATGCTTTTCTGCTCAGCACGGTTGTAAAGAGTGCTTGTTTGAGTTTCCGTCCCCTTGCACTATCGTCAACAAGGCGTGGTTTTTTCGTTTCGTTTTTGGTTGAGTGTTGTGTGACTGGTGAACGAGTGTGATTTCTTCCACTATGACGACCCCACCGGGTCAGCTTCAGAGATTAACCTCTGGTTTACAATTCTATCCTGAGCGTCCGTTACACGTCGATTGTCTAGACGTTTTTCAGTGTTCAGACCCGATTGTCTTCTCCACTTGCCCCCCACCTCCCGCCATTCCGTCTGACTGTCACTAAACATCTGCTCTTGTTTTCAATGTCCATATTTTACTGCCACCAGCGATGTGTCTCGCTAAGAGAAGAGCGATAAGGGCAATTTCTACTGACAAACAGAAGCACGTGACGGCATGAGCGGGCGGCTCGTGCACAAGCAAGAACCAATTCGTTCTCGATGGACTCTACTCGCCCCAGGAGGTAAATACGACACTGTCGAAAGTCCGTTCAATCATCTACAGTAAGCACTTTATCAGGCTCAGGGTCTACAGCCTAATATGGGAACACTGGGCGGGAGGCGGGAATACACCCTGGATGGGATATCATGGCACCATGCACATACACCTACAGGCATTTTTGTGTAACCAATCCACCTCACCAGCACATTTTTGGGACATGTGGCGACGGTAACCCCAGCTCAAACCCTAGAAGCTACATTGTCTACATTTTGCGTGTTTATTTTTGCGCCGGCGTTCATATGCATTTCCATCACATTCCTGAAGGACTCCGTTCGGGATCTTCTGGTCACTGGTGGGAAAAATATCGCTAGAACCCAACAAGGCTTCCTTTAACGGGTAGACGATTATAATCAGGAATCAGGAAATTCGTTCATCAGGAACCATTAGGACTCACATTACATTACGTTATATTAATAGTATTAAACCGCATTACCACCTGAAACATGTTAGGAGCCATTAGAAATGGTTTTTAATTACTTTTTCGGCACAGAAACGCTCAGTTTGAGGTAGAAAAAACAAACAAACAAAAAAAAACGTTACGAAACCCCACTAAAAACAAGCATTAGTTTTAATGTTATATATTCGTATATCATAGACTATTAACCTGTGTTATAAAAACCGCTACAGCAACACACAGTACTAGCGTTAAAAATATCAAAATATTTCACGCTTAAGTATACGGTGTAGAAAGACTTGTCTCCTTCGCTCAAATCTAAAAGGTCACATTTGTTGCAACGACATGACGTTCTTCAAAATACGTCCATTTAAACTGTAGACAGAGTGCATCCGAAAGTCCTTACTGCCTGTCGTCGATTCCTAATCCACGCGGCCATTAAACACGCATTAGGCTTACGGGTCAGTGTTTAGCAGCTGGTTTAAATATTTCAGAATCGAAACACACACACACACACACACACACACCCGCAGAACTAACTATACATTCTATAATACATGAACTGAGAAAGTTGAGAAGTTATATAGGAAGCGTGGGATGTGTCTTTTTACGCACCGGTTACAAACTACACACGTCCGGATCATCTGATACGCCTCGCTCGGTTTATGTTTGAAGAAAACATGGACGATTCGTCGTGCCAGCTAAACTGTCGTATCGTAGTTTTAAATAAAAAAGAAATTGGATCATTTAACGACCAGAAAAATGCATTACTTTACACAAAAATGTATAAAAAAAAATTGTAAAGAATGCATGTAAAGAATTGTAATTTAAAAAAAAAAATTTAAATACATTTTACAATTTTAAAGTACAAAATGTTTTCACATTAAATCGGCTGCGTCCAAACAACCTTAGAAGAATGTTAGAAAAACATCCCCGGAAAGTGTATTGTGACAATTTCTTACGTTTATCGATATAATTTTTTTTTTTTATATAAGTATTTTATTTTAAATATATATTTATAATATATGTATAGAAAATAAAAACAAGTTACAAGTGCGAGATTTTGAACATCAAATCAGCTGCTTCGAGACATTTTGCAGCTCCTAAGAGAGTTCATGTTTTCATCTCGGGAAAGTGCCATTGTTTATCACAATATTAATATTGGATCATCATATGGTCATATTTAATCTGATTTGAACTCTTTGAACTATGGAAGTTCTGCATGAAATCTGTCTGAATGTCCCGTTCAGACACCGGTTGCGTTTTCTGATGCCGTAGCTTCCATTCCAATGGTTCACACGCAGATAATCTGATATATGATATGATAATATTCCATGTGAAGGGTTTTCCTTATGTACATTTAGCCGAACAGGCAAAAACAAGGATCATGGAAAGATGTCACAACTTGGAGCGTAACGTGACCTTAATTTTAATTATATTACACACCATTTTTCAGGATTCTACTAATGAATCAACATCACCGACGTGGGCACGTCAACATAGCGCCAACATTTTTTTAAACTTTGCTTGTGACTTTTTTTTTTCCGTCAATATCCTGAATTCTACTGCTTGAAAATGTTGTACATTTGTCCTATTTTGAGGACCTTATAAGAAAAAAAAAAAAAAAACGCCTTCTGTAGTGACATCGGCACAATACACAGAGAGAAAACAAGCTTATGTTTACGTCTGCCGAATTTCAGGTATCTGGGAATAATATTCCTGGAGATATTAATTCCTAAACATGGCTTCTTAGATGGTTGTTATTTTCAATATAATATCGGAGTCATGCGTCAACGACCTTGTCCGAGTTGACTCTGAATGAGCCAAACGATACTAAAAGCACGTCCGTGTCCACTAGATGGAGCTCAGAGATTTTTCATCCTTCGTACAGCATTTGAGAGCAGTGCAGCATGGGAAATGAAAACCCCCAGGTTCTAGCACCTCAACACACAAAAAAAAAAAACATGCTTGGAACAGCTTTTAAAAAAAAAAAAGCTATAAGTCATCTATTAACAAGCGTGTCATGTCGATGAGTGGCTCTGGATCAGCTGCTCGCTGTGTGACTTTACAGCGAGCTTAACTCCACCCAAGTCACAATATGCTCGGTCCAAATTTACACAACGTAGGACAGCGTTTTTTGGGGGTTTTTTTTTCTCCTCTGACTCACTTCTCCGAGTGTCGTTCCCTCAAATTACTGCCGATATAGAAAATGAATCTGAGCAGTCAGGAAAGCCCCGGCTCTGTGCTTAGAGTGGATTCTGGAGTCACGCTATAAAAGCTACGGTCCCCAAGCTCACGTCTCTATTATACAAATTAGACTTCATAGCTGCTTGATTCTTTGAAAAGTAAAGCCAGGAATCGGAGTTATTGAAAGTCTGCGACGTCGGTAAGTCGTTGAAGAAAAACCGACGCAGCATATGGAAACCTGGCGTAAATACCCAGCATGCACCACACACGGATGACTCTGAGGAGCCGTGGTGTAGGCTGAAGCGTCGGCCCTGACGGTCAGTAAGAAGAGCTCGACGCTGTACACCCTGCTCGCTGACGGTACGTGTCCATGAGCTCTGGAGCACATGGAGCGATGAAGGTGCCAGGTTTTTGGCTCTGTTGTTGTTTGGCTCGATGTTTGGCCTGGCGCCGAGAAATTAACCTAGCCGGCACGTCCGACCATGATCTGCGGTCAGAGCTGGCATGTGAATACAAACTCACACCCTCCAATCTGCTATCCTCTCTCTCTCTCTCTATCGGCGACGAGATTTATTCTGACAATTTCATCTCCCTGTAAAGAATATTAACAGCACGTCCCTGTGGTACGGTTCTTAAATAGATTCATACGGACCATTAAACTACTTCTTTTTTTTTTTTTGTGATTGCGTAGCTTTGGCGCCAGTGAGTTTCAAATCCCAGAGAAGCCATGTTGGATCAGATTCTTGGACTGGACTCGCTTGCAAGTCGTTATAGATCTTAGAGTACAGCAGAAACACCATCTGATGTGGAAAAAGAGCCCTCAGCTCTCCAGTTGCGTACTGACAATTTGAACATGCTCTCTATATAATATCTGTAGCTCCGTGGCGTTCGGAAACGCAAATCTGTTCAATAATAGTAATCATTTTATTAAAAAACGCGGCCTTGACGCTGAAACCGTCAGACAGTTTGGACCCTTTGGGCGCTCCGTATGCCTTCGGTTTCGTTCAGAGTGACGCTGTAATGGCATCCAGCGGCCGAGGAAGTAGCGTTTTACCATCTGTCAGCACTATCCGGCTTGGACCAATCAGCTCGCAGCTCTGCCCAGCAACGTGCTGTCGTCGGCCAATCGGTTCACGGCGCCTCGTCCACCTGCTCCTCGGCCCACACATGGAAAACTATGCCTGCGCATATGCCTGTTCCCCTCCCTGCCCCCTCAGCGGCTCGCTGAAAGTGATAGCGCCCTGGCTCGTGTACTTAAACTAGCTACTGAAACGGTGATGGGACACGATCTGAGAAAATAAATAAATACATTAATACATTTATGAATTGAAATTTGAATTGTCAACAATTTATTACTGACATTATTTACAGCTACTGCTGGGCGATATATATCGATACGGTGACGTAATACTGAGATTGTGATCAAGCGGACAGTACGGGATTTCTTCGAGTGTTTTTGTGACCGTTGCGCACGAGAAACGCTCGATTTTTTCCAAAATGTGTGACGCAACTTGCACAACATTCGTCGTGACGATGTCCCTCGACGCGTCCCGGCCCCAATCTGCTTAAAATCGGAATATCGAGATCTCGCGTTAATGTCTGCGATCGCAAAAATCTTTTTTTTTTAAATCCCGGAATCCTGGAGGGACTGATAAATGAAGTCACAATACGTTCGTCTTTTAAGCTTGTGAAACGTTACCATTTTGTACGGAAATATTATTTTCAATGTACAAATATACAAAGATGTTCAATAAACGTACAATTAAACTACCTTTGTTTACGTCCCGAAACGAACGTCGCGTATACGTATGTATTGTAAAAACGTGACTTCGTTTATATGTATACGCGATTTGTTTTAGGGATTCGACTCAAAACGTCGTCGATGTCCAGACGTCGGCGTGTTTCCGTTCCGGACCCGACAGAAATCAGTGTGCAAAATGGGTTAGACGTAATCCAGAACCCGAACAAGACGAGTCATGGACGTCTCTGAGAGAGATGGATTAGACGGATGAAGCCGTGGGGAGCCAGAAGAGCACGGGGGTTAAGGAATGGACAAAATGGAGGACGTGTCCGTTCACCACCGCAGGAGAATTGATAGCAACCAGAAGCAGTGACTTGTTTATCTTATCTGTTTGCTATCTTATAAAAATAAAGCGTATTTATTTACTATTTACTCTCATACCTGTCCTATAAGGGTAATCTTACTGTGGATCGAAAGCCTTTTGATCGTGAGCGCTGGTGAGCGAGACGGGCTACGAGAGCACGTGTATCTACAAGCTCGTGCGACATACACGTAACCCAATTTGACCCAAACGTAGGCCTCGTCGATTAGACCATGTATGCTTTCCTTCTTCGCTAATAGTGTTAGCCAATGTGGCTACCAAGTAAGGAGAGTTTAAGATTAAGACTAACTACCAGTTTAAGATTGTTCGAGCTGCATGCCTTAGTCTATCACACACTCGTCTCGTGCCAAACGACGCACTGAACAAACGAAATCCAATTCCGTCTGCAAACTTTAGACCATGCTTCCTTTCCTACCCGAGTGTGTGTGTGTGTGTGTGTGTGTGTCTGTGTGGCACCGAACTACTGTATGTGCTGAGGAAGAGAGCGATGGACCGTTTTTAGCTCCTCTGCGTCCGTATTTATAGCGAACGGCGTGTCGTACGGTGTCGGAAACCACACGAACAAGCGTGTTAGAGACACCGGACAACCCGATACGCTCCGAGATAAGTGTGTGATGATTTACGCGTGCGGTTTGCACGACGTTAAAGTGCAGGCTGTAAGGTCGCTGGCTACTTCGGCCTCGGAAACTGAAACAAAGCCTCGAGGTCACGACGCCGCTGTGTGCGTTGTGTGTGTTCGTTCCAGTCTGTGGCTGAGCTGGTGTGCTTCGGGTTTTATTTAGCTCTCCGGTGAAGTGGAGTTTCGGGGTTATCTAACGGAGCGAATGCGGGAGAAGAGGCACTGCTCTGTGTCTGCTCGCGGAAGCCTGATGACAGCTGGATCTGGCTTTCCCTGCACACACACACACACGCTGTCTAGAGATAATGAATACGAGGTTAAATATGTAACATGGGTCCAATTAGTTAATACGAGCTGCTCTTCCCACTGGGCCCGTCGATTATCGAGTACACCGAATGAACCAGTTCGAGAGTGTGTACACGAGGGTAACGATCGACACGGACTGTACCGTGTACTGCGTGTTTGCAATTTCAGAACCGAGTTCATCCGTTAGAACAATACAAACACTTTCCCTTGGTCTGAAAAGAGGAGAGCCAGAGTGGATTTCGATGCAGAGCCAAGCCTCTGAACTCTGTGTGTGTGTGAGTGATTAGTGAGCCCAGGGGAGAGGAGAGATATAGACATAGATCTTCACTGCCAACCACAGCCACAAGCCTTGTCATTACTCCGTCGTCTGCACCATTAGCTACGGCACCATGGACCCCCTCCTCCTCCGAGACAACACGCTGCTCAGATAAGAGTGTGAGCAGCATGATACACACACACACACACACAGCGCTAATGATAATGATGATAGTAATACTTCCAGAGGGAGGAAATCAAATCAAACCCAACGCACCTCTCGCTGTTGATAAGTTCTTGTGTTACCGTTTAACACTTTACCCATTCTTTCAGTCGAGTCATCGCCTATATTTTTACACCATTAATCTACTTCTCTCACGACAGCTAGCGATCCAGGAAGGCTTCCTCTGGGACGCGGGTACGTTTGCAAACTTGCAGACGACTCTGTGAGCTAGGAGGAGAGCGCTATGGACAGCCGGGCTCAATGGGAGAGCCACTGTCGACGACAGGCGAGGTTGAGTAAGCGTTTTAATAGGCAGTTGACTCCGACAGGTAATAAAAAGGATCCCGGCGAAACGGCTCCGCGACAGGGGTGTGGCAAAAAGCCGATGGGTGGAAATAATCGCGGGAAATATATTCTCCGGGTTTAAAGTGGGTGGACTGGATTACAGGTACTACACAGAGCTGTACCTGGAGTCCGTTCGGTGTGTCATCTAGAGTTACGCAAGACTCTTTCAGAACCCTGCGGTGATGGCTAAGCAGATCTGACCCACTTCTGTAAGTGTGTGTGTGTGTGTGTGTGTGTGTGTGTGTGTGTTTTAATGTTATGCAAGGTGAGTTGTAGGAGGGCGTGAGTCACCCGGTTTCAAAACTGCTGCATGAGTCACCAGTGTCACTCTGTGTCCCAGTATTCACACCTGGAGCTCTGGAAGGAGTATGAGCAGAATAAATACCAGCTAGAAAACGATGAGATCATTTAGAGGAAGCAAAAGTCGATCAAAAGTTTGCGAAAACCGTCGCCTAAGCAGATCAGGCTAGTCCACAAACGAGCCTTAATACACAGGGAACGACTCGAACTGGACCTACGGCGTGTTAAACTGTCAAACAGTAACGGCAAACAATGTGCCGATTCGAAAACTGCAGCAAAACGACCCAAATGTAACTAAAAAAAAAAAAAGCTGCACCAAGAACAACCTGAAACTGTACCAACATTAAGCCGAACTGCACCAAAAACAACCAAAACTACATCAAAAACACAAAAACCATAAAGAACCCAAACTACACCACCACTATCCACACTACACCAGGATTGCACCAAAACTACACCGAAAACAACCCAAACTACACCAACACTATCCACACTACACCAAGATTGCACCAAAACTACACCAAAAACAACCCAAATGGCACCACCGCTATCCACACTACACCAAGATTGCACCAAAACTACAACAAAAACAACCCAAATGGCACCACCGCTATCCACACTACACCAAGATTGCACCAAAACTACACCAAAAACAACCCAAATGGCACCACCGCTATCCACACTACACCAAGATTGCACCAAAACTACACCAAAAACAACCCAAATGGCACCACCGCTATCCACACTACACCAAGATTGCACCAAAACTACACCAAAAACAACCCAAATGGCACCACCGCTATCCACACTACACCAAGATTGCACCAAAACTACACCAAAAACAACCCAAATGGCACCACCGCTATCCACACTACACCAAGATTGCACCAAAACTACACCAAAACAACCCAAATGGCACCACCGCTATCCACACTACACCAAGATTGCACCAAAACTACACCAAAAACAACCCAAATGGCACCACCACTATCCACACTACACCAAGATTGCACCAAAACTACACCAAAAACAACCCAAACTACACCACCACTATCCACACTACACCAAGATTGCACCAAAACTACACCAAAAACAACCCAAACTACACCACCACTATCCACACTACACCAAGATTGCACCAAAACTACACCAAAAACAACCCAAACTACACCACCACTATCCACACTACACCAAGATTGCACCAAAACTACACCAAAAACAACCCAAACTACACCACCGCTATCCACACTACACCAAGATTACACCAAAACTACACCAAAAACAACCCAAACGGCACCAAGACCAACCCAAATTACACCAGCAACCCAAACTGCAACCAAAACAACCCGATTTGCGCCAAGAACGACCAAAACGGCACTTAAAAACAAAATGAGCTCAGAACAACCCAATTACAGCAGCCAAAGATGCACCCAGAACACGGGGAACAATTCAATCTGCACAAGCACTTAAAGATCAAATATGGCAAACTACCTCATGCCACGGTAAACAGCTTCAACTGCACTCAAAACATCCCAAACACTACTAAAACCCCACACTTAAAACAGCTCATGCCATGCCAAGCTCAAAGAAAAACCCTTTCACTTTGAAATGTTCGAGTTCCTATTGATTTTAGTAGAACTTACACTAACTGATCACGCAAGTTACAGAGATCAGACGCTACAGTTCCGCCCTCTATCGGCTCACAAAAGTAAACGCTTACATCGACAAATGCTTCTTTCATGACCCCACGTCCTTTCCCCTTCAGTTATTTCATTGTTCTGCTGGGAAAGGCGGCTCCCCTATTGCCGTCGCAAGGGGTCAAAGAACTGTAAATGCTACCGCTGAACCGTAAATGTTGGCACCTCTGCATGAATAACCCAGCGGTAATGTTAACAAAGTAATAAAGTGGCAATGTTAATGCCATGATGTTAATGGTAAACACTTACTTACCTAGAGTGACTGTCTATTCAACCGATGAGTAAAAATACACATCAATTAGCAAATGTTATATTATGGTATGTTAAATATTGTCAGTGAAAGGAATCTTTATGTAAAGTGTTACCCCATTTACATCAGAACCCACTTCCACTTACTATCTGAAGGAATCCCAACGCCTAGGCCATGTTTATCAGGTGCCCAGTACTGAGAGCTGATAAAGAACTTGTTACGCTTCTTCGACCAGAATGCAACACCGAGCCGAAGCGCGGTCCGAATCCCGATTCTTTCTGAATGATTCCTTTGTTTCGTATAAACAAAATCGAAGCGGCCATTAATTCAATGGCTAATACGGTGAGGAGTTTTTGGCACGCCCGGGTGGTTTTAGATTACAGAAAGGTGATCCCAAGTGTGAGAGAAGGGCACGCTGTTAGAGGTCCTGTAAAGCCCTCGTAAAGCTAAGCTTATCTGTCACCACCAGAAGACGCTGAATTCGTTAAGGAAAAATCTCATTTGAACCAGCAGCCGTAGAGTCCAGGGAAAGACACGTCGTAGTTCCGCAACGCTTTTCCACATACAGAAGATTTGATGTTCCTTAAACAAAATTCCAGCCTCGTTTTATTGAAAACGGTAGGGACGATAAGGTGTAACGCGTAGAGGATACGAATACGTTATCGTTTCTATAGTACAAGCTCATTCACAGGGGCTTGTACAGCGGCAGCCCCATATAAAAGGATTAAAACAAAAAACAAAAAACGTGTAGAAACGTTGATATGCTGAAGTTTTCTATAAGGAGACGTTTAATTTTTTAACATTTACGGAAGGAGTCTCCAGTGCCAGAGGTAAAAGCTTGATGGAAAGCTGTACCTGACACCTTTTTGTGGATTCTCAGCAACATTTTCTTAAAAATCTTATTAACTTCAAGAAGCAGAAACTCAGACACCACCTACACACGTGTGTTCGGAGTATCCCTGGAAGCCTGGGAGATGACAACAGTGCTGACACCAGTGCATTATTGGAAATTATTTATCTAACTGCCACCAGAGGTGGAAGTCTTGGCACCGATCGATCCATTTTCAACTGTCAACAAGTCAACAAAATGTTGCCAGCCTGTGGTCACCCGGCGTGTGGGTCATGGCCACGCCGGGTGGGGTCATGTGACCGACCGAGAGAAAACACATGGGGTAAAATGTCATGAATTGCTGGACATTAACGTTGATGCAGGGGCTGAAATCTAAAATTATAAACAGTGATTTGTAAAAATCCCCCCCCTCCCCCAAGCCTCCTTTGTGCCTTCGAGCCCAACTGCTGTCCAACGAATGCAGCACTGGTACTTGGGAAAATTTATGAAGAGGACACCTGGCAGAGAGTAGTGGGAGGCTTCAAGAGGCCAGTGACAGGCAAGTTCAGTTTCACCAAAGAACCGAGATGCCTCTATATGGGGGAAAAGAACGGGGTCAAGCATGGTGACAGGGTGTCGTTTTTGTAGCAGAAATACCTCACAAATCATCTTGAGGTGTGTCAGGAGCCGAGAGGCGCGGGAACAGACCGTACCGACCTGTTAATTTGTGGCCTGCACTTCTATCACTAACAACCGATCGATAAATGGCAGTGACACCAACAGGAGCGGAGAGACAATAAATTCTTTTTAGTGAGCTAAACTTTCAAAATAAATAAATAAATAAGACGGACATGAAGTCCATCTTCGTGGCCAAAGTTGTTGTTCGAACACCATTACATCAATTCCTGTTCATCTACAGTCCTTTTATTGCTCCATAAATCCAAAATCACACACCCATGTTTTCAACCAATCAATCAATCAATCAATCAATCATCAGCGTCTCTCCATCTGACTCTTCGCACATTTATTAATTTACTTCACTGTCCCGGTGTTGTTTTGTTTTTTATTGGGGAGAGAGGGGGGGGGTTTGACTGGCAGGCGGACTGCTCTTCTGACAGCGAGCTGTTTTCTCCACACGCGCTTCTTTGGTTTCAGCTTGAGAGCCCCTCCCTCGGGAATGGACTTCGATATCGCTCGCGAAAGACGGAGAGACAGGTTTGTAGCAGAGGCTCACGAAAACAAAGTGACAGTTACAAGGCTAGAGATGAGTCTGTTAAGAAATGGGAACGCGTCGGCCTTTAACCGCTACCGAAGAATCGTAGGCTTCACAGGACAGACAGCGGAGTGGAAGTACTCCGTTTTGACAGCTAGTCGACTGTTCTCTAGGACAAATAGAGTATGCCCCCCCACCCCCACCCCACCACCGAGAGGGGAGGAGTTTTCCTCTACAGTTGTAGCAGCAGTAGACATGGTTCAATATTTCTGACTCGCCATCTTCCCGCACATTCTACTCCATTTTCCTTCAAATACCTTTCAGTACTTTATGGCTCCCTCTTTTAGCATAAAATCGTAGAGCGCTGAGATGCTTGGCGCCCCCATTACAACCGGTGTGATCGAGAGGAACTCCTTTCCAGGGGCCGGGGACGGTGGAAAACGCAATAAAAGGACAGCGAGACAAATAGTCAGGAAGCATATGGGATTTCATGGTTTAAAGTACAGGGTTTTATGTCGAGGCATACCAGAGGCTTCGGAGAGGTGAGCACAACCACTTGTCCAAACACCGTCCAGCCAATCCTGAGCGAGCGAGCGAGCGAGCAGCGGGAACTTAGACACACAGTGTCCGTAGTGTCTACAACCTTTATGTTAGAAACATAGTATGGAAACTCTTCACAGAACTCCATCAAATTCGTCGCATTGACCCGTCAGCGAGACCGGATCCGAAACTGACGTCGGCTTTTGGGTCATGATCAAATAAATAAATAAACAAATAAATAAATAAATAAAAGATAAATCAGATCATTATCGCCTTCTCGCTTAGCCGTGACGAGAGCCACATGATTGCGGTCAGCTCTCCGGGGGAAATCTCGGAGAATCGGAATACAGCACAGATGCCAGAAAAAGAAGAAAACAACAGACCAGACGACACACACACACACACACACACACACACACACACACACACAGCGCTGGAATCCTGTTCTTTATGTAAGGATGTAAGGACGGTGTAGATTCACGTGTTGAACACGAGGTGAGAAAGGAAGTTGGACACGATTCGGAAAAAGCGCGCGCTCCAAAACAGAACGCGGTGCATCGACGGTGGGACTAACGGAAGAATGACTGTACACCGGCGTACAGAGACGAGGCCGAGACGACGACGACGAACCAATTTGCTGCACATTCTACGTGACCAAAAAAAAAAAAAAAAGGGTCTTTGTCCTTGCGTGCTTCCTTTAACGAGACACAGCTGTGTTGTCCCCCCCCCCGTGTTGTCTCTCGTCGTGAGCGCATTATGGCGGTGACATCACAGGATTACACACTACAGGACACAATAAATGCTCAGCTGGTCCGAGCTTTATCCAGAGCATGTGTAGCGTCACTGATAGCATTCCCGCCGCAGACAATATCTCGTGCGTTGAAAGCGGGATGTCTTTGAAGTGACTAGAAACTTTGTGAGCTCAGCTGTTCCTCGAGTCTCGTTCTCAAGTCTATTGAGCTTCAATATAAAATAAACAAACAAATAAATCAATCCAGGTTCTATGGCAGAATGGGATGATGAGGGGTAAGAAGGGGTGTGATGTCACGGATATGTATATGTGTGTGTGTGTGTGTGTGTGTGTGTGTGGTGTTACCGGGTGCCATGCAGAATGCACGTGCTAAAAATAACCAGGTGATACCATGACCCCGTTTCTTTTCGCTTATTGGCCGGAGAGGTGTGCTACACTGAAATGATAAATCGCACGTATGCGTAATATAGTTGTTGTCACACACCCACACACTTTCGCCAATGATGTTTGTTTTATTTTTATTTTTTTTTCATCCACCCTTAAGACTGGTTACTATAGAAACCATACCCACTTCCGACCAATCAGATTCGGGAATGAACCAGCACCCCACCATGAATCCTCTCTGTCTGGAGTTTACCCAGACGCCCTTTGACCGGCCGTGTATCTCCGTGACGGCGCGTCGACGTCCGTGGCTGCTCCGCTCCATACAAGCTTATCACACATGATATAATCTGCTTCGCGCCACGCGCGGGCCTTGCAAAAGGTCACGCGAGAAGTCATTAAGACTTAGCTCACGTTTCTGGTTTCGTTTTACGCTCGTCCTTACGGGTCGCTCGAAACGGAACACGCACGTCAGCTGACGCACGCACGCACGCTCGCGATTCGTTCGTAATCACATGGGAGACGAACAGGGACTTTTTCGGCGTTTCGACGCACCCCTTTAACCGGAAGATAGATTCCAGTACGAGTTTAATTCCATAAGCAGTATTGCCCAATAATATGTTCTAGCCCTGATTTTCACACCGATGCTAATAGTACTCGTTCTGTCCCGAGTTGACTTTGGTGCTTGGACATCCTAAACATAAAACCTTTCTTTTTAACGTGACCGCGTAGACGGCGAGAAGCACTGGCGTAAGGGAAACCCACGGCTTGAGCGAGATTTTTCGGAATAGAAAACACGCTCGGAAACGCGGTGGAGACACGTCCCCGGCGTTAGTCACACCCGCGGATGGACGTCGCCGCTTCCTGCGTTCTCCTCTGTTCATTTCTCGACGTTGTGACGAAAAGGCTAATGAAAGGTGAAGTCCGTGGTGCTTTGATCGTTTCTACACAACGTAGCAAAGCGTGCGTGTTGGAACTGGGAAATAAAGACATTTAATAGTAACACATCGAGTATCTAATAACTAACTAGTAACCGATTAATGGCAGCTTCACCTCCAAGATCATCACAGTATTTTTTATTATTATTAAGGCTTTTTTTTTTTTGCGTTGAGATTATAATCTTGTTTATAGTTGTGTTAAAACACATTAAAACAGCTTTTCGGTACTCAGGCGCGTCCCGCGTCCCCCCCACTCCAGCCATAAACATTCAGATTAAGCCCAGTTGCTTTTGCATGTCAGGGCAGTAATGAACACTTTCCGGGCAGCGACACTAAATCAGTTAACATACAAAGGCACACACACTTGGGGAAAGTTAAGACCCACCGCAAATAGGCTGTTGGTAGTTGACAGCAGCTGAGGCCAAAGTCTTACACCTTTTCACCATGTCGACGTGAGGAATCTCAGTTCGACGAAAACGTTGTTGTTTTTGGGGGATGTTTTTTTTTTTCTTTTCTAATACGTCAAGGTTTCGTTCATTACAGAAAAACGAATAACAAAGCGACTTTTTTCCTCTTCTTCTTGAAAAATGGATAAGCGCCGATATGTAAGGAAACGTTTATTTAACCTTTATGGAACGAGGATGTACTTAAATTTTCGACAGGACAGTGTCGCGGAGTGTTAAAGGTCAACCCGCACGGCCGGTCAGAAGGTTGTGAACCCCTGGAGCGAATATCACTGAAACGCGCTTACAAACAAGGAAATAATAATAATAATAATAATAATAATAAACGTAGACCTTATCTAGATCGTAGCATGGGAAAGATTTTTGTATAGAATTATTTCTTTTTTTGGGTTCGTCTCCACAGCTTTTCGGCTCAGGGGGAAAAACCTCTGGAGTATTTCGGCGTGATTTTTATTCAATCGAGTATCGCTGTTCTCGCCACAGCTGCAGTTAAAGAAGGAGCGCTCGATCGCGGAGGGTAAATCCGATCGGAATAGAAATAAAAGCCGTAGACCTCGCTAACGCTCCTCATTTCGTGAGACGTGTAATATGATAAACTTCCATCCGTGAGTCGTTAACCTTGTTCGTTTTCGAATTTGATTGGAAAACTCCACTGAAATAGGTGTGAACGTTTTGGTAGTGTCTGATTAACGTGGGGTTGTTGTTGTTGTTTTTTTTTTTCTTCGAAAAACAAGTCAGCATTAAACCATCAAAGTCTTTCTATTATGTATTTTGTGTTTTTTTTTTAAAGGCAGCTTTACAATGCGAGTGTAAAAGCTATAGTACGATTTTTTTTTTAAATGAAGATGAATACATTCGAAATGCGAATAAAACAAACAAACAAACAAACAAACAAACAAAAAAACCAACGGGACAGGATGTAAGGAATTTCGGAAAGCATTTCCTACTGGATTCTGAATTCGTGTGCTCGTCTTCAGTAGTATAAGCGCTCGGCCAGGGTGGATCCCGGGTCCTTCCCAGGAATACGAGCGTGAGGCAGGAACACGCCCGAGACAGGACGCCAGGGCGTCGTAACAAAAATCACACTTTAGACGCCAGTCCAGCACGTTTTTGTAGAGATGGGAGGAAACCGGACGACCAGGAGCAACACTGAGACCTCCGCAGAGTGAGAAACCCGGAGCTGGAGGACTCTGGAGCTCCGAGGCGCTTAATAGAGAATACATCATCTCTACTGACTAGAGCACAAACTCCTGGATTTCTAAACGCACGTGTAATAACGACTGCTGTGTTTTTTATTAAGAAACTCATTACAATTATTCAGAAACGTTATTAAATCCAACACCAATTGGATTAAAAGATGACTAATCATCAACGACTTGTCAAAGGGGATTTTATTGCATTTAAATACCAAATATCTTAAAATCCCCCCCACACACACACTTTTTTAATTTCCTGTGCATATTCAAGCTGTTTCGTGTCATTAAAAAAATGAAACCATGAAAAAGACTGAGGAAGCGTAGAATAAATCGTAGAAGACCTAGCGTAGGATAAATTCAGATCTCGTCTGCTTTTGCGTTACTGCTAAAATTCTCGTCATGTAGCGTGATGTAACCGTAATCCGGTTGTAGTTCAGTAATTGTTGTTTTTTTAATGCAATATATAATTTTATTTTATTTATTTTTTTTTTAATAAAACCCCTCCATTCTATTTGTAATGAATGGAATTTGCTAAATACTCCAGAAGAGCAGATATACACGTAGAAAGCGTTAAATTGAATTTCCGGCCGTATTCACGGATCCCTTCTTTTTTTTTGAGCTGGCAGTAGATACTATTCCAGACGAAGTGTTGATTAGTCAGTGTCAAGGTTGTTGTTTTTTTTTTAAAGTAAAATGTTTTTCAATAAAGAAAGGAATTTCCCTTACCTCTGGAGGTGCTCGAATGAAGGCGCCGAGTCCACCGGGCCTGTTCCCTGCTGTTTGCTTTGCCCATTCTCAAAAACGTTCTTGTCCCAAGCCTGTTTCATGCTAGGAAACCACTTTCCACCTGTAGAACAAGAACTCGGAGAAGAAATACCAACAGGAGAAGCTTCCCTATATGGTGCCCGAGCGGAGTGGGATTCCCGTCCCACTGAAGTCTGCTTTAGCTGCCTGCTCGCTGTGGCAGGTTTTTGGGTTGTTGTTGTTGTTGGGTTTGTCTTTTTTTTTTTTCTCCTCTCGCTTTGACTTTAACGAGTCCAGCAAGTTGAAGGAACTGGCCAAAGCACAGGCTACACTCATAAACGTGGAACGCCGACTAAGAGGATATGACAGGAAGCAGAGGTTGAAAGTCTCTTGGCCGATTGGGAGTCCTGGATAGGACAAAAAAGGGGGGGATTGATCCCCCTCTTCCAGCCCTCCTCATGACCCCTCCTCTCTCTCTCTCTCGCTCGCTCTCTCTCTCTCTAACAGCGCAGTGGTGAGGAATACCACACATCCCACGGCTGTTCTCCTTTCAAGCAAAGTGATCAGAAGTGGAGCAGGTATCTCACCGAAAAGAATCTTGAGGAGTTTTCTGGGGCGAAACGTTCGTTTCGATCGCGTGCGACGACGAGAAAGCGTGACTAGATCTGTGGTGTCCAGATCACAGGGCCCACATTACAAAGGCAGCTTACCTTAAATAATACTGCTAACCCCAGTGCTGGCAGTGTAACGACAGCACTAAAGCTCTGTCTGAGGTTCCACTTTACACCGGGCATGTGCTGATAACGCGGCTTTTTATAAACACAATCGTTTCCTAATCAAGGTTTATAATAGCATCTTGATATCATAGTTTGATGTGATTTGATTCCTCGATCAAAGTGGTCTGAGCGAGCGACAGCTCATCTCGGGTTCCGAAATCGAAACATGCTTATGAGGAAAGTCATTGTTTGAAAATAAATTAATAAAAATAAATTAGAGTGGGAGGATCTTAGTAGTTGTCAATCAAACGAGTGGGCAGGTATACAACAGCTTAGGTTTCCTCCATCCGCAGTTACGATCGAGTTCGTGACAAAGGCCGAATCAAACAACACAGACACCAGATCCGTCATGTCAAGGCGTCAACGCGTAAAGTAGTTTCCCAGACTTCTGTCCAAGTTCCGCAAGCGACGAACGAGCCAAATTTACCTTGTCGCCAATGACATCAACACGCCGCCGGCTTAAATGACTGATGGCGAAAGTGAAATCTGAGGAACGACTTTGCTGATTTTTGGCACGCGAGAAGGGAAACGCCGTGAACCTTCCGTCCCGGCAGACAACGCTCCTGGATGGAGCGCAAATCGTAGGTCGCTAAAAACTAACGAGCGTGGCCAGGCGCTTAAAGGCTTTAACGACGCAGTGACTTTCGATTTTAAAAGACGCTTCAAATAAGACAAGACCCCGGAGCTGTGAGGTGGCACCGCTACCGAAACGTCTCATCATGTAACACAATGGCACTCGGAATCTGTTTCGTGCACCACATATCCGGATATCTGTATTCGGGATTAAACCCGAGGAAGGCGTCGCCTACACCGGCGCTTCCTCAACCTCAGCTACATCACCCGAGTTCTTAACTGGTCTCGAAAAAAAAAAAACAACTAGCAGCCTAATTTAAACCACCGTGACCCTGACCAGGCAGTTACTTAGGATGAATAAATGAGTTTGGCCTCTGGTTGTCCCACATGATTCTTTTTTTGTCTCAACCAGGTGCCCCCGTGAACCTGTCTGGCAAGCTTCCAGAAAAGAAACAAATAAATACTGCTCCTCTTATTCGTTTCCGCATTTGTAGCTGTTGAGAAGGTATTTGTGATCGGTTCCATCCCGATTATCTAATAGTAGAGCTATCTGTTTGAAACGACACCGTATCGTTCTTGCATTTTTACCCGCTCCTGAGCGTTTGGAAAGAACGCCGTAGTCCACCTCATCAGCGAGATCTGTGCGAGCGACGGCGCCTCGCTTTCGCATTGAAGTCGCGACGGTGCCCCAATGCTCAAGATCATTTTTCCAGAATCTGTTAAGAGTGCAGCTGGGAATGTCATTCAAGAGGGGGAAGAAAAAAAATGAGTTCTCAGACAACTACAGGGTTTTAACACACACACACACACACACACACACCTGCCAAGCCGTTCAGTAGTCGAGCGATGATTATAAAAACCTCGCATGGGGAATTTGACATTAGCGTATCCTAAATGGGGTTCCAGCACCCCACCCCCACCCCGATTTGGTGTTTCTGTTTGTTTCAAATGTACTCGAAATACAAGACTAGACGACTCGGGTTAAACTCTTTTGGAGTTCGTTGCTAGATGGTGGGAGAAGATGTTCAATTTACATGACCCCCATAAAACAGATTTAGAGCTCCCGCTTGTAAATGCCTTTGTTTTGTGTGTGTGTGTGTGTGTGTGTGTGTCACAGGTTGCTGCACCGAGGGGTTTAACGTTACAGACGGAAAAAAAAAAAATCTCCCAATGACACAACATACCGCACAATGTCACATATGATTCAGTGGGTCCTAAACGTTTAGTCGCAGTGGAAAACAAGAATTAACACACAAGTGAACGTCCCGCTCTGTTCGTCTACAAGTAAACAGACTTAGCTCCGTAACGCGCATTATTAAGAGTGATCGCGAGTCAGGAAGATCGACGAAACACGATCAAGATGGGGTACAATTCCCAAAGGATTACCGTGACGGCTCAGGGGTCGGTCTGAAGTGATACGTTACCTGGAATGTGATCCGTGGTCAGCACGTTCGCCTCACACCTCCAGGGTCCGGGGTTCGATTCCCACCAGGGCCCTGTGTGTGCATGATCTCCCCGTGCTGCGGGGGTTTCGTCCGGGTACTCTGGTTTCCTCCCCCAGTCCATAGGTATGCATGATAGGCTGATTGGCGTGTCTAAAGTGTCCGTAGTGTATGAATAGGTGTTAGTGTGTGTGTGTGTGTGATTGGCACCCTGTCCAGGGTGTACCCCGGCATGGGCCCGATGCTCCCTGGGATAGTCTCCAGGTTCCCCGCGACTCTGAAGGAAGGAGTAAGCGGTATAGAAAATGGACGGATGGATTTAATGGGCTGTTCATGGTAAATGTGAATGTTTCAGCCTGTGAGCCCATCCTCCCCTACTGGCTCGTAGTGGTACTGCAGCGGGGTAGAATTCATCTCTGCGAAATAATCTCGAAAATGCATCGCACGACTATCACCCATCTTCTATTTCTCCACTTAAGTCTCTAACATTAGGACACCGAGCGAAAGTATTCGCACTGAGATTTCGGTGATGCTGTTTATCGCTTAATTGAAACACTTAACCTTTATTACCTTAGCTTTTACTTAACACAAACACTTACCTTCATCTAATGTCTAGATTCATGACCAAATGGTCAATTGTGTCCTTTTGGGTTGTATTTATTTTAGCCATTTCAGTTCAGTAAAGTGAATCAACAGCTGTTATATCTGATTCAGAATCATGTAAGGGAAATGACTCGGTGTTTTTTTTGTTTGTTTGTTTTTTGCTCTGGTTGTGTTTACAGACATCACACACACACACACACACACCTGACAATAAAAGAACAACAACACGACAGGACATAGACAACACTAGTAATATACCACACGCTTGCTGTGAATATCAACCTGCGTGATCTAGTGATACGAGTCCAATCATTCGGCTCACCAATAAGTGAGCCGACTCCCTCGGCTCCCACATGACTCGGTGCGATTTTTCGTCTTCGGACGATTATTTCTGGAACTGTTTCAGAGAATCTTACCATTCTTTCTCATGCACATCGGATGTGTATCTAGAATAAAAGAAAAAGAGAGGGCGGAAAAAAGAAAAGAAAAGAAAAAGAACATGTGCGAGTCTCTAAAGAGCCGATTCAACTAAAAGAACCGAGTCGTTCGCAAACGACACAGCACATTCGATGTAGCAAGCTAGCTAGTTCACGGCATCATAATAAACATGCACTACAGCAAAGTATAACGAATTATTACTATGAAAATAATTTTTTTCGTAATTTACAGATAGCGAATAATACACGTTAGTTTGCATATACTTATCGCATCGGAGTCTATTAGCTAAACTAGCTGACCATACGAGAGCGTGCGCGCGCTCCTCGTTCAAACACGCGCACGTGACATTAACGGTTATTTGTATTCATCATAGACGTCACGCGAACACTCAGTAACACAAAAATATTTACATATTCGAATATAAATATGTATATATAATTTATGATTTTTGCTCCTAATGAAATACTACTGAACCGCAGTTTGTTCGTCACATTTCCACAATAATTATGTCCTAATTAAAAACTTTCAAGGGTTGCCAGATCGCGACAAAACATGAATACAATAACATTACCACCAATTCGTCAAGTGTAACGTAAACAGTCGATCTTTAACCATTATTAAAAACCCAGTGTCCCCCTCTAAATACTTCTATAAATGGACTAAACGGTTCTGTGCGACATGATGAATTAAAGCGACTGTCAACACACAAAAGTTGATGATTGTTTCAGTAACAGTAGATTCCACAGTGTTTTATTCCTCTTACACAACAATTTGTTTTCAAAAGAAAGAGCAGCACACCGTAGTGTTTCTTTAAAAAAAAAAAATCTATTTCATTTCATTGAATGTCACAGAACATTCCTGAAGCAGGTTCTCTCCCACGTTATAGTCGCTATATTCGGTCGCTCCATCAGCACCCTCTGAATTTTTTTTTTCATCTTTAAGACAACAAAACAGCTCGGCGTATTACCGAGAAACCGCGAGGCGCAAACGCCTCCGTCCTGGCGATGCCGGAAAACCTTTGGCTTTAATTCCCATTGTGATACTGGAGCGGTGAAACTGGAGACTCCTTCCATAAATGTCGAAAACTTCATGTCGACGAGTACTTTTTTTTTTACGAGTAACTTTGCTTTATTTTCTAATTATTTGACACTGTAAAGCATCATCTACACACTAATTATATTATTTATTTATATATATAAAAACCGAGTAATATGATACGGTAACACAAATCATGTTTAGTGTAGGATTTATTTTTAAAGACTTTTTATCACTTGTACTTTGAGGACAGCGGGCGAAGGAGTTCGTTTCTGTGGCTTTTCTTGGTGATTACGGCGCAGCAGCAGCAGCTCAGATGGCCCGTGAGGAATGCTGTTCTGGCGCGTCCCGATGAGCTGTACACAGAGAACGCATCTGTTAGCTCAGCGGGCGGCTCGTTAAACTGCCTAACTTTATCGACACCCCGACACCGACCCGAGAGTCTGAAGGGCAAGGGCGCTCGGTGGGAGAGCCAGCAGTCACGGGTTCCACTTGGCACCTGTTGGACAACAAATTTACTTGTACGGAGACTGTCACCCCCCCCCAATGAAATAAATAACTAATAATCTGAAGAGATTTCCACGTGGGGCTGGCGACTGTGTGTCAGGCTGGTCTGGATCGGAGCGCTCTCTCTTCACTACTACGCATGTGGACATCCTCATCCTCCTCCTCACCTCTCAAAACGCAGCGCAATCATCTTCGAGACTGTGAACCATCTTTGCTGACCTTAAAGCTTCCGTTGGTGTGAGTGTGTGTGAGAGAGAGAGATCATCCTCCATTTTCTGCTCCACATCCATCGGGCTGCGGTCACTTCCTGCTCTTCCGTAGTAAAACCTGCTATGAGAAGCTTTACAGCGCAAGGCAGTTATCATGATATAACATTTTAAGACCGGTTATTTTTATTTATTACAGAGCTTATTATGACATGCAGCACAGCTGAGGCCGATCTGGCTGTAGCCCACACACACACACACACACACACACACCAAGATGCGAGGTGAGAGAGAGAGAGAGAGAGAGAGAGAGAGAAAGAAGAATACTAAAACCGTTGTTACATATACCTGGTCGTCTTTATTTCTGCGTAACAGTAGAGAACAAATGAAACCAAAGTGATTAGGTAAAATGAACTGGATTGAAATGATCTAAAACCATCCTAAGGAATGCAACAAAAAAAAAAAGAATATAAATCCAACATGACTACGACATTTAACAACTGATTTTTTTTTTTTTTTTTTTTGAGACGTTTTGAACACGTGTCCATTGCTGTTCCGTTCTAATGTTAAACCATCCACAATGCAAATGAATTTTGAAAAGCACAACACATTCTGTATATAATAATAATAAAAAAATTACAAAAAAAACATGCTTTTACTTCAGTGTTTAACAAAACCAAAAAAAAAAAAAAAACCCCAAACACCTGACACTTCGTTCACCCAGGAACGTGGGAACCGCTTGGCGGAATCGTGGGAACGAAAACAGAGAGAGATAAAGAGGAGGAGGAGGAGGAGGAGGAGTCTTCATCGCTTAGCCGTGAGTGGTGTCATCCTCCACAAAGTCCTTGGCCTGCTCGGCGGAGATCACGTCAATGTGACTCACCTTAACATGCAAAAAAAAAAACAAAAGTGAGAAAAAACACTCCTCTTACATTTACTCACGTCTCACACACACACACACACACACAGGAGTGACGCGAGACTCTTCACACGTTGCTACTTTAACGCTCGGCACCTTGTTTCTGAACTTGACTCCGTAGAACTTGTCGGCTGACTCCAGGAGCTCGGGTCTGAAGGTGGTGGTGATGAACTGAGCGTGCCCCGCTAACTCCACGATCATATCTAAAATAAATCGAGAAATAATATACCGAGTGTAAAGAACACCGCACTACTGACGCTGCATGTTTGGGAGACGATGAGGAGGAGTCGGACCTGACACGGCTTTCCTGTGCTGCGCGTCCAAAGCCTGGTCGATCTCGTCGAACAGGTAGAAGGGGGCGGGGTCGCACTTCTGGATGGCGAAGATGAGAGCGAGCGCCACCAGAGACTTCTGCCCTCCAGACAGCTGCTGCATCTCCCTCATCTCACCCTGCTTACCTGTGAAGGACACCTGGGACCGGGGAGAGACCAAACAAACGGAACCCTTCTTGCTTAAACCAGCAGCAGCGACGACGACGTCTATACGTTCGTTATAAACACAACAGGCGCTCTTACTCTGATTCCGACTCCTGTGAACTGGTCGACGCTGGGAACGCTGCTCTGGGAGGCGGAGCCTCTCTCGCTGTCAGCTCCGCCCTCCCCCTCATCCTGAGATTGCCCCCCCTCGGCATCGCCTTTCTTCATCACCAGGGTAGCTTTGCCTCCAGGAACTAGCTTCTGGAAGACCTCGCTGAAGTTCTTAGACACCTGCAAAAATAGGGAACCGTGGAACCGGACACTACGCGCGAACACCACGCGGGTGTGTATGATAAACCGCGCACCATTTTAACGCACCTGCTTGAAGGTGAGCTGGATGGCCTCGTATTTACGCAGCTCCAGGACGTTCATGAGCTCCATGATGGACTTGTAGCCCCTGTCCAGCTCGTCCTGCCTCTTGATCAGCTTCTCCTTCTGCTCGGAGAAGTTCACGAACTGGTCCAGAGCCTTCTTGTTCACGTGGCTGTACTTCTTCAGCTCCGTGTTACACTGCTCCAGCTTGCGGAAGAGCTGTGGGCGAGCAGTAGAAGACATGAGGAATAAAATAAACTGCACTCGCCTGTCGTGAATCCACATTCAAAATCGGCATCATTTACAATAGAAGCGCTTTATAAATTACTACAGACGTTCTTACATCTGAAATGTAACTAGTTCTGAGCATTTCACCCTTAGTAACTATTTTTTTTTTTTTTAAACAAACATCATACGCATTCTCTGCCTGTTAAAACACGCGTTCATAAATAGTTTTAACACACGTTCTGACATAATTAAAGCTCCAAAAAGGACAAAAATGTCATGATTCTAAACGTCCGCCCCTCCCCCCTCATCACAGAGAGACGTTTATATAATAAGAGAGGAGGATAGAAGAGGGGGCATAATGAGCGTCTGAGTCATTTCTGTGTAGGAGGACTGGGACTGTGTGTAAAACGAGAAAGAGAGAGAGAAGAACGGAGCAGTAAGAGGGTGCCGAACACATCGCCCGATGTGACGTGTACAGGTGCGAGAAGCGTCACCTGCTTGAGCGTGAGCGTCTGGTACTTCTCGAAGGCCTCCTGCGGCAGGGAGCCGAGCTCGCGGATCTTCTTCATGCACTCCTCCTTCTTCTTCAGCAGCATGCCCTGCCGGTTGGTCATCTTCTCCAGCTCCTTGGTGTCGTGGTTGATGGCCTCGTTCTGTTCCTTCTCGATGTTCTTCCAGCGCTCCATGCTTTTTATGTGGTCCTTAATCTCCACCTCAGTCTTGTCGATCAGCGTGTCCAGGTCTGAGAGAGAGAGAGACACCACAAATACATCAAATGCGAAGGGTTCCTGATCAGTGTACTCAGAAGTATTTACTTAAATACAGAAAAAGGATTCGAGGCGATGCGAGAGCTTTTTAAAGTTCTGTAACAGGAAATCCGATCAGCGTTAACGTTCGATAGTTTATAGAGTTGAGAACAGTGCACCTTATTTTAAAACGCCACGCATTTTCAATTCAGTGCTTTCTCTACACTCACCCTCTGACCGGGCCATAGTGTCTTTGATGCGTTTGTTGATACCGTCCAACTCGGACGTAGTGGCCGTGAGGACGGTCCCACCTTCGGTCTCTCGCAGTTCGTTCAGCTCCTAAAAAACAAAAACACCACACCGAATTGCATCCGCAGTCAGTAGGTGTCCTTCCTTTCGCTTTACTCTAGAAGGAAGGAGGTCACCAGCAGTGCTTGGTGTGCTCTTAGCTTGGCTGAGCCGGACCTCACCTGTTCCACCTGGTCGAGGCGTTTGCGCAGGTTCTCATTCAGGTACGTCTCCACCCTGGTCATAATGCCCTCCAGTTTAATTCTCTCGTTCAGCAGCTGCCGGTTGTCCTGTGAGGATGAAAACAAAACAAAAAAAAGATTTACGTTTATACGTAGAATAGCGTGTGGCATGAAAGAGTCAGGGTTAAGGAGAGCTGGCCGAGGGTGGACGCGTACCTGCTGCAGCTGTCTGATCTCGTCGTTGAGGTCGTCGACACGGCGCTGGTCCTCCAGGCTGAGCTGAGAGAGCAGGTCGGTGCCGAGCTCGGCCTTCAGGGACTCCCGCGTGCTCTCCATGGCGTGAAGGCTGGCCTCCAGACTCTGCAGACTGCGTTGCTGTAGGAGGCGGGGGGTGAATAGTTTGATTAAGAGAGGGTGAATTAGTGTCGTGTAGTGTAGGAGTGTGACACGTTAGCGTGTCGTACCTTCGGCATGAAGGTTTTCTCCGACTGCTGTCGTTTCTCCTTAAGCATCTTCATCTCGGAGAGGATGCTGTCCCGCGAGGCCTTAAACTTCCTCTGCTGCGTTTCGATCTGCTGCATCTGGTTCATCAGCTGATCGATCTCGTTATTGATGCGTGTGCTGGGGTTAAGGGTTTAAACTACTGCGCCGCTACGCACGTACAAGCCCCGCCCACAGACCTGCGTTCGTTCCCGCGCTTTTATCCCGATAGAACGTCGCGTCTATAAACGTAGAAACGGATACGACCGACTTCTCAAAGTTTTCCGCAAATAGCCAGATCTCCGAGAGCAGACTGTGGGGTTTAACGTCACCGTTCCGCTGCGAGGACGCGGAACGGGATTCTAAGAATAGCGCGCCCACAAAGAGCGAGCAATCAACAGCGAGAGCGTGGAAACGGGATGTTAAAAAAAAGAAAACGCACCCTGCGGTGTCTGACTCACCACTTCAGTCTAGGAGGGTCTCTGCATTGCTTAGCTTTCACTCCTCCCATTCCGGGATAATATTCTTAGACTGGTTTGAGACTTTTCAAAACACAACGAAGGCAAAGTGAAACATACACACACACACACACGTGTATGTACATGTACGTGATGTACATACAATGTACGTGAGGTGTAATAAATCAACCTCAATGCATCGTGGGAAGGATATGTTCGATGTTCCTGCGCAGGTTTTCGTTGAGTTTGGCCTCGAGCTCGGAGAGCTCCTCCTCGGCTTTGCGCATGTCCTTCTGAAGCTCCAGACGAGACTTCCTTGTGTCGTAGTACCCGCCTGTGAGAGCGCCGCGGTGACTCACCTGGTCTCCTACACACACACACACACACACACACACTTTCAAAGATTGATCTTAAGAACTGCTCAGAACAGTCGCTGTCTAACGTCTTACCCTCCAACGTAATGCAGTCCATGGTGAAGGCCAGTAACGCCAAATCGCGCAGATAAGGGTCTTTTTTTTTTATTTTTTTTTTTTTTTTTTTTTTAATTTAATTTAATTTTTTTTTTGTTTTTTTTTTTTTTTTTTTATTTTTTTATTTTTTTAATGTTACGTCAACATTCCGTTTTCATTTATTAATATACGATTTCTCCGTGCTATTTCAATAATCTGGTTCAAAAGACCGACAAATATACGCCGTTTGTTTAATCCGGTGCTTTAAACACGGTGGACAAATAAATAAAATCGACATCAGGGGTTTAGTGTGTGGCTGAATCAACAACAAATCCCCCGCACGACACACACACACACACACACACACACACAGGTAACCCCAATATATTTTTCACCTCTGTGAGGATACACTGAGGCTGAAGCTCGAGTTTGGAACTGTGACATATTACACCTGGTGCTGTTATCTGAAATCGAAATTCTGATTTTGTACACAAACAAGGGCCTGATAGGTTTAAGGCTTCTGAGAAGAACGCGTGAACGAGCGAGGGAGGGAGGGAGAACATAAGGAAGAGACGCAGAGAAACTCAGGGGCGGGGGTTTTGAGGCGGTTCGGGCTTACTTTCTCTCGCTCTGCAGCTCGTCCTTCCTGTTCTTCACCTCGTAGTACTTCTTGTCCAGCTCCTCCACACGGGTCTTGACTTCGTTCAAGTCTTGGTCCAGTTTCTAGAACCGAGAAAAAAAGAAAGAAGAAGAAACAAACGAAAATGAGTATGACCCAGCATACGTCGGTGTAGCTCGATCAAATCGAACGGCTACATGCGTCACAGGGTAAACACGATTCATACGTTATACTGCTCTAGGTTCTTCTCCTTGTTGGCCTCGGTGTCCTCCAGGTCTTTGTTGATGGCGGCGATCTGCCGCTTCTTGTCGTTAATGGCCTGGTCGAGGGACTTCAGCTCCTTTTTGATCCACTTGTCCCTCTCCTCTTTGGAGGTGAACTGGCTGCCACGCCCCTGCTTGGCGTACAGGTCTGTGCGCTCCTGAGTGGCCTGGGCCAGCCTGCGATCAGAACCAACAGGAACAGTCAGTTTTACGACAGAAAACGCTTTGGAAGTTGCTTGTTTCCCGTTTCCCAGCTCATCGTGTTATGTACTTATTATTGGTTAACCAATCCGTTTCCCCCCAATTCAACCCCATACAGAACGCTGGAGAAAACACCAGGGGCTTCACCTGGCAATGCCTCTCTCCTCTTTCTCCTTCACCGTATTGAATTTGGGCTCCGTCTCCTGCAGCTCCTTCTGCTTCTCTTCAATCTTCTCCAGCAGCTTCTGCCTCTCTTTCAGCAACCGTTTCTGAGAGAAGAGAGCAAACATCAAGCTCAGTGGACATTTCATTTCATTCAGTCCAAGTTCTACATTCAATACTTCAAATACAGATAGATAGATAGATAGATAGATAGATAGATAGATAGATAGATAGATAGATAGATAGATAGATAGATAGATAGATAGATAGATAGATAGATAGATAGATAGATAGATAGATAGATAGATAGATAGATAGATAGATAGATAGATAGATAGAGTCGCTAGACATTTGGAATTTAAAAATAAAACACTTTCTACAGACGCTCTAGAGGATTCGACTGCTTTCTGCACAGGTGGGTGTGTGTGAGATCAGAGCCAAACTGGAATCACGCTCAGCAAACAAACAAAAACCCCAGAAAGGATGCACTTCATGCTCTGTATCTCCACGTCATCAACCCGGCACTGAGCCAGGACGGGATACGGGGTAGCATGCGTATTTCAGTGTGTGTCTGGACCGAGGCCCTGTGTAGTGTGTGAGTGCGCGATTTGTGACGCAGACGGGGACTCTGTCGACCCTCTGTTCTGTATTTCCTGCCAACAATTCCCACAGACGTCAGTTTTTATGTAACAGACTCATCCAGACCGATACAAACCAGACACACGTAAACATGACCCGTACGTATGGCATGGAACTTTAATAAATGCATTATTATTGGTTATAACGTACAATGTCTGGCTGACTCCACCCCCTCCTTTTCCCTGTTTCAGAGCCACGTGATGAGAACGAACAAAAACAGGGCGACGCCATTTTACATGATCTCGCAAGCTCATTGGTTAAAATTGGTCATGTTTTTGCCATCTGTGGAATTTGTTGTAGTCAGTAAAGGAAAATAATTATGATCGGTTAGCTGAGTCAACGGCTTGGTCTGTTAATCCGTGTGTGTGTGTGTGTGTGTGCGCGCACACACGCACTGACCCTCTGTTCGCTGTTTCCTGCCAGCTCATCCTGCAGATCTTTGGCTTTGAGCTCCAGTTTGGTTCTCTGCTTGATCTGCTCCTGCCGCTCAGCGCTCAGCTGCTCCTTCTCCTCCTTCATCGCAGAGATACGAGCCTTCAGCTCTCGCACGACTCGCTCCGTCTCCTACACACACACACACACACACACACACACACCGCATTACATAACATCAGCTTAAACAGTACACAAACTATCCAACATATTGAACAACCACAAGGTCAACGCAAGGCACGGAGTGTTTCACTCGAATCGCTTGACACGTTACCTCCACTTTGTCTCTGGCATCCTGCTGAGCGTCACGCAGCTGCCTCGACTTGTCCCCGCACGTCTCTCTCTTGGAGGACAGCTAGAACAGACAATACGGGAATTAACGACAAGACTACTTTCAGACGTGTTCCTGTCACGGATTATCGTTAACGGAAACCGTGGCTAGAACCACATCTGCACACAAATAAAGGAAAACGAAACCGTGACCATAACGTCCGCCGGCAAAACGAATGAGAACCGCACAGAATTTCAGAGAATACAATTTTTGTTCTCGTATCTTAAACGTTGGGGGTTGGGGGATGTCTAAAAACATGTTGAAGGGAGGATCCATCAATGTTGCCAAATCCTAAATGACCAGTAGATGGCAGAGTAACCGTTATTAGTACTTCTACTTTATCATACGTGTCTATATAACCATTACCAAATTTATTACCGCAAACTAAAAATCAATTTGGAACACCAGTAATGTTCGTGAATTATAGGTAGAGCGGTAGACACGGCAGATAGTGGGATGGATGGGCAGATATGTGGAAAGATAAGAAGAGGGAAACGATGGAATGGCACTGCAGATATAACAGATTTATTTATTTAGGTTTAATTTAATAGGCAGGAAAAGACAGAGCCCAATATGGGATTTTTCTTTTGGAGAATGATTAGCATGATCTTAAAAACTAAAACGATACCAAAATTAAAAACAAACTGAACAAAACTAGCAATATTTTTAAAACTATAACAACCCTGGTTCCTGTATGGCAGGGTGAGAGTAGCTCGAGTATAGATCGTTTACGTGCGTGTGGTTTTTTTTGTTTTTTAACCTCGTCGAGCTTGGCCCGAGTCTCGTTGAGCTCCTGGTTGTAGATGGTATACTCCAGCGCTCTCCTCATCTTGTCCCATTTTTGGTACTGCGCCAGCTCCTCCTTCTCGTCCTCCAGCGTGTGCAGTCGCTCCTCGATGTACTTCAGCAGCTCGTTGATCTTCTCCCTCTTTCCCTCTGCAAACAAACCAACCTAATCTGAGTGCTTTACGTCTTGGAAATCGTAACTCGCTTCAAAAGTTCGCGTTCCTCTGCGGGACTTCCTCCGGACTCGCCAAAACGGAGTCCGAACGGGTCTGTAAATCGATTCCGAAAGTAAATCGGATGCACGGATGGGAAGCGAGTCATCTAACCGCGTGTATAACGATCACAGACTCTTATTTACACTTGGACATTTCATGCAGTTTGTATCTTGACTACGTCCTGAGCCAGTTACCCGCTTGGACAAGCAGCGTTTTTTGTGCCGTAACGTTTAAACGGATTTGCTTTACCAAACGATTTGAAGTGCTAGCTGTTCTGGCGTGTGAAGTTTATAACCTGTCTCCTTCATTAGTGAGATACTCTCCTCCTTGCGCTCGTCGTACACCCGGGTTCCTGCCACCTCCCTCAGGAGCTTCAGACGCTGGGAGTCAGGAGCCGTGGCCATCTGGTTGATCTGAACACACACGGCGATCAAAGGTGCCATATTGTTTATTACAAAGGAATTTTTACATTACAGATACTTTATTTTTTGACCTAACCTCTACGTAGTGTACCTGCAGCACACGGGTGATCATGCTGAATATTTATAGAAGTGTTTCTAAGCTAAATTTAGCTGCTACGCTGCGTTACGTTGCCGTAACAGAGGCGCTGTTTTACCTTCCCCTGCTTTACGATGTAGTAAGGGTTACTGCGGGAAAAACCTGCACTCTCCAACAAGTTCATCACATCGTTCTTCCTGAAACACACACACACACACACAGAGCACGTCATCGGTCAGTCACTTCACATCACATCACCTGAAAAGCACTCGATACTTACGTCACCATCTTCTTATCAAGGAAGTACTGGTCCTTTTTAGCGCCGATGACTCGCCGCAGCGAAACCTCCTCTTTGTCGATCTGATGAGAGGAAACACTATTACGTTACATGTACAAAACGGTCACACAGGCGAACGCGTCAACGCAAAACGGCTACCGTACTGAAAACAACATTGCACGCGCTCTCTCGCTCACACACGGTACAGGGATTTTTTTTTTTTACCGGAAGTCTGTTGTCAGAGTTGTCGAAAATAATTTCCACAAAAGCAGAGATGACTCTGGGGCCGGTGCCCTCCTGCGCGCACACACACACACACACACACACACACACAGAGAGAACACAATTACGTCATAACATGTTTTTACCCTCATATTTAAAACAAATAAAGCTTATAGATATATTTTATAGATATAAATAAGTAACGATATTCTGCTCAGAGCAGTGAGAGATCTTTTGAAGCACTCGTAAGGTCTAAGTCTGCTGAATGAACGTGGTTACTGACGTGCAGCAGGGCCAGACGCTGCTCGGGCCGCAGGTGACTGAACTCATCGCTCAGGACAAACTGAATAGCTGCAAAAAAAAAAAAAAGAAAAAGAACAGAAGAAACCGTGTCAAGAGGAAAACGTTACACCCACGCCATCACGCTATTATAAGAACAGTTCTTTTCTTCGTTACAGAACAGAAAGTAGCACAATGCTGTGTGAACGGTGTTTTTTTTGTGTGTTTAACGTACGGGAACACAGACACTATATGCATACAGAGCTTCTATACTTCGACACAACTCCAGGACTCGTGGTGCTCACCGTAAAAGAAGTTACTCTTTCCAGATCCGTTTCTGCCCACTGTAAAAAAAATAATAATAATAATAATAATAAAATATTTTTTTAAATGCAAGCAGAAATGCAAATGAAAATAAACTCGTTAATTCCAGCAAATCAACCCCTACAGACTTTGTGAAGAGACGTCCTGTCATGAATATAAAACATGCAGGCGTTTTGGTTCAAATACTAATATTAACAACGAAGTTGAATAATGCACCACTTGTCCAATCTACTCTATATTGGTCAGAGATCACTCACCGATCACGTTGTGCTTCGAGCTGAAAGGGTCCACCACAGTCTGGTCTCGGTAACTGCGAAAGCCCTGGATGATCACCTGATGTAAGATTATCACACAAACAAATTGGTTTATTTGTGCATCTGTAGCGTATTAATTCATTAATCAATCAATCAATTCTTCTCTGATATTTGTATTTGGTACAAGACAAGTCCAGATGAGTGTTAGACGAAATCTGCTACATTTCCCAGATTAGTGGAGAAATAACCCGATACGCCGGCTGTACGATCACCACACAACTCGAGATCATGTTTTCACATGGCATTTTCAAAGACGACGGCAGAAAAAAAAAAAAAAAAAAAAAACACGGCCACTCCACTCCTTCACGAACATTTCTGCCGACTTCATTTCAGCGCGAGTGGTGTGAGACGGCCTGGCGTGTGGAAGCAGCGATAACGCAAGCGACATGATCATAAATAATAATAACAACAATAATATTATCATTACTCAAATACCAAAGCAAAGTTCTTCACTAGACGGAACGTCAGAGCCGAAACGCCGCGGTTTCCGAGTCGGACAGCGAAGTGTTCAGTGGTTCAACCTCGCTGACCAGCCGCTGTAAAACCCTCCGCTGTCTTCGTGACTGTCTTCGTCATTATTCTTAGTCTCAAATCTACAGCTCCGATCTTATATTCTTTACTACTCTAGAAAACCCAGAAGGCTGGGACACTACACACATCTCCCGGTGTGCTTCAAGGTTTTTCAAATTTACACGACAACAAGAACACGAGTAGTGCAAATTCCGTCCGTTTTCTGACCCCTAACTTGTCTCGCAGACCTTAAAGGTAACTATAAACGGACACAAGCGGCCATTCTTCAACAAACGCAGACGTTATAAAACGTTCTGCGAAACGCATGAGAGGAATAAAACATTTCAGGACGGGACGTTACGGGAAATACTCGACTCTAAGGTGGGAACTAACCCGTGATTCATCAGCGAGTAGTTTCCTACGACAGCACGCGGTTACGGGATTCACTTACATTTCTGTATTATTATTATATTAAATCATACAACCGACAAAATTTTGGTTCATACTTGAAGGTGTAGAGCAAAAATAGTAAGAGTTTCATTTTATTTTCAAAATTATTAACAATAAACCAGGACTTCAAGTATAATATTACTAAAATATAGTTGTAATATTTATATTAGAAATGAAATTATATTACTAAAACTTATAAAGTTTCTAAAAAGTATGCTTTATATATACATACATATACATATATATATATATATATATAAATATATATATATGTATATATATAAACAATATTGCTAGAAATATTATAAAACTATAATATTACTAAAATAGAAATTATTTATTTAAAAAAAATTCACATATGACTAATATAAAATTACTAAAATATTATACAATTATAATGATATTACTAAAATTATAATATTACTCAAATGTTTAACAGTTTACTATTTAATTCTTTAAAAAAAAATAAATAAATAAATAAAGGGTCACCAATAAGAGAGGAAATGTGAAATATGAATAAAAATGTGGACATTATTCTACAGTGAAGGTGTTTGATGAAAACTTTGGAATAAAAGATATTAAAAAGAGTTTAAAGTTTCCCACAGGGACAGAACTTCAGACTTCAAGTAAAAAATAGAGCCGTGAGAACGCAATAGAATATTTAAGACGACGTTAAATGGTTTTAATAATAAGAATGAACAGGAGAAATTTATTGAAATATAAATGATGAATAGTCCGCATTACTCTGGAGGATCACTAACGCACGCGCGCGCGCTTCTCCAGTCCTGCTCTATTAGCATTAGCATTTTCCCCCTGAACCGAACAGCTAGCATCCTCTAACTTAACGTTCTTTACTAAAATGATCTAAATCTACGCGTTTGGAAAGCTCATATATATGTATTTATACACTATATACAACTCGGGTAAAAGTATACATGTATATAAATCGTTATATACACGATAACAATCTCAGCATTAGCATTAGCATGAAGCTTAGCTGTTAGCATCTCCATTCACTTGACCTGTTTGATGTACATGATTTCGCCTGTCGCGGTTCACCTGCCAGACCCAAACCGAGCTCCGCAGCCTCCTCCTCCCCCACCTCCTCCACACAGATAGAGGGGTTGTGCAGAAGAAAAGATCGCGCACTTTAATCACTCCAGACTCGGTGCATGGAATACCATTCCTTCTTCCCTCACGTAAACAGAAATAACAAAGAAAATGGCGGAGGGGGCGGGAAACGATGGAGGAGCTCACTTTACTGACTGCGCGGGGATGCGGGTCAGTGTACGGACTTTCTTTTTATCGCTCGGTCAATTCAAAATTTTCAAATGTGCTAACGTATAGACTACGATTTGACGTTTATAACAGTTTGTAAAGGTTGAAATGGACAATAAGGGGACGTTAAATGAATTCCCTCATCTTTATACAACCTCTCAGCCCTAGTTTGAGATGTTGGTATAACCCATATGGAGACAGCTTTAGGCGCCAATATGAGACTGGATTCCACTCAGTGAAGCGGGATTGTATTTCTTTTTTCCCCACCCGTATTCCAATAGATCCCATCCGAAACGCGGATTGGCTACTCACCGCTCATGTCCCGAGCTATGATTGGGTACCAAGTTTACAAGCAGCTCGCGATTGGACAATTCATCTTTCCATCAACTACCTCAAAGTGGTGGTCACTTAAGGTTTATTGACAAATCTGTTTAGTTATTGAAAGTTATTTTAAAACCACTATCTGTTATACATTGTACCACTATAAGGGTTTTCCAACACACACAAAAAAACAAGCTCATATATAACTGTAGGAAAGGTTTCACTCCGGACTGACGTGAAATTGGCTAGTTTAAGTACCCTAGATCAAGTGAACATAGTAGTCCACTAGAAAGGTGGCTCAAATTGAAAAGGTGAGGACTTTACAACTCTCAGAGTCACAACAGGGGTCACTGTTGCATTACTTTGTTAATGGGAGTTAGCTGCCTGGTCCGGGGTCCTGGGAAAACCCTTTATATGGTCAAAATTGTAATATTTTCTACTATATGCAGTTTATAATTAGTCAAACTACAGACTTTCCTGAACCAAAACATATTTCTCAAGCACAAGTAAATCCATCCATCTTCTACCGCTTACTCCTGTTCAGGGTCTCGGGGAACCTGGAGCCTATCCCAGGGAGCATTGGGCACAAGGCGGGGTACACCCTGGACAGGGTGCCAGTCCATCGCAGGGCACAATCACATACACACACACACACACACACATTCATACACTACGGACACTTTAGACACGCTGATCAGCCTACCATGCATGTCTTTGGACTGGGGGGGGAAACCGGAGTACCCCGAGGAAACCCCCGCAACACGGGGAGAACATGCAGACCCCGCACACACAGGGCCCACATGGCGGGACTCGTGCCCCCTCCCTAGTTTTTATTATTTAAACATATTTTAATAGCATTCTGTTTACCACCAACAGTGAAAATTAAACGACCAACAAAATGAAGATTTGCCATTGAGAATGGTTAAGGATTTGGATTGATATTTAAATGTTTTTCTTTCCTCGAGCATCCCACCTCCCACCCATGTCAACGAAGCTCCGCCCCCAGGACGTAGCCTTACCATAAGCCCATCAAATTGAGTACCTATGAAATGACTGAGAGGGGGCCCATTCAAACAAGATCAAGCGTTCTGGACAGGAAGTCACTTTTCTGAATGGGTTTTCTCAGCCACTTAATTCGCTCGTGCTGAGGCTAAACTGTAAAAGTCTTAAACCATTGCTGCTGGTCATGTTTTTACGGATCTTTCAGGTTGTTCGTATTGTAAGTATGAAAACGGACTATTGCACCTTTAAGACGCCGCACCTAGCTCTGTATTTAGAAACTAATACTCATGGACAACGTTACTGCCAAATTTAAAAGAATTATAAGCTTACAAAAGGAAATGAGTTCTCACTTTGATTATCCCCTTGATCCACCCACATCAGTCTGATTCATCACCTGACGACAACGTCACTCGAGGTGTTTAAACACAAGCCTCGTGTGACCACCTAAATATAATGCACTGCGTTAGAATGGATTCTTTGCGCTCTAGTGTTCGGGATGTTTCATGATATTTTCTAGCGTTCGAGACGTTAGTGTCAGGTTGTTTGATGCTCAACGGGAAGGATTTACAATGTCATTAGGGTGGAACCGTATAACTTGTGCATGTTCATCCCCCATCATGGATGAAAGAATTATTGGAAAAGTCTGGCCTGAAGAAAATCCGTCTGGTTTATGAAGATAGACAGGAAGTTGACACGAACACAAACAAGTCTCCAGTTTTATGTACAAAACATTTATTAACAGTTTCACAATTGATTTAAGAAAAAAAAAGAAAGAAAGAAAACAATTATTTAAAAAAAAAAAATTAATAAATTAATCTGAAAATCCTTAGAGTGCGTCACAAGGAGGCATGAATGATCATTAATCTAAGGCTTATATTGCAGTGTGTTCTAAGGCAAACACCAAAACAACACTCACTTCCATGCAGTCTTTTAAACACGATCAAACGCCGAGTTCCATTCGATTCGACACCGAATCCCCGTTGCCGTCCTAACAGCCTTCCTTTCCAGTGCATCTTTCAGATTGAATAAAGTTCAAGCTTCAAGGCCAAGCCCTTGGAGGGCAGGGAGATCGAGTGAACATCAGTGCAGACTTCGGGAGGAAAATTTACCCAGAAAACTTCGCAATCTGATCGCGATTTCCTCTTTCATAAAATGGTGTACATATCATTGAAATGGTGTACATATCATTGAAATTTCACGAGTTTGAAAACTTGGGTTTGCTGTGTTGTTTCGTGTTGTTTATGTAGCGAACCACATGACAGGTGACGACTTTGATTCCTTTACTCTGCTAGCTAATTAGCAAGGACGCTAATTCCCACTCTATGTACGGAGCAAATCATCTAGCACGGTAACTAGTCAAAAATTTTGGATAGTTACCATGCTAGCTAGCTAGAAAGATAAAAGAACTTTGGCTAAGTTGAAAAAATATTATTTCAGCTACATTGTTTTGTTTTATTTGTCTGTTTGTTTGTTTTTGCTGCCAAAGTTTGAACTCCCGGTCACAATATCTTGTCGACGAGGTCGTGTAGAAACAGTCTTCATTTCTTCTTCCTCGACCAAGGTATTGCTTTATTTATTTATTTTTTTAAATTCCTTTATATTTCAAGTAGTCAGGGAGGTGATGGGACCGAGTTTGATGGGCGCCAGGAAGGAGGTAGGGAAGGAGAAAACGGATGACTCGAAGCTCTTATCGATCGTGAACTCGTCACTCTTGCGTTCGTCATCGTGGTTTTCGATATTGCTGTCCGGCGCAGACGCTAGGACCTCGTTCTCGAACTGCAGCAGCTGGCCCATGAAGCTGAAGTTGGGCGAGACGACGGCGCGCCGCTGCCTCACGACGTCGAACGCCTCCTCCAGACGCAGCCTCTGCGTCTTCATCAGGTACGCCATGCAGATGGTGGGCGAGCGTGAAATGCCCGCCTCGCAGTGCACTAGCACCTTTCCACCTTCTCGCTTCACCTCATCTGGAAAGGAGAGGAAAAGCAAGGGCGCTTTACATATGACCTTTGAATGACCTTTAAATAGAATACTCGTTATATGTAATATATATCTCTTATTTCCCTTCCAAGTAAAGTGGCTTATGCTTAGTCTGACTCATAAGATTATGTCTTGCCCTACTCAGATAAAAGCTCTCTCTCACACACACACACACACACACACACACACACAGGACCTTTGCAGGTCATTCACTAATCAGGCCTTAAGAGTCTAATCCACCATTGTGCACCATTTCATACACACACACACACACACACATACACACACACACACACACACAGACACACACACACACACAAGTGGAGTGGGTGTAAGGGAAAGTGTGTGTGAATCTCTGACTGTCTATCTAATCCAAACAAAACCTGCTCGAGTGAATCACCGTATAGCCCATCTGCATCTACACACACACACACACACACACACACGCACACACATTTTCATAACTACCTTTAAAGGAAGGTGTGTATTCACTGGTTACAAGGAGATTCTTTATTATATAAGAGCCCCATTTTGTTCGGTGTGACACAATGTCGACGTTTTTCCAATAAAGCCAAAGTCACCGAGATCGGGTTAGCCGCCAATGCTAAGCGTGATTACGGTGTAATTTTAGCCATACGGAGTCTTTTCTTAGTAATCCGACAACACGTCTGAGGTAAATGTTGATATTCCCGACCATTATAGCCCATTTTCGCGGTCTGGATACCTTTCCGTTGTGCGTAGGATGACCTTTTAGCACGTCCTATCTAGTAAAATTGTTAACAACAAGCATTAGCACAAGCTTATGCTGAGTGTCGATTGTTCTTAAATCCTTAACCGCTTGCACGGCATACGTATCATTCAGAAATGTCTTCGTTTTTAATTCACTATCGAGTCCATAGTTCCAACTTACACAGGGACGTAACACGTAACAGACTAAGGGTTTAATTAACGGTGTAATTTTAGCGGTGCCGAGTCTTTTCTTGGTAGTTCGACAACACGTCTGAGGTAAATGTTGATGTTCCCGACAATTCTAGCTCATTTTTTCGCTGTCTTCATACCTCTTACATGGCATACGGATCACTCACACGTTTCTTATATCACGTAACAGGCTAATGGATTTAAAAAAAACGCGTGGAAGCGTTGATACGGTGAAGTTTTCTGTCTGGAGATGTTTATTTAACATTTATAAAAAGGAGTCTCCGGTGTCAGCGCTTTGTAACAGTCTTTACAGAGGTAATGCTGTGACTTTAACTCTTCCGACAGGACAGAGGAGCTTGTTTGGGAAGGTGAGGTAATGCTGAAGGCTATAAATAGTCCAGTAAACACCTTGATTTAGACATTATTAGTGTTTGTGTGTTTGGGAAATGATTCACGTGCCTCAAGGGTCAGCACCTGGAGGTGTGAAATGACAATCGGCAAAAGCATTTGCCACACCCTACCTACACACACACACCCAAAAACACCTGCTATTTAAGCACTACTCATGCTCTGACACAGCGGTCACACCCGTCATCATCAATCTCATGCAACGATGACTCAAACCACCGTGCTTCCTCTTTTCCTTTTCTGTCAAGAGCGTCAGCTTTTACGCGAAGGCAAGCTCAATTTAGCTCCGGCATGAGCCAGCCAAGGCTACGGGCAGGCTTAATTTAAAACTCGCCTGAATGGATGCTGCACTATCTTTACACTCAATTATATATATATATATATATATATATATATATATATATATATATATATATATATATATATATATATATATATAATATATATATATATATAAAAATATATGTATATCAATATATATATATATATATATATATATATATATATATATATATATATATATATATGTATATATATATACTGCGATGAACATTAGGTTCGGATCAAAACTGAACCTCTGAATGTTCTGAAATTGCCATATAATGGTGTCTGCAACCTATAGAAATTCCCTCGAACCTTTTACAAACACACCCAGGAAAGAGTGTCAGATTACTAGCTACAGAGTTCCTGGTCTCAGGTCTGAGAAATGAAATAAATATCAGCTATAAGATCAGCTTGAATTTCTTTGAATAAATAAAAGCTGTGAAGTGGTGTAAAGAACTGGCCTGGGTCAGTGGAACATCAGTGGTTAAGTCGTAAACAGAAGAGGATTAATGGTCAGGGTGTGCGTGTGTGTGTGTGCGTGTGTGTGTGTGTGTGTGTGTGTGTGTGTGTGCTCACCAATGAAGTCGATGGCCTCTTGGAAGTGTGAGCCGATATCGGCCGTGTGACTGTCCTCTACAGCGATGCGTTTGTAGCGTTGTGGCCCCCCGGCGCACTGCCAGTCCCGCCGTGACACGTTCAACAACGCCGTGATGCGCAGCTCGCTCAGGCAGTCGTGTCGCCGCGCATGGTAAGCGCTGCCCAGGTACAGGAAGGGCAACAGCTCCACCGGACCGTCCTAAAAAAATACATCGTAAAAAAACAAAAATGGGAGTCGTAAATGAATCAACCCGAACTGCTTATATTCGACAGAGTCAACACCCAAACGATTCGAATCCCTCGATTCAATGAACTCAAGAATCAGTTATGGTTCTCGAAGCGAACTAAGGGGATCGAGCTCAAACGCTTAGTAAATGAAACCAGTGGTCAGAACGCCTGAACGTTTGTCCTTATTTTTTTTTTCTCGTTCGGGGGGCAAAGGGGACAAAAAAAAAAAATCTAAAGGGGGGGCGAAAAGAAGGTGTAAAACCGCCACGGCCCCCCACCACCCCGCCCCCCCAAAAAAGCCCCACCGCCGCAAAGAAAAAAGGGCCGCACCAAACAGGGGGGGGGGGTGGCGGTTAGTGGGGCCTATTTTCAAAAAAGGGAAAAAGGCGCGTCTTGGCCCTTTCCCCGCCTGTTGGGCTTTTTTTTTTTTTTTAATAACAAAAAAACACCAACACCCCTAATCTTGTAATTTGGCTTTTTATGGTAGCAGTAACTAATAACATCATCTTTTTCATTGCAGAAAGCAGGGTGTTTTTTTTTGTTTGTTTCCCACCTACCAACAACCACTTTTTGTCCTTCCCTACATTTTTTTCCCCCACGGCACAACCTCATTTGCATGATGTAGGAAATCTGTAGCCCTGTTGGCATGACCTCATTTGCATTACGTAAGGACTTAGTAGGCAGTAACGTTTTCTCATTTACATAACGTAGGGAGTTTGTAGCCAATAACGTCTCATTTGCATAACGTAGGGAGTTTGTAGAAAATAACATCTCATTTACATAACGTAGGGAGTTTGTAGCCAATAACGTCTCATTTACATAACGTAGGGAGTTTGTAGCCAATAACGTCTCATTTACATAACGTAGGGAGTTTGTAGCCAATAACGTCTCATTTACATAACGTAGGGAGTTTGTAGCCAATAACGTCTCATTTACATAACGTAGGGAGTTTGTAGCCAATAACATCTCATTTGCATAACGTAGGGAGTTTGTAGCCAATAACGTCTCATTTACATAACGTAGGGAGTTTGTAGCCAATAACGTCTCATTTACATAACGTAGGGAGTTT
>CM022752.1:3940622-4070622 GCA_012411365.1 Ameiurus melas | reverse complement strand
GTAATAGTAGTAGTAATAGTAATGGTAGTAGTAGTAGTAAGAGCAGCAGTAGTAGTAGTAGTAGCATTGTTCTTTTACATTTTCTCACATAATGTCCATTGTAAGTGTTTCGGTGCTTAGCAATGACCAAATTCTTCTAGAAAAAAGTTTCCATTTGGCAACATCATAAACCCTAAGTTGAATTATTATATATTTTTTTGAGTCGTTTGTTGAGTCTGAAAACATTTCAACGATGACGACGATGATAATAACGGATGTATTCACCGGACTCCAGCTGAGTGCTCGGAATGAAAAAGATGATAACACACTTACTTACTCAATAACACATGAACACACACACACACACGGAATGTAGCCTTGTAAGGCTTTCAGACATTGATGTAACACAACAGCATGTGTGTGTGTGTGTGTGTGTGTGTGAGAGAGAGAGAGAGAGATAGAGAGTGCTTTTCCTGTAATTGTAATAAATTGTATTAAATATTTGGCTGTTTTAAAGCTTGATAGTGATCGCATGAGCGAAGAAGCTGAAAGTGTCAAAACTAACCCGATTATTCATCTGTCGTAGGATGTGTGTTTATGAAGAACACACACACACACACACACACACACACAAAATGTTCCAAAGTAAGCCTTGACTCACAACACCAATTCTGTTTACTGATCATCTCTGTGTCACGCCTCTTCCAACACACACACACACACACACGCGCGCTTCTGAATTCTGATTTGCTTCTTCCCTATACATTACTCTGCTCCAGGTCACAATAGCTTTATTCATAGACATGTGTGTGTGTGTAATGTAATTCTCTATTCTGCGTATTTGTGGTGTGTGTGTCAGTATACAGAAAGAGAGGAATAGAAACTGAAAAGAATGTGCTGGGATTCATACACACTCACACACTCACACCATTTAAATCCCGATGAGCCAGCCTGCATGTCCTAATCTATAGAGAATGTGATAAGGTGATATAATTCAAGTAATAAGAATTTAACAAACGACACAACAGTGAATTGACTCATTTTAACAACACCACAGCAATGCAGAATTCTCCAATCTGATTGGCCGAGTCCGTTTCAGCCGTTTTTCATTTTTCTTTTTCGCTGGTTCGTTATCATTGTGCTCGTTCGGATACATGATCGTTTCTATAGTAACAGGTCCTTCACAGGGACGCTCCACATGAACAGATGTTTCCATTTCTTTCTTTCTTTTTAAAACGTGCGTAACTGTCGATTGAGATGTTTGTGGAAGGAGTCTCCAGTGTCAGATGGAAAGCTATAGCGTTAAGATTTCCGACATGCTCAAGACGGACGAGTTTACACTTTGTGGTTTCTCGGAAGGACGACCAGACGGTGAGGGAACGATTGTTTATAGCTGCTATAACCGAACTATTTATTGAACGGAAGTATAAACAGATTTTTTTTTTAAAAACAGATTATTCGGAAAATAGCTGTGGTGTAAGAGGAAGAAGACGCTTCGGGATGCGCTGAAATTAGAGGAAAATATTTTCCGTGGTAACAGAAACTTCCATCATTTTCATCGTGCCGTTGTTGACTCTTTCCCCAGAACAGCACACCGATCATGTTTCAGTCGTCCTTACATAATGTTTACAATGTAGAGAAGGTGGAAGTGTGTGACGCGGCCTTTTCAAGGTTTTTTTTTTTTAAATATATTTTACGTGTGGTTAAATCACTGTCCGCTGGAGACAAATCACAGAAAATCCCATTAAAGACTCTTTTGCATTTCCGTAATGTCATATGCGAGTGACATTTAGACACAGTCATGACCATCCTTTAATCCCTTTCTCAGTTCCTCGTTACTAGTGAGTGTTTCGGATTTCTGTCTGCTTTCCCATCATTCCTTTGTACTTATAAATCCCCTGTTTTGTGCATTTGTCAACATCTGACAGGTTTGACCATTGACATTTACCCGGTCCCAATGAGTCAGGTCCTCACAAGGATAGTAAGACTAATGTGTGTGTGTGTGTGTGAGGGGGGGTATGTTTTTAAATCTTACTGGGGACCTAAAGTCCCTACAAGGACAGAAACATCTGAAAGGTTTGACCTTTGACATTTGTGTAGTGCCCATGAGTCAGGTTTCTGGGTCATAGAATCAATGGAAGGTCCTCACAAGGATAGTACGATTAATGTGTGTGTGAGGGGGGGGCATGTTTTTAAATCTCACTGGGGACCTAATGTCCCCACAAGGACCGAAACATCTGACAGGTTTGACCGTTGACGTTTGGCCAGTCCCCACAAGTCAGGTTTCTGAGTCATAGAATTAATGGAAGGTCCTCACAAGGATAGTACGATTAATGTGTGTGTGTGAGGGGGAGGGGGGGCATGTTTTTAAATCTCCCTGGGGACCTAATGTCCCCACAAGGACCGAAACATCTGACAGGTTTGACCCTTGACGTTTGGCCAGTCCCCACGAGTCAGGTTTAAGTGTTTCATAGCATTAATTGAAGGTCCTCACAAGGATAGTGCGATTAATGTGTGTGTGTGTGTGTTTTAGGGCCTTTCTGATGCTACACAATAACTACATATGTTAAAAGCATTAGTCTGGAGCGTTCAAAGGTTCTGTGTATACAAACACCATGGCCATTGTTCGATTGCGGGTGATGATTCAGTTCGGACAATGACCTCCTTCTCCTCCATCATCATTTCCATTATATTGATGAAAGTCTGACAATACAGCACGATATCTGTCACTGCGTGAAGTATAGTCATCATGTAGCCGAAATGACTTTTCTATCACGCACATTCTCTCTCTCTCTCTCTCTTTCTCTCTCTCATTCTTTTTCTCTCAGTCATGCTGCCTTTTCTTTCATTCCACCTGGGCGGATTTTGTTTTTGTGTGACTCACGCACAGAGAAAGTCGAGGAGGGACAGAAAGAGCCGTATCTACACCAACATTCTCAGAAGGTGACGGCCGTAGGTAGATTCCTCCTCCCTCCTTTTCCTCTGACATCACATCACATCACAACAACATCACACTGTACTTTTCAAAGGGTTCTCAACTCGTACTGAAAACCGTACGAGAGGCCGCTCAAAATACACCTACGCGACCTTTTAGGAACGACGCAATCACTTCCGAACATGAAAACTGCACCAGGGCGCGGTGGAATCCTCGATTCCGATTGGTCAGAAGCTGTCGATTCATTTTCTACAAACAAGCTGTAACTTCAAGTTCTCCGACACAGGAGAGTTTACATTTAATTTTTAAAAAAAATTCTATTAATACACTACATCAGTGTGAATCGGTGTGTATGCATTACAGCACTGTAGAAAGTCTGTAATGTATATTTAGTCTTTTATTGTGTCGAGTGCAAAAGTTTACACGCCCTGAGGACAACAAGAAAGTGAAATGTCCTCCAGAGCAACCAGATGTTTAGTATATGGTGGGCTTCACAGATGTTTTCTCATTCACATATGGTAAAATACTGTATGTTAATATGTTAATAGTGAAAAAATCATCTAATATGATATATGATATGATACATATTGATGTTTTTAGAAGCACTTAGACGTTTATTTCAAGCTTGAAATGAGTCTAATAACAGAAAACAGTCTTTTTTTTTTACTTTTTTATCTTGTACCAGATAGTGGCGGCTGTGGCCCAGTTGGTAGAGTTGACCACTAATCGTAGGGTTGGCGGTGCGATTCCCGGCCTGGGTGACTCCACATGCCGAAGTGTCCTTGGGCAAGACACTGAACCCCAAGTTGCTCCCGATGGCAAGCTAGCGCCTTGCATGGCAGCTCTGCTAACATTGGTGTGTGTGAATGGGTGAATGAGACACAGTGTAAAGCGCTTTGGATAAAAGCGCTATATAAGTGCACATTTACCATTTAGATCAATTTGTCTGTTTTTTTCCCCCTGTGAATATCATCTAGGAACAGCATGTTCAGATCCCACACTTAAAATCCCACATTCACAATCATTTCGCACATTCGCTCAAGGCAAGACGAGTTGTTCCTTCTATAATAAAGCACCAAGAGCATCGTGATCGACTCCATGACAGTCTGTAAGCGTCACAACACTGCATCACAGTGTATAAATGACAGACCAAAAAAAAAAGATGGAAAGAAGGGTGGCACGTCCTTCAGGTGGAGGCATTTGTGCTACCTCAGAGAGGTGCTATATTTAGCTCACTATCCCTGTCTTTTCACTAGAGTGCACGCACACACACACACACACACACACACACGCGCACACACCTCATTGAAACACAACCCTTAGTGTATCCGAGATCGAAGCAAGGGAATGTCCTTGGTATAACTCGTACGGGGATGAGGGAGGACACAAATCATGGTGTGTGAGTGCGTAAGAAGAATGTGGGTGTGTCTGTGGGTGTAATTTTAAAAAAAAACCAACATAGACACGGTGCAGCTGAAAAACTCTCAAATGATAGAGAAGTATCAATGCACATATAAACACGAGGATGTGAAAGTTGTACAAATTTGACTATTAACCCTGACCTTCTCACTTTAAAGGTCAGTGAAAAGGTCACGCACACACCACAGCTCTTCCTAACAATGTCACAGATACCACACCGGGGTCCCAAATACTCCAGTTCGTGTCTAGTTAGAGGTCCTTACTAGACAGTTCCACTCATATTTCCAAAAACTGAACGGTACTTCATATCCTTCTATCTTGTATATTATTGCTGTAAAACTATATATATATATATATATATATATATAATATATATATACAGTGGCAAGAAAAAGTATGTGAACCTTTTGGAATTTCATGGTTTTCTGCATAAATTTGTCATAAAATGTGATCTGATCTTCATCTGAGTCAGGAGCATTGACAAATATGATGTGCCTAATATAATAATAATCTAAAAATTCTGATCCCTCATGTCTTTATTGAACACACTCATTCAAAATTCAAAATGTCAGTGAAAAAAGTAAGTGAACCCTTACTTCTGACCCCCCTCTTGGCAGCAATAACCTCAACCAGGCGCTTCCTGTAGCTGTGGATCAGACCTGCACATCGTTCAGGAGGAATTTTAGCCCATTCTTCCCGGCAGAACTACTTTAGCTCGGTCGTATTCTTTGGACGTCTCATGTGTATGGCTTTCTTCAAGTCATTTCACAGCATCTCTATTGGGTTGAGGTCTGGGCTCTGACTCGGACACTCCAAAAGGAGGATTTTGTTTTTCTGAAGCCATTTTGTTGTGGACTTGCTCCGGTGTTTTGGGTCGTTGTCCTGTTGCATCACCCAACTTCTACACAGTTTCAGCAGACGTACAGACATTCTCACATTATCCTGAAGAATTGTCTGATACACTTGGGAATTCATCTTCCTCTCAGTGATTGTAACCTGGCCCGGCCCTGATGCAGCAAAGCAGGCCCAAATCATGAGATTCCTCCACCATACTTTACAGTTGGGATGATGTTTTCATGATGATATGCCGTGCCCTTTCTACACCAGATGTAGTGCTGTGTGGTTTTTTCAAATAGTTACATCTTAGTTTCATCAGTCCACAAAACATTTTACCAATACTGCTGTGGAGTGTCAATGTGCTCTTTTACAAACTTCATTCCATGCAGCGATGTTTCTTTTTAGTAAGCAGTGGCTTCCTTCGTGGTGTCCTGCCGTAGATTCCCTGCTTGTTCAATGTTTTACGTATTGTAGACTCATGAACAGAGATGTTCGCCAGTTCCAATGATGCCTTCAAATCTTTGGCTGTCATTCGGGGTCGTTTCTTTACCTCATCGATGAGTCTTCAAAGTGCTCTTGGTGTCATTTTGACTAGGCGCCCACTTCTTTGTAGAGTAGCAACAGTCCCAAGGTGTGTCCATTTGTAAAATGTTTGCCTAACTGTTTATAAAGTCTTTGAAATCACTTTGTAACTCTTTCCAGCTTTATGTAAATCAACAAATCTTGATCGTAGATCCTCTGAAAGCTCTTTTTGGTGAGGCATGGATCACATAAGCATGTGCTTATTGTGCAGAGCAAACTCCAAAAGTTGGAGGGGTTTTTATCAGTCAAAGTAGCTGTAGTCCACACCTCCAAACTCATTTTCTTGACTCCAATTAGCTTTTTTGAGGTCATTAACTAAAGGGTTCACATACTTTTACCTCAAGCACTATGAAGATTTTTTGGTTGTTCTCAATAAAGACACGAGGGATCAGAATTTTTTTGTGTGTTATTATTTTAGGAACATTTATATTTGTCAATACCCTTCACTTAGATGAAGATCAGATCACATTTTATAACAAATTTATGCAGAAAACCATGAAATTCCAAAAGGTTCACACACTTTTTCTTGCCACTGTATATATATATATATATATATATATATATATATATATATTGCATGGTATTGTTTTCATTGTTTGCCTTTGACAGGAAGGACAGGAAGTGATGTATAGAACAGAGCAGGACGGACAGGATGGAGCAGAAACAATATACAAGACCAAGCCTGGACCTCTAAAGGTCATGATATAGAAAAGGAGAAAGAAGTAAAAAAATAAAAAATAAAATAAATAAATAAAACAATTAAGAGAAAACCAATTGATAAGCAGATGCATGCAACTAGTAGCTAACGCAAAAATACGTAGTCGATGGGCTCGTTTTAAATAAAGACGTCACTAATAAATCGCTGGTCCTTCAACACACTGCCTATTTGTCTTACGACTGAGGTTATCTTTATCTTTAAGATGAACTCGTTTAATGTTCAAAATGGATATCAGTTCAGATAATGGATAATTAATACGACTATGTATCTATTAACTGTTTAGCTAAAAATATATATTTTTTTAAATTTCTAAATACAACAGAAAATTGTACACCGATAGTCATGATGTCATGAGCAATCACCTCACCAGTACAGCTGATAGCGAGTTAATCGAACTTATGCCAAGCTAGCTACATTTAACTACGAGATCAACAAATATAACAGTTAATCAAAACAGTAACAATGTAAGCTAGCTAACAGGAAGCTGGAATGAACAATACGTACAGTACGTAATTGTACTTGGCTATTATATGTAAGTTGTTGGTTTTTTTGGGGGGTGTATTTATATATAAACCACCAAAGTTGTGTAGTTTCTTTAAAACTGTTTTCTAATAGGTTTAGATAAGTAATAATAGTTACTTTTCACATGAATACATGACATTAAAGTAATCCTGTCAGCTAAAAAGATTAAGTAGTAACTTTTTGACTTTCATTTGAGTACATTTTTGCCTGGATTCCGTCTCCTTTTCCTCCGCAACTTAAGATTACGACACGTTATCTATATTTTCACTGAAGTATACTTTCTCAGTACTGTTTTTCCATACATTTATGAAACGATGGAATTTCAAGTATGATGCACAAGGTATTGTCCAACAAGGGGCGATTTTGGTCTGTTGAATAATGTAAAGGAAGTTATAGTAATTTTGTGAATGCTGGAATTGACTGCAGAGCTCAGAGACAGGATTGTGGGGAAACCCAGATCTGGGGAAGGCTACAAAAATGTATGTTGCTTTGAAGGTTCCCAAGAGCACAGTGGCCTCCATTATTTGACAGAAGGCGTTTGGAACAATCAGGACTATAGAGCTGGCCACAAGGCCAAACTGAGCATTCGGGAGAGAAGGGTCTTAGTAAGAGAGGTGACCAAGAACCCGATGGTCATTCTGGTTGAGCTCCAGAGATCATGTGTGGAGATGGGAGAAACGTGCAGAAGGTCAACCATCAATGCAACACTCCATAAATCTGGGCTTTTTGGCAGAGTGGCCAGATGGAAGCCTTTCCTCAGTGCAAGACACATGAACGCCAGCTTGGAATTTGGAATGATTAGAAAAACGCATGAGAAACCAGATTCTCTGGTCTGAAGAAATGAAGATTGAACTCTTTGGCCTCAATTTCAAGTGTCATTTCTGGAGGAAACGAGAAATCTGCGCAATACCATCCCAACTATGATGCATGGTGGTGGTAGCACCATGCTTTGGGGGGGTGTTTTTCAGGGTCAGAGACTGGGGCACTAGTCTGGATAGAAGGAAAGAAAGCTGAACGCAGCACAATACAGAGATATCCTTAATGAAATCCCGTTCCAGGGTGCTCAGGACCTCGGACTGGGCCGAAGGTTCACCTTCCAACAGGAAAATGACTCTAAGCATCCAGCCAAGACAACGCCAGAGTGTCTTAGGGACAACTCTGTGAATGTCCTTGAGTGGTCCTAAGCCAGAGCCCGGACTTGAACCCGAATAGTCCATCTCAGTTGAGACCTGAAAATGGCTGTCCACTGACAGTTCCCATCCAACTGATACAGCCTGAGAGGATCTGCAGAGAAGAATGGCAGTAAATCCAACATAACAAAATGCGAGAAAAAAAAATGAAGGGGTCTGAATATATTCTGAATGCACTGTACCTTACTGACTGCCTCGTGAACAGAACACAGGCTTCTCAACAGTGTTTTCAGGTGTTAATAATAGCACCATGTGCGGAACGTTCTGGAATAAGTACCTAGATATTTTAGAAATGGAGCTGGTTTGAAAAAATATCCCAGAGAGCTGGCTTTAAAATCCTCAGGCTTATTAACTGTATGAAAAATGATTTGAATGAGTGACTCAGCCCTCATAAATAAATACCACACATGACTCAGAGCAGCTATATGACTAACAGCTGAAACAATCCATGACTCCAGCCGCAGTGTGCACATCAAAGATGCATTTAGAGGAAATAGAAACTGAACATTTCATTAATGCAAGACGCTACAAGAGGAAATGACAATTCTGTTCATGTAATTTATCAGATGGTTGGTTAAACTGCATGTACAAGATGTCTACTCTTAAACTGTAGAGCAGAAAATATCAAAACAACAACAAAAAATCTTAATTTTTTGTCTTTGTTCACAACCAATACATTATTTAAAACTTTGAAGAAGCTCCGCCCCCTTCACAATCACGTCATATCGTATATCCCAGTAAAGCTTGTTTCCTGATATAAATATCAAGCGGTGTGCCATTACAATATATACATGTCAATATAGTTTACAGACCTTATAAACCACACTTACATGTTCATTTTTAAACCTAAATATAATTTTTTCACCAAAAAATCAAAAATCCAATATTGTAGATTCATGAAATTTTACATGTTCGTTGCCATCACTACTTCAAAGCTGATTCTCGAAATATATGTCTAAATGTTATTCATTTTCTGATTTATGATCCTGAACATTTATATCCTGAAAACTACGTAAAAAAATGGCAAATTTCCTAGAACAGTACACTAGATGTTCTTGATTAAATGATAAACAGATCATTTTCTGGCAAAAAAATACATTTCCCTTGAGGGCATCTTTGTGGTGAAATAATGAATTTAACTCTAAATCCAATGTTCTTAAGTTAGGCTCATGCATATTAATATGTATTTAATAAGCCGAAGCTTCATTTGCATGAAAACGCAAATGTTTTTGCAAAGTTCATTAATATTATACATTTTAATATTATACTTTTGAAACAACACGAGAAAAAGGCGAATTTGCACTGTACACACACACACACACACACACACACACACACACTCAGAGCTCCATGATGTTGACCTTGACTCAAAACTCCACTGTAGTGTGTTTTTCCCCCCTGAAACCCAACACTGACTGACCAACACCCAGCTGACTTCAGTATTTCTGGTTTTCGAGTTCACACTAGGCAAGCCAAATGTGATGGCAAGATCGCTTGCTCTCTCTCTCTCTCTCTCACACACACACACTGTACATGACATGTCAGTTGCACCCACAAACGGACAAGAAATACAACTGAAAACTAAACAAGAGGAAGGTCTTAATATCAGAGTGATCACAATCAGAAACCTCACCATATATGTAATGCACACTTCAGAGTCGTACAAACACCTCCTGCCAATCACACACACACACACACACACACACACACACACACACACACACACACACACACACACACACACACAGTATGTTCCTAATAATTGCACTCACACCTAGTTTGTGTTCTTGGTAGAATAAGAGCCATTTTAAGAAACCCTGACACAGAAAAAAAATCTGTTAAAATAAGAGGAACCATTGGTGGGGTTTCAGATGAGTTTACCCACAATGCTTTGCCAGCGTACATCAGTTTTAACACTAAGAAGTAGCCCTAGCGTACATCAGTTTTAACACTAAGAAGTAGCCCTGGGGTCATTTAAACAGGTAACATCCAATGTTATTTACTTACAAAAAAAAAAAAAAGTTTCCCGGTAGAACCCTACACTACAGGAATACCTTTGATCACCCAAAGAACCCTTAAGGAACCCTTTAGGTTTCTTCTAATGTGCAATGTGTAGAAGTGTTGATTTATGCTGGGTACACTCTTCCATCACCCAAAAACGGTTCTCCAGTTGGTCTATATATACATACAGAGCTTGCCGAGTGTAGCGTTACGCTAACGTGCTAAGGCAGGAGTGAGTGTGTGTTAAGTGGAAGTGCACTCGAGTCTGGCTGAGAGCCAACGCCCACGCTGTGACTTCCACACAACATGATCATCTTCTGGAAATCGTGTTTTTAACACCACCACACACACCACCACCACCACCCCAACCGAATACCCACCCACACACACACACACACACACACACACACACACACACACATGCACAGTGGAAGCGGTCTAATGGGTAACGAATATTACTCTAATGTTCATTTTGTTCCCGAAATCAGTCCACAGATGTAGGCTGTGTCCTAAACGGCAATGTTCCAAAGAACTATTAGGGTTCATGAGAACTCATTATATAACAACAACTAGTCATTAGAGGAAGGACATCTATCCATATATCTATCTCTCTACCTACTCATCTATCGTACTGCTGTAGCATGTTTAGTAGCTAGTGTATAGACAGGCAGCAGACAGACATAGGTAGACAGTCAGACAGATAACCAAAGAGACAGACAGACAGAGAGACAGACAAATAGATATGTATATGCAGACTGACAAACAAAAATACAGACAGACAGACAGACAGACAGATAGATAGATAGATAGATAGATAGATAGATAGATAGATAGATAGATAGATAGATAGATAGATAGATAGATAGATAGATAGATAGATAGATAGATAGATAGATAGATAGATAGATAGATAGATAGACAGATAGCTAGATAGATAGTCAGACAGTCATGCAGACAGATGACCAGACAGACAGACAGATAGGGATACAGACAGAGAAACAGACCGACAGGACAAAGAGGTTCTTCTGTAGGTCTTCTGACGGTTTTAGTGAATAGCGCTAGCTTCCTGAATTAAAACACCCTGTGTAGAACCATTCACGGGTTCCCTCAGAGAACCGAGCCAAGCGTGCTTTAGAGAGCTACATGGAACCTTTTTCTGTCGACGAGTGTAGGATGGAATTAAAGCTTAACTATGTATCAGACAAAAACACAAAGAAAGGAGATACAAGAGAGAATGATGTTTTTTGGAACCACTGGCTTGCCGTAGCAACCTAGTCGAGGCTGAGTGTGTGTGTGTGTGTGTGTGTGTGTGTGTGTGTTGTGTTAGAGCTAATTTTAATAAAGCAGCGAGTGCAGCGAGTGCAACTCGTAAGCAGGGGAGCTGTTTCCTCTGAGCTCCTTCCTCTTCCTGTCTCTCTGAATGATAAAGAGCAGCGGGGCCTGCCACTTCCTGTCCAGCTTTCCCGAAACAATCCACATCCTCAGACGACATAAAGAACCCCCCTCGTACGGACATACGGACGCCACAGAGTCGGCTCGTGCGTTTCGTTTTTTTGTTCCCCAAAGCCGATGAACGTTCACACACGGAATTAAACAATTAAAAAAATTCAGGGTCGGCCATTTTGTGAGGATCTGTCTAGCTAATATATTCCAGTGAAAACTAGTGTTATTTAAGGACTCATTTCCTGCTGCTATTACCTAGCTATTTGTGCTTAGCTAACTCAACCCCTACATGTAAAAAGTGTAGCGGTTTATGTTTATCTAATGCCAGCTTTAGTTAGCGTCTCAGTGTCTGTAGTAACTAGCCAGCTATTTATGTTCAGCTAATGTATATCGATGACAACTCCTCAGTGTAACGCTAGCTTTACTTAATACCTCATTTTCTGCTGCTATTATCTTCCAATAACTACTCCTTAGCTTTAGGTCCACATCTCATTCTCTGGTGCTGTTAGCTAGCGACGTCTGTTTAGCAATGACAGGTTAAAGGTTAAACATAAACAGCCGAAAAGCCAGCTAGCTTGCTAGTTAGCTTCTCTATCAAATATCTCGAAATAAGTTATGAAAAGAAGGTGGCGTTACGCTGCGGGACAGCACTGAGGTAGCTAAACATCATCTACTGACGCTAGATCAACCTGCTAGCGTGGACATCATTCGTCGTATCTAAGGTGTGTTTTCAGAGCTTCCTGCTCTGACTGAGAGTGAAACTAGAGCAGTCATAGCTGTAGTGAAACGCCCTACAGCTGGTGAGGAGGGAGTGATGTGTGTGTGTGTGTGTGTGTGTGTGTGTGTGTGTGAATCATATTTATTCTTAAACTTTACCAAGAAACAGATCGGTTCATGTGAATTTGGCACATGGAGGTTAACACACACACACACACACACACACACACACACACACACACACCAAATAGTTCCCAGTATTTCCTTATATTTAAATAGTATGAAGGAATTAAGGAAGTACTGAGTGAAAAAAGGTGAGACATGAACAGGTTGTGTGTGTGTGTGTGTGTGTGTGTGTGTGTGTGTGTGTGTGTGTGTGTGTGTGTGTGTGTGTGTGTGGCAGTAACAAAATCAACTTCTGTGTTTGATTAGCTGGTAAAGCACACACACTCCATCAGGCCTGCTTAATAACTGTACTGCACACACACACACACACACACACACACACACACACAACAAAACAATGACTCACTGTGAAGCTTAGGCATTGTCTGCTGTAACACATTGTAATATGTGTGGTGTGTGTGTGTGTATTTGTGGAGAGTCCTGCAGAGAGCTGTCAAGGCTTCGTTACCTGAGTGTGTGGCAATGATGAAGGAATAACAACACACACACACACACACACACACACACACACAAAGTACAGAAAATCATTAGAGTGGCCACTCTGATAAGGCCAGTGAAGACCCCCTCCGCACACACACACACACACACACGCACACCAGTGTGATGTGTCAGTGACGTGTGTGTATTCAAAGTGTAAAAGCCTACGTCATGTTAGTGTGCATCAACACATGCGTTGCTTATGTTTTCAAAAATCGATGACGCACATGCACACACACACACACACACACACACACACACACACACACACACACACACACACACACACACAATAAACACACAATTTACTGACACTTGTGTCACAATTTACTGACACTGACACGCAGGCCTTCGTGAATATGCAACTAGGGGCGTGTAGAAGTACAGTAGAAGGCGGAGTTTATGAAAATGAGTTTTACAGCACAACCCTGAATCCGGATTGTTCAGTGGACTTTGTTTGATGTTTGTTCTGTCGATCTAAATATCCGAAAGGCTTCAAGTGTCAAAAACTCAGTATTCCTAAACCGTCTCAGTGCCTGCCTTTGCTCACAGTTGGATTTAGCAGTGAATCAAATGTGCTTGATTTAGTCGAGTCAATTCACAGTTGAATCGACTGAATCAAATGTGCTTGATTCGGTCGAGTCGATTCAGAGTCGAATCGACTGAATCAAATGTGCTTGATTCGGTCGAGTCGATTCAGAGTTGAATCGACTGAATCAAATGTGCTTGATTCGGTCGAGTCGATTCAGAGTTGAATCGACTGAATCAAATGTGCTTGATTCGGTCGAGTCGATTCAGAGTTGAATCGACTGAATCAAACGTGCTTGATTCGGTCGAGTCGATTCAGAGTTGAATTGCTTCACCACTGCTCTACAGTTCACTTGGAAGAGGACCGAGGACTCTCTTTCGGACCGGCAAGTGTGCTTGCTTGGTTCTCACCTGCCTAAAGAACCGCACCGAGTGGCGGCACACAACAGAGTCCGATTCGAAGCGAATAAATGCTGAATCCTGTAAAGTACCGAATCGCTGAATGAAATCAGTACGACCGAAGGGCAGAGAAGTAAATTTGTGCAAGCCTTTAGTGTACAAATTCTTATTATTTATTATTTAAGTCTCAATAAGCAAAACAGTTTCCCATAACTATACCTTAGCATCTTGAAACGGTCACAGAACTTCCGCAGAATTGAACACCCTTAATATTTATTTAACGCCCCGCCCCCTTTGTTTGATGGACAGCCGAGATCCGTCGATTATTCTCGAACACCGAAAGCTTTCCGATGTTCATTTTCCCTCCTTTTATCGCTAAACTGAAGGCATATTTAAAAACAGAGTGGCATTCGTACAGCAGCAGGGCATCGTGTCACTAACACACACACACACACACACACACACACACACAGGCGAACCTGCCGTGTGTTAATTATATACGGAAACATCATCTGCGTACGAACATTTAACTCACGCATGAAGTGCATCACACAGCGGTGTCAAGAAAACACACTCTCTCGCTCGCTCTCTCTGTGACTCACTGCACTTCCTGTTGGTCAGAGAGAGAGAGAGAGAGAGAGAGAGAGAGAGAGAGGAGTGCAAAAACGAGAGAGTGAAAGAAAGACAGAAAGAGGAAGAGAGACAGAGAGACAAACGTACAGAAAGAATGAGAGAGAGAGGCCACGACGTACAGAGCGAGGCCAAGAGTGAGAGACAGAAGTACAGACAACAAGAAAGATATATAGATATATATATATAGACAGATATATAGATATATATATATATAGAGAGAGAGAGAGAGAGACAAACAGTGAGAATGAGTGTGTGTGTGTGTGTGTGTGTGTGTGTGTGAGTGATGAACTCTGATTCATTGACGGAGCTGAAGTATTCATAATGACACACAACTCATGAGCAATAAAGGTGTGTGTGTGTGTGTGTGTGTGTGTGTGAGGGTGCGTGTGTGTGCCTGTGTGTGCAAGAGCTACATCCAGCCGCGTTGGCGGTAAGGTGTGTGTGCTGTCCGTCATGCAGCAAAATCAACCTTAATTAGAGCCCACACACACACACACACACACACACACACACAAAACTACACACCTTCGGTGCTTGGTCTCCTATAAAACCTAGGTCTCTGACAGCAGAAGTGTACACAGTGTCATGACTGTGTAGTGTGAAACGAGGTGGACACATTTCTCGACACTGATCTCACTCACACACAGGAAGGGTAAACACACACACACACACACACACACACACACACACACTTGACAAGTAAGCTGACGTAAAACTCTGAAGTCAGCATCAATGAAATGTTGTTCCTGACGCCGTTTTCTCAGTGTGTGTGTGTGTGTGTGTGTGCATGTGTGATGCAGCGGCTTAACTGACAGCTCCGTTTTCGCAGATTAAGTATCAACCACGCTGACGTCTTCGACGTGCATGCTTTTACTGACTTGAGAAGTACGACGAGCTGCGTGTGTGTGTGTGTGTGTGTGTGTGTGTGTGTGAGTGATTTGTCACAGTCATCCATCTGTCCCCTTACTCAGTACACAGGAAGCAGACACTTTGATTCATCATCATCACACACACACACACACATTGTCATCTCTTCACTCTGAAATAGCCATGTTGTGTGTGTGTGTGTGTGTGTGTGTGTGTGTGTGTGTGTGTCTGTGTGCCTGTTCCGGTTGTGTCTCAAACACACTCTGTACAATATTCAAAGAAATAACACATTCTGTCCTAAATGCATACTTACACCCTACATAGAGTAGTGCACACTATATATATATGGAGTACACACACACCACACACACACACACACACACACACACACACACACACACATATATATATATCCCCTATAGCTTCTAGACTTCCTATACAGTGTATGTGTGTGTAGGGGCTGACATCACAACTTGTAGGCCCCATTTAGTGCACTACACTGTGTGTCCACTAGATGTCGTATACACTGTACAGTATATTCTATACTAGAATAATTAAAGAGCGGTAAGAAGAAGATGATGAAGAAGAAGAGGAGGAGGCTGTCTTTGTGTCTGGATGCGATGAGATCAGCTCGCGTTCGTCACCCCGCGCATGACTCATTGTGGATTTACATTTTATTCGTTCATTCACTTCAAACTCCGGCACTGAAGGAGCAGAAACAGAAACAAATCAGGAGAAAGAACGATGCCAAAGTGTCAGAGGGGGAAACAGGCCGTTATTGCTGCGCCTCATTCGAGTCAAATGATGCGTAGGAGCTGATTCAGAATTACGAGGAAGGCTAAACAGGTGTGTGTGTGTGTGTGTGTGTTTGAGGTCAGGATCAGATGAATCACTAATAGCTGCTGGACAGAAATTCGATCAGACTTGTGCGACGAGAAGAGACAGAGTTTTCCGAAACGTTCTCGTCTTCATGTTGTGCGTGTTTCAGTTTTAGATCCAAATGTTCATTTTTTTTTCTATCAAAAAGAATACTTCAGGAAAGAAAAAGTAACACTTCTCGTGTCAAAGTCACGGCTTTGACAACATGTTTGGACTAACAGTGTCAGCTTTAAACAGTCTCAGGCTAAATCTTGACTTGACTATCTCAACTCAGTTGTTTTGGGCTAGACGCAAACTTTTGACATGACCTTTCAAAAATTGTGGGGTTTTTTAGTCAAAAGGTAATGACAGTTTCTATTGTTTTACTTCCTATCTGGAAATTCGGACTAAATCCTTGTTTTCAAACTGATGGGGTTTTTTTTTTGAGTGTGAAATTTTGAACTTCCGGAAAGTATTCCCAGTATTCCGGAAAGTATTCCCAGCGCCTCACTTTTCCCACATTGTGTTACGTTACAGCCTTATTCCAGAATGGATTCAATTCATTATTTACCTCAAAATTCTACAAACGATACCCCATAATGACAACGTGAAGGACGTTTGTTTGAAATCTTTGCAAATTTATTAAAAATAAAAAACAAACAAAGCACATAAGTATCCACACCCTTTCCGGATGTAGCTTACATATACATATACATATATATATATATATATATATATATATATATATATATATATATATATTTTTTTCCCCTCAAATTACATGACTTCTCAAAATTTCGAAATCTACATACTATATAAAATGTTTTAAGTTTATATCTTATAAGTATTTTTCCCCAATTTTTCCCCCTGAGTTTTGATGTATCATCTCAAAGCAATTAATTTGTACATGATTTTATTTCAGAAAAGTGATTTTCTCAGAACTGTATGCTGAAATTTTTATTTATTTATTTTTGTCTCAAAATAATGAATTATTGTAAGGAAATGCCTATGTTTTAGGGAAAACTGTACTTGATTATAATGGATCATATACTAACTATAGCTAAGCTGTTTAGATTCGACTTCCGTCATGTTCTTGGAACTAGAATAAGCAACTATAACTTTTGAAATGTTTTTTTAAATTTTTTATTATTTTTAAAAGAAGCCGCTCTGGAGGGGGGATAACCCCCCCCCCCCTCCCACAAAAAAAACAAAACAAAACAACCTAACAGACGAATCTGAAATGAAAGAAAACTTAAGGATTCAAACAGAGCAGTTAATACGTCAAAATGTTGATTTTTTTGGACAGAAAAAAGTGTAAACAGATCTCCATAAACTCAGACATTTAGTAGATTTGAACTCGAGCTACGATGCAGATGTAGTTAATAAGTAACAGAAGTCTGTCTCACCTAAAATCTTTAGTGTAAATTTCTTCTCAGAACCATGTCTAGTTCTCCAGATGCGGTTTTGGACACCGTGGGACATAGTAGGACGTCGTGTCATCTGTAAACATGTACAAGACTTCCCCATGTAACTGAATGCAATGGAGGCGGCCATTTTGGAAAAACTGTGCCCTAATTGTCTTTGTGTCACCCGGTTAAATAGGATGGCTTCTATACGAACGACACGGAGGCGTTCTTTCCTTTACGAGAACGAGTCACACTCTTACGGCGTTCTGGAGGGAGCGAGACGTCCTCCAGGGAGCCGTTCATCAACGGGTATGACTCATAGTTGTTACGTCGGTCTTAAACGTAAAGCCTGCGCCGCACCTGGTTTTTGCATTTCGCTTCTTATATTAGGTGTGCTTACTCGATAGGGGTAAAAAAGACAGGTTTGGGAAAGACTTATCCAATACGGTGTCATTTGGGATTCAGCCGAATATGCAGACGTGACAGTTTCAGGGATATTCGTTAGAGTTATAACACTGAGACGCAATATAGTCAAGATTAGGCCTCTAGTGGTTAAGAACGTGAAGTACAACAATACTGGAATGTTTTTTTTGGTTTGTTTTTCGAATTCCATGAACCCGCCTCCCGTTTCCGCACAAGTACACAAAACACGCCTCAGAATCTACTATTAAATGGTTTAAAAAGCCGTGTCATATGCTCTAAACATGTCGCCTCGTGCGAGACTGCTTTCGCTGTCCTGTTCTGCATTATAATGAGCTCCCATGAGTTTTTCAGATGCCCATCACTACCAAACTGAGCTCGTTTGCATTGTAAACATGTATTATCCAAAAGTAATACAAAAAAAAAATTTTTATTCTGTTTGTTGTCATTTAATTTTTTGGAAAGTGCTGTGATTTAATCATAAAAAAAAATTTGTTCGCAGAAAAATATCTGGCTGTACTTCGGGGATTTCGCCACGTTTACCTTATCCGAACACTCTGGAATGTGGGCGGAGTGAAGGATGAGGGCGTGTCTATAAAAACAAAGTGGTGCAAACAAAGTCGAGCACTCAGGCCCGGATTGCAGGTTTCCAAACAGGGGTTGCTCTCCCATATAATACTCTTGTGCTTTGAAAAAAAGCCTTTGAAAATGTTTTTTTTTTTATCATGTTCTATGTTTTTCAGGTTATTTGTATTTTGTAAAAAATATTACAATTGCACCTTTAAAAGAATAGATCTTCATTGAAATAAAAGAATCATTGTTATGAGGACACGTTGACAGTTCTGTGTTATTGGAACAGAGCCCTGATCCTCAGAAGTTACAGAACAAGACTGCCATCTACTGGTAAATGCTCAAAATGGCACTTTTATCTTTAGGTAACGCATATTTCAATATTGATAAGGTCACATGACATCCAGATCCATCCCTACTGCTAAAAACCCATTCCCTCATCCACTAGCCCTTCACATTTCCACTCACTGTCGCCATCTTACGGGCTTTTTAACGCCATTAATGGTAAATGATTGGCTGTTGTTTGTTGAAGATGACAAAAGAAGAAGGGTTTTAAAATAATTCTAACAAATTAACCAGGAGTTTTGATGTTGTTTTTAAGAGCCAGAATTATAGCATTTTTAGAGCAGCCTTCCAAACTGTCCTCTCACCCTTATCCCCTCAGTTTAATCCCTGTCACCATTTTACAGGCAGTGCTGTTTAACTCACCATGGTCGGCCCCCCCTCATCATTTCTCCATAGTTTCATTTCCATTAAAATCATCTTAAGGCCCAGTCTGATCCCTGAGTTTGATTGCTCATTCATTCATTCATTTATTTATTTATTTGTAAATAACAAAAAAAAAAAAATCCCCTTTGCCATTTAAAGTGCCACTCCAGTACTGGCTTTAACATGCCTTTGTTGACTTGCCCATGCCATTTTCCGCACCACTTATGGTCCACGAGGTCGCACCACCCACCATTGGGTCGCGGGGGACACCCTAGATGGGGTGCCAACCCATCGCAGGGAAGAGTCGCACACCCATTCATACACTACGGACAACTTGGAAATCAGCCTACAATACATCTTTAGAATGGGGGAGGAAAGTAGAGTACCGAACCCCTAACCCCCGGAGTTGTGAGGCAAACACGCTATCCACCAAGCTTCACCGAGCCTACCTTCCCTCACCATTTCCCTTTGGATTCACCCCCATCACCATAGCTTGGCCATTTTTCATCCTTCCACCCCCATCTCAACCCCTCGCTATTATTCCTTGTTGCCAACGTTCTAATAGGGTGCCCTCTTCCCTTTTGATTCCCTTCCCATTGATTCCTTGTCGATATATCAAAAACAGTTTTCAACATGTTAACTTCTCACCATTTCCCCCTTAAAGAGTAAAGACCAGTCCAATACGGTTTGTACCACACCCGTTTACCTTCCCTCGCCATTTCCCCTCAGTTTCACTCCCATCACCCTCTCAACAGCTGCTCAACGTTTTGCAACTATCCTTCAACATTTGAAGGGTTAATCCCGTCAAGCCGTTCCAGTACCGTTTTCTATCGTGCCCTTGTCGATTTTCCCCTCAGCATTTCCCCTTGATCGAATCCCCATCTTAAGGGTCATCCCAATCCTGTTCCAAATACACCCATGTCAGCTTTATTCTTAAAAGGTTTGATCTTAAGGATGTTTGAACACTCCCTGGTCGACATCTTGTGAACATTTACCCTGGGTTTAAGTTCCATCATCGTGGTAAGTACTGGTTTTCCTCAGGTTTGGTTCAGGGAGGTTTTACACACTTGTTGACCTCCCTTGCCGTTTCCATTGGTCTAATCTCTCTCGAGACATTTTTAAATGCACCATTGTTGACCCACCATCGCCACCTTAAGGTCCATTCTGATACTGTTTTTAAAGGCATGCCTTGTTGACTTTCCCCTTTGCTCTATCATGTGCTGCTTTAACAATGCTGTTTAATGCTTCTTTGTCACCTCGTCCTCAGAGTTTCCTTCTGGTTTTTGGTTGGTAGCAGCGCAGTCATTAAGACAACCTTCCAATCAGGAGTCCAATGCGAGTTCAAATCCCAGCACCACCAAGCTGACCCTTCTGGGCCCTCGCACAAGTCCCTTTACCCTTAAGTTGTATAAATGAGAAAAGTAAGTCGCTCTGGCTGAGGGCATCTGCCAAATGCTGTAAAAGTAAATAAATCTTCAATCAATTCAACTGTTTGATCTGCTCCAATTCAGTTCATTAGATGAGAGACTAATAACGCGGTTTAGTTAAGAATCAGAACATACCCAAAATGCATTGCGATCCGACGCAGTTCCCTTTCCATTCCTTCTTCATGTCCATGTTATGACACCGAAAGATTCAGATGATATTATAACTGTGTGGTAACAGACGTGGATAATGGTCTGGCAATTGGAATTGGCAAGAACTACTGTACTGTACTATTTAACTGCTTGGTTTATGCACTGTATGCCGTGTTCAGAAGAAAATTTCCAAGAAAATCCCCTCAGTGAAGAGCTTTAATGGCTTTGTTATAGCAAGCTCTTACAGCAACAATGGCAGGATCATTTCAAAACCTAATTACATTCCTTAGAAACGGACTGTGCGAACTCGTTCGAGCGTAAAAACAGAATACAACACACTGCTCTCGACAAAATCCCCAGTTAAGAACAATGGAGCGAAACAGCGGACTCTTTTAGAGAAGACTAAAAGGGAACCCACGCTGCCAGATGAACCAATTGTTCACTGTGAAAATGCGTCTATTCTTCTCGCAGAATGGTGCAATTACACAACACAAATTATTCAAATTGCGGACCTGACAGCATTTCACGTGGAGCAAAAGGTCCTTAAAGGGGAAATTCAGCCAAACATGAAATGGGTTTTTTTTTTCTACACGTTTGGTGCCTGAATATTCCTAGAGAAATATATGAATAAATCCTGGACTATGTTTATTTTCCTTTCTCCGAGTTATTATACTTGCAACACCACTCCCGGCCTCCAGGTGCCGCTAGTGCCTTGGGCTTCAAACAACCTGGTTTGTAAAGTAAACAGTCGAGTAATTTACTAGGATTTATACACATCAGTAGTTTGTACTGGAGTCATTTTATACGATTTAGACTGGGCTGAACCAAAAAAAAACAAAAAACAAACAAAAAAAACACGAATCTTAACCCTGGATTAAATTAGTTTATCGAATACGTGCAGAATGTGTGTGATATGTCTGAAGTATCCCGAGACATTTGTCCTATACTGATTAGCCTTGGAATATAGAACACTTGGGGTCACGGGTGCTGTGGGAAAATGAACAACAACATGAAGCGTGTTTCCTGTCAGAGGATGACTATTTCCCTATTAGAACAGGCTGCGCTGCGGCGTTTTATTCCTCTTCTACTACAGCAAATCGTCAACGACTACTTTTAAAAAAATTTTATTATTCGTTAAAGAACAACTTCCACGTGAGTTGTTGCTATGGAAACGAGTCACGCTTGTGTTACGAGTCGAAATGTGTATACATTTCTATACAGGCTAGGACAGTGGTTAACTTGTTTAAAAAAAAAAAAACAAACAAGACAACAACGAGACACGTTTTTTTGGTCTTCAGATTGGACAATCTCTGTGTTTTATTAGAAGTATTGCAGTTGGACGTACAGCTTGAATCAGAGTGCATGTTTGACAAAGAATGGCCGCAAAGTTCAGCACGAACTCGGGTGTAATAGTCATCGATGGGGCCCACGCCCTGTTAACCAGAGCTTCCTGATCTCTCTCACGCGTGCACGCACACACACACACACACGCACACGTATAGCCTGCAGGAGGTGTCTGGATCGCACATGCACACGCACGACTCGGAGGTCTAGTTCGGTGTAACGATTATCGAATGTTTAAAGTGACATTTACAAGACTGCTAAGCACACTTAGAGGGAGAAAGAGCACGAGCGCTGATCTCAGATCAGATTCTTCCTGCTCGGCAGTGTGATCCAGAACACTCCCGATTTCATCAAGAGCTGATTCAGGATCAGTGTTTCCTATAAATATATAATATAATGAATCAGCATGACTGAGACTCTGGCTGTTGCTCAGTGTGATGGTGTGTGTGGCGTGGCGTGTCAGGAAGCTCTCGACAAGGGTCCTGGATTTAAGTGCAGATTGAACTGGGGTAAGAACTGGACAAAAAGAATGAAGGAAAAAGAGAAAAGAAAAAGAAAAAAGGTAGCCGTGTATTTAAGCGGAGAGAGAGAGAGAGAGAGAGAGATGCGGTGTTCGTGTTGCGGGTTTGGCCTGGTGTTGGAAAACAGCACCGTGTTCAGTCGAGCGCTCGAACACACAGCTCGGGATGGGTTAAATAACATTAAAATAAACTTTTTTAAATATTAAAAAAAAAATAAAGATCATAAAATAAAAATAATTGAATCTCCCGACGCTGGAACAGGGAAGAGGAATAAATACGTTCCTTCCTTTGATAAATAAAGTCAGCTGATGATCGGACGAGTGGGAAATCAGGCTCAGCATGGGGACCTCTGACCCCCAGATCCACGACGCCGCTAGTGGAATGCCGGTCAGCTTCAACAGGAACACACACACACACACACACACACACAGAAGGGATAGAATAAACGATAAGCTATCTAATAAATAAAAGGGCAGGTCCGACGCTCAGGGGTCCCGCTGCTGACGCCGTCAGGGAGACGTACTTTCTTCCTTCCAGAATGGAAACAAAAAAAAAAAAAAAAAACAGAAGTGAAAAAAAAAAAGCAATTCAGCGAGGAAAAGCGTAATACTGTCCATGCCACTCTGTCAGAGCAATCCGAGAAGAAGGATAAGAGAATCTTTCCAAAAATATAATTTAAAAACGCACAAAAAAAATAAAAACACGAGACGAACAGCAACAGAGGCTACCCATAGGTATCTAGATTTTTTTTTCCTTTTTTTTTTTTTAAACTCCTTTTCTTAATTTATTAAACTATGTTATGTATTATATACAAAAGAAGAAGAAGAAAAAGAAGAAAAAGAAGAAAAAAAAAAGAAAAGAAAATCAACAACAACAAGCAAGTTGGATTTTGCTCTTTTGGACGGTGTCCGAGGAAAGGTGGGAGGAGGAGGAGGAGGAGGAGCTAGAGGCGTTATTGCTTGTTACCGCTAGGAGAGACGTCTACGTTGCAGCTGCTAGACGGAAGCACGGCTTGGCTGCTTCCGACGTTGTAAAAACGCACCGTAAAATGCACCATGAGAAAGACTTTCCGAAGAGAGAGAGAGAGAGAGAGAGAGAGAGAGAGAAAATAAAAGAATGTTTTCGACCCGCTTCCGTGACGAGACGCGTCCGTCCGGTTCTGTTCAGGTAGCACCATTCGTAGCACAAAGTTCACGCCCCCAGCCTTTTTCGATAGTGGCTGTTCTCGATATGCGGTGCCGCGGAGGATGTCCAGATCGTAACGCGCTTTGCACCGATTCGCAGCGCTTCAGAACGTTCCGACAGGTAACCAGATCACCAAAAAAAAAAAAAAAAAAAAAAAACCAACCCCCAAAAAAGAATCAAAATCTAAATAATACGGAAACGGGAAGATGACAGACGAATCAAATCGATCGAGGTGGTGTACATTCGATCAGCCAATCAGAACGCTGCTCTGAGTGAGGCGGTGGCTTGTGCTCTGGTCACCTGTCGGGTTCTGGCAGGGCTTCGGTAGTGGTAGAGTGGAGTGGATTGGTATGGAGAGTCGGTAGTCGCCGTTGCTGGGACCGGACGTGTGCGCGAGTCCGTGCTACATGCGGCGTCTACGAGCTGAACGCTAGCTTGACGCTGCAGGAAGAGTAGCCCTCGTCGCTGGCCAGGCTCTGCAGGCTGCTGTGGTCGTCCAGGTCGCTGGTGCTGGCCGTGCTCACGCTATCCAGCTCTCCATGGGAGAACTCGGTGCCCTCGACGTCCACCTCGATCTCCTCTGCGTGGGGAAAGAAAGGGAAAACATTTTTTAAATTATTATTATTATTATTATTCATTCGATTCGGAATTCAGAAATCCTCCACCACGCATCGTGAGCTCCGTGCAGCTACTGGAACTCTGAGAAGAGAAAAGCACGCAGACACGCGGCAGAAAACCGCGAAGGAAACACCTTCGAGAAGCGTGCTGAAAAGGGCGCATCGTATCTGGCATCGTCTTCAGGATACGAGGGTCGAAAAATATTATATACGGCGTCCATTTATACGGTGGGGGGGTTGGGTAATAATTTTTCAAAAACGTCAAATAAAAATTGACGCCCTACACCCATGTGCTGCATGGAATACAATAACGTCGTCTAATGTTTATGCTACGGTGTGTGTGTGTGTGCGCGCGCGTGTACGTACCTTGGTCCGAGTCGGAGCGGTCGGAGCAGGGGGTGGAGCCCATGCTGTCTGTGCGCACCCTCTCGGTCTTACACGCCACCCCGCCAAGGGAGTCCAGCTGCCTCCGGAGGTGTCTCTGCTTCCGCTCCAAACTCTCCAGCTGGTACCGAGACTTCCGGTCGGCCTCCTCCAGCTTCTACACACACACACACACACACACACACAATCATGCACTCTTTAACATCTCTCTCTCTCATATATATATATATACACACACACATATATACTTAGACAAATGGGCATGTCTTTGTCTTGATATGAAAATCATGTTCTGTGCTTTTTTATTCTAGTTATTCTAGGTTCTAGTCTGATTAGACGTGTGTGTGTGTGTGAGAGAGAGAGAGATCAGTAGGTTCTCAGGATGCACTTGGGTTAATTAAAAAATCGCTGTGGATTTCACATAACAACTTATTTTGAGCTTGGGTGTCATTGATTTATCGACAGGGTGTGTGTGTGTGTGTGTGTGTGTGTGGCGCCCTGGGTCATGTTTTATTATGCTGCCACAGTGTCACTAGACACATTTGAGAGTGTGTATATTGATCTGCGATGCTTGTAGTAAATGCATACACATGAGCTTAAAGGAGTACACACACACACACACACACACACAACACCTCTCTTTATATACCTTTACAAGTGCTGGTCATATAATTAATAGCACTCAGCACTCAGTACTTAGTTGGAGCTCCTTTTGCCTGAATTACTGTAGCAGTGTGGCGTGGCATGGAGTCGATCAGTCTGTGGCACTGCTCAGGTGTTATGACAGCCCAGGTTGCTCTGATAGTGGCCTTCAGCTCTTCTGCATTGTTGGGTCTGGCGTATCGCATCTTCCTCTTCACAATACCCCAGAGATTTTCTATAGGGTTAAGGTCAGGCGAGTCTGCTGGCCAATTAAGAACAGGGATACCATGGTCCTTAAACCAGGTACTGGTAGCTTTGGCACTGTGTGCAGGTGCCAAGTCCTGTTGGAAAATGAAATCTGCATCTCCATAAAGTTGGTCAGCAGCAGGAAGCAGGAAGTGCTCTAAATCTTCCTGGTAGACGGCTGCATTGACTTTGGACCTCAGAAAACACAGTGGACCAACACCAGATGACATGGCACCACAAACCATCACTGACTGTGGAAACTTTACACTGGACTTCAATCAACGTGGATTCTGTGCCTCTCCTCTCTTCCTCCAGACTTTGGGACCTTGATTTCCAAAGGAAATGCAAAATTTACCTTCATCAGAGAACATAACTTTGGACCACTCAGCAGCAGTCCAGTCCTTTTTGTCTGTAGACACTTCTGACCCTGTGTCTCGTTCAAGAGTGGCTTGACACAAGGAATGCGACAGCTGAAACCCATGTCCTGCATACGTCTGTCCGTGGTGATTCTTGAAGCACTGACTCCAGCTGCAGTCCACTCTTTGTGAATCTCCCCCACATTTTTGAACGGGTTTTGTTTCACAATCCTCTCCAGGGTGCGGTTATCCCTATTGCTTGTACACTTTTTTCTACCACATCTTTTCCTTCCCTTCACCCTCTATTAATGTGCTTGGACACAGAGCTCTGTGAACAGCCAGCCTCTTTAGCAATGACCTTTTGTGTCTTGCCCTCCTTGTGCAAGGTGTCAACGGTCGTCTTTTGGACAGCTGTAAAGTCCGCAGTCTTCCCCATGATTGTGTAGCCTACAGAACTAGACTGAGAGACCATTTAAAGGCCTTTGCAGGTTTTTTGAGTTAATTCGCTGATTAGAGTGTGGCGCCAGGTGTCTTCAATATTGAACCTTTTCACAATATTAAAATTTTCTGAGATACTGATTTTGGGGATTTCATTAGTTGTCAGTTATAATCATCAAAATTAAAAGGAATGAACACTTGAAATATATCAGTCTGTGTGTAATGAATGTATACATTATACTAGTTTCACTTTTTGAATGGAATTACGGAAATAAATCAACTTTTTGATGATATTCTAATTATATGACCAGCACCTGTATATTGAGCAGGCCCAGAGTAGTGTGTACTGTGTGTGTGTGTGTGTGTGTTACCTTTATATGTGCTTTGGCTTTGTTGAGCAGGCCCAGAGTAGTGTGACGGTTGCAGTCGGGTCCCAGTGGAATGAGCGCCTTCAATCGTTCCAGACAAAGACGCAGGTGGGCTCGTCTACAACACACACACACACCAAATTAAAGCAGGTTATTAACAGCACAATCCCTGCACATATTTGCAACATTGTGTACACACACACACACACACACACACACACACATATATATATATATATATATATATATAAAATATGTGTGTAAAAAAACAAAAAAACAACTACATCGGACAGTGTGTCTCCGACTCGACCGGCGTTCTACGAGAGACCTCCGTGCACAAGACGGTCCACGGGTTCATCACGTCACACCCCGTGTACCGAACGTATACAGTGAAACGAGATATACTGCAGAGACAGGAATCTTGACTGGAAATACCATACAATACATGGTGAATGAAAGCACGCGAGTGTGTGTGTGTGTGTGTGTGTGTGTCAGAGATGAATATCTGTGTGTCCCCTATACGTCTGATGTTAAATCGGTGCCGGCTGTACCATGCCTTATCAGGCCTGTGTGTGTGTCTGCTTTGTAGCCCACCATCACATACACCCTTTTAATACTCATTCTGATCTCAATCTCTCCCTCTCACTCACACACACACACTCACACACACACACACGCACGCAGTCTCACCAGTGAAGATAAGTTGCAGATTTATCTGCGCACACGCAAACACGCTTCAAATGGTATCATCTAGTTATAGGCAGGTCTACTGTGACCTGTGACAGCCACACACACACACACACACACACACACACACACACACACACACACACACACACACACACACACACACACACACACACTTTAATGCCAGAAGCAGTGGAAGGTAAAGTGGCCTGTGGTGAAAAGTCCCAGCTTTACCGCTGACTGTTACCAAACGTCTCTCACTCACTACCTTCACTGGATCATCCGGACCGCAGAAGGAAATAAATAAATCAATCGATACATCGAATCGATCCGCTCGGGAAAACTCCACCCTTACACAAACCACTCGGTGTGACGTAACGAAGACGCGCTTTCCACATTGTCAGGGGGAAGTCCACGAGGGAGTTCTGAAGAAAGAAAGAAAAGCACGAACATTGCTGACAAACGGCGAGTATTGGTTCACACCCTGAACCTTGCGCAAGAAAACATGACTAATGGGACGAGCGCTGCGCTTTCGTTATCGCAGAAACGCCGGCGGATCGCTGCGCGGCTCCGGGCGTGACCCGGGGCGCTTAATCCGACTCGGATAGTCCGGTTAATCGAGTCGGATCCGAAACCGCACGCGACCCGCACGCACCTATAGTGACGTACGATTTAATGCAGACGCGCCGGGGAAGTGTCCTGAGTGGGTTCGGCCTTGCGACGAAAGACACACACACACACACACACACACACACACTCCTGCTTCAAAACTCAGCATTCCTGTTCCACGACCAAAGGCATTCCTCAAGGGTGTACTCTCAGCCCACTTCAACAGGAGCGTGTGTGGGTAGTATCTGCACGAGCGTGCGCGTGTGTGTGTGTGTGTGTGTGTGCGTGCGTGCGTGTACACAGTGTGCGTGAGTGTGTGTGTCCAAGAATAACTCTCCCACTTCTTTTCATGAGCTGCGTGAATGACACTCCATCTGTGGCATGATTACACAACACATGGCCCGAGTTCTCGTAAATCCACACCCGCACAACATGCGACAGCGCTGTGTATAAGCCTGTGCCCATGCTGCCATGGATATGAACACACACACACACACACGCACAGGTTGTGTTTACTGTGCTTTGTGCACGCCGATTCTCAGAAAAGCCGACCCATTTCGGTTTCCGTTTTATTTTCCAAACCCGTCCCCGGTGACCTGGACGGTTTACACGATAAATAAGTTTTGACACGACAAGGACGAGAAGAGGACACCGTCACACCGAGAAAAAAAGTCAGCGACTGCGCGAGCACGGGATTAGTCAGAGAAGCGACCAAGAGGCCAAGGGTGACTCGGAAGGAGCCGGAGAGATCCACCCGCTCGGATGGCAGGACCTGGTCGGCTTGGACGCACGACAAAAACACGGCCATGCAATTTGCGCAAAAACAAACGGCATGTCCGGTCCGATGAGACCGAAACTGAACTTTCGTCCTCACTGTGAAGCACGGTGGCGGGAGCATCGCACTCAGAGTGGCGTGGTGAAAAATGCGAAACGATGATATCGAGTAAACCCGTACTCGCGTGTGGGTTAAACAGAGACATGCTGGAACAGCGCTGCAGTCGCACGTCCTTGCTGCCTAAACATGTTCAGACTTGCTCTCGCTCTTCTCTCTGTCTCTCTCTCTCTCTCGCTCACCCTCGCAAAAACATAAACCACTGCAGTTTCACACGTCCCGAATGACTCAACATACAGTCTTATATCTGTCTTCTGTCTACAAACACACACACACACACACACACACAACTCCCGACCTGACGGCATGCCCGGACATCTCCTTCCACACACGCTTACACAAACAGTGTGCGCTACGGTCTATACATGGAAACAGAGGCAGATATTTTTATCCTCAGATCACGCTACATCCGAGTTGATGGCAAAAGGAGGAAGGAAAAACAAACAAAAACAAACAAGCAAACAAACAAACAAACAACACACCTGTGTAGCGAAAGGTCTAAAGAGGTGGAACAGAACGTAAAAAACCTGGCTGGGTGATCGGCGTGCACCTTTTTTAACGTGGGGTTCTCCCCGACCCCCCACCCCATCCCGAACTAGCTCCCCCCCCCCCCAATGCCACAGAAATCCGAACCGTCCCGGATGTGTTCGTGGGGATATTTACATAGTATCGGGCGGCACGAAAAGAAAGGCGTACAGGTCCGCTCACCCCAGGTGCGCCCGAACAGGCACGCCACATCAAATGGCGTTCACGTCAAAACGACAAGAGGAACAAGACCGGGCGGCGACGGAGACAAAAAAAAAAAAAAAAAAAAAGAAAAGAGGGAAAATTCGTTTCAGAGGGTCTTTTGTTGCTTTGCTGTACGTCTCTTCAGGGGATCCCCCTTTACACACACACACACACACACACACACACACACACACACACACACACACACTTCACAGCGCTGTACAGAATCCCCAGGCAACACGGGACTATTTTTATTACTCCACTTTGAAATTTCAGGATGTGCAGGTTTTCACAGTGCCAGATGTACAGCCACGTGACACGCAGAGACATGGGACACGCCAGATGTGTGTGTGTGCGTGTGTGTTGTGGAGTGACTCTGGGTTTCCATCATTATTATTATTATTATTATTATTAGTAGTATATAATGCTGGAATGGAATACAAACAAGCTGAAGATTCGGCTGATAGACACGATGTTTTTTTTATCCTAAGGCCTAGTAGCCTCCCCGTATCTCTCTCTCACACACACACACACACACGCGCACAGATCAGAGAGACACACTTCGCTGTGCTTTACATTCTATTCTAGTTCCAATTAGACCAATGCTCTAATTACTGATTTCAGAAAAGAATTCTTTTGCAGCTCTAATAGAGACACACACACACACACACACACACACACACGGCTACGAGCTGTAGAGGCACATCAGTAACACATGGATTAACTCACATGCTCGGCTCTAATCTGCCTCAAGCAGCAGAGCCCACTCACGTGCCCTCAGAGGGAGAGAGGGTGTGTGTGTGTGTGTGTGTGTGTGTGTGTGTGTACGCATGTGCGTGATCATATAAAGCTTTTGTACATCGTGAGTTCAGATAACGCTGAGCCGTATCCCCTCCACCCCCACTCTCTTCTATTCTAATAAAACACACACACGCACAATAAAAGAGAAGACAGCTGCTGCCAGATGTTAACGGAAACCCGTTCTGCCTCTTTGAAGAGACGCTTCTGTCGCATGCACTCGCGTTCTCGCCAAAACGCGCCCCCGCGCGCTCCGAGCGGACCGGCGCCCACGAACACACGCCGGCGCGTCGACAATCGCAAAGCACGCACCTGCAGTCGCGGACACGCCCCCGGACACTGGCGTGAGCAAACACTCAGTCGCGCACCTGCGCTCGCGAAAGTACTCGCACTCGAACTCGAGACGGGACCACAGGCGACACGCGATGCGCGACTCGGCGGCCTCGCCTGATTGGCCGACCTTCGGTTTAAGAATATTGGTCACGTGACGGCTTATAGGTTTCTCGGAGAGACGTTCGCCCTTCGTGTGGTCTCCGAATTCACCGATTAACACGATAGCGTGCCACCCGCGCCTCAACCCTCGCACTTTATTCAAAACGGCGGTCGCTTGACGAGCGACAACTCTGCCGAGTGTGTCGTTCCGGCTCCGGGGGGCAACGTCGTGCTCGCTCGCGGCCGTTCTCCAGAAACACGACTCGGCTCGGCGCCAGAAACTGATTGCTGATGTGGAGCAGATAAACGCACAACAGAACGCTCCTCCCAGCGTGCTCGGCGTGTCACCGGATCCTCACGGAAGGCGAGCGTGGTGAATCGGTGTCGTCTCGAACTAGGGGTTCGGTTACTGAAACGTGTGCTTGATGTAATGGAGGAGGAGTCCCGGTGACCTCTGGTGGTTCTCCCAGGGCCTCGTCGCGAATCGAGAAGCCTCGGGGAGAAACGCAGGAGTGAGGAACTCGCATGTGTGTGTGTGTGTGTGATGTTCTGGCCAGAGATCGAGCCTTGCTAAGCTGCTTTTGCCAGCCAAGAAAAGCTTACACCACACCAGAACAGAACAAATAGCCCCCCCCCCCCACACACACACACACACACACACTCACACTCTCTTACACTTCCTGTGTGTGTATAATAGTGTTACAACTCTGCTAATCATGGAACAAAACATTACATTTTCACTAGTAAGTTGCTGCTTCCTTCACAGAAAGAAAGAAAGAAAACAAAAAAGATTCGGACCAATCGGAGAGAGCCACTAACCTTTGACCAATAGGGTCAGTCGGTCAGACTGACACCGCATAGCAACAAGTAGCTGATTGGATGTTTAGAAACTGGGACGTGCAGCACGTGTTTTTCCGTTTTTGTCACTAGCTAAAACGAAAAGCTTCAAGACTAAAACTAATAATAATAATAATAATAATAATAATAATAATGTTCTACGCTAAAAATAAAGCGCTGGAAGTGCGTGAGGTGAAGGTGTTTGCGCGCGTGTTACAGCGTGTAATGCGGTCTCACGCCTTTCATCTTCCTATACGGCGGCGGCCATTTTGTGTCCATCAGGGCCTATATGTGAGATGTCTTTGAGTGTGTGTGTGTGTGTGTGTGTGTGTGTGTGTGTGTGGCCACCGGGTGCATATATGCGAGAGCTGATTGCGTGCTGTTTACAGTCTGCGTCTTGCCACTTCCTGTTCCTCTTTTAAGTGGTTGTTCCTGTCTTCTTTAGACTTCAAAAAAGGTTGTACCACAAAAAAGGAGAGAGAGAGAGGGGAGAGAGAAACAAAAAAAAAAAACCCTGTCAGACTTAAACAAAAATCAGAATGATTCGCTCGCACAAACTGTTTCGAGTCGCTACTCCGCGTCACCCGGCGCGACTTCGGCCTCGCTGCGTCGTACTCGACCGTCCCGATCTCGGGGCCGACACACGGAGAGATGAAAACAAGCGTGCGGGCGTGAAAACGTGACACTGCGTGAGAACCTTTTGCATGACCATGCAAAACCTGACGCAAAACGGACACCGCTTTCGTTTTCATTTCTGTCTTTGTGGGGGTGGAGGTGGAGAGGGGGGTTGTGGAAACTAAACTTTTTTTTTCCCAGAAACGAGTCGGACGAAAGCCGACTCGCGTCTAATCGTGCATGTTCTCAGGAGGCCTGTGGTGGAGATCGGCGACGTTCAAAGAGGATATGCAGACCTCAAAAACAAATATCTGGTGAGCGTGTGAGGAAACAATAGCGGCGCGCTTCGTCTTCCTGTGTGCACGGAGCGGGTGGCGAGAAATAGCGTGACATCAGAGTGTCTAATGATGATACACGCCGTCTGGCTGATATCTCGCTGAACCGGCTGGCTTAGCTGGTAACACACACACACACACACACACACACACCCTGACAGTTCTGCTTTACTATAAATTGGCCATTTGGACAGAAACCCGTGCACCGTTTTGCTATTTCCACTTCGTATTTCTGTGGTCGGATATCTGCCCTGCGTACTTTCCCGACGCGCGCGTGACAGCTGAGAAAAGATACCATCGTTCACCTGACTGTTTCTGAGAACCCGGGCTCGTGTGCTACGCGTACGACCGTCTGGGGCGGAGATCGTCGAGTAGATCCGACCCGAGTGTCGAACGCGCTCCCAATACGGGTTCCCGCACGGAAATACATGTTAGGTCGGACCGGTGACGTGATCGCGGAGCCTGAAGGACGTCGGACTGAAACCGAGCTCTCCCACTGGAGACTCCTTCCGTAGATAGACGTCTCCTTGCAGACGACGTACATTTGTTTAAAATCGACGAGATCCGTTACCGTAGAGCCGACGACGTGCTAGACGGCGGTCGACGTCGTGACCGAGCGGGACCGGGCGGCGCCGCATCCCGTAATATTGACCCGACCAGCTAGAAGAATAAACGAAAGGCGGAGCTCCGCTCCTGCTCGGGGGACGGCGTATGAGACAGAGCAGGCACTCCGATGTAAAGCGATTCTTTGCCTTTTTGCGCAAGGTGTCACGTGACGGTAACGCGCGCTCTCTGCGGACTGTAATAGGAAACTGCAGCGGCGTTGCATAAGGCAGAGCCCGGGGTGAACGGAGCGGTTACACATTACAGAAGTGAGGCGAGTCGAGGGTTCACGTTTGCATGCCTGACGCATACTTGACCGAAATGTTTACGATATAATTACCGCGTATTACTTGACTGCACGTCGCTCGAGGCGTCGGGTTTTCGGACGGAAACCGGCGTACACGCGATTCTCCACGTATACGGGCTTTCCTGTCCGTGTGTATAAACCCGGGTGTTTTGCATGATGTGGAAAGAGCTTGAACTCACCGATTCTTCTCCAACTCGTTGTGTGTCGACCTGCACAAGAAACAACAAAAACGTTTTAAAACACACACACACACACAAATAAAAAGCAAGCGGCATAATAAAAGTCATCGTAAACGCCACGTCTGCATGCCGACTGTGCGGGGAGTTGCTCTCGGGCGCGAGGCTAGATTAGACCCAATCGTGTCACGTCAATGTATTCGCTCTAATCTGGGTGGGGGGATGGGTTATAGCGTTCACACAGTGTCTGGTTTGAGGTGCTCCAATCCAGATGTTAATCCCTCCTGTCTGTAATTCCACCCTTACTCATTACAAAGCAATGTTTAATTCAGAATCCTTCTATCTCGACCGCTAGAGGACACAAAACACATCCTATAGCACGACAACAACAAAAAATGGAGCGCCGATCATTTCAACCAAACCGTGTTCTTTTCATATTTACAGAGAAGCCAGTGGAGAGGGGGGGGGTGCAAAGACAAAGGAAGAATCTGCACTCTTAAGCTCGAGCACGTGAGGAAGTCCTCGTGCCCGGCCCACAAACCCCACCCCCTCTGGGCAACCGTGTTGTAAATAATGTAAAACGAGTCAGCCACTTGTGCGAGAGAGAGAGAGAGAGAGAGGGAGAAAAAAAAAGAGAAAGAGAGAGAGAGAAACGCTCCTCGGGCTCGGACGGCGTTTTATCCGACCCGCGCGATCCGGCACGAACGAGAGCGGAGGAGGAACGTGTGAAAAGGGGCAAGGGGGCAGAGTTTCTGCTTGGTGTCAGGGGTGCACACGTGTACCTCTTCCGCTTCCACTCGTGTGCGTGGGCAAGTGTAGGTGCGAATTCCTCCTCTTATCACCCTGCCGACTCTCACCGCCGTTCCCTTTCATCTGAGAGCAGGCCGCCGATGCACGCGGCACATTTTGGCAACACTACTGCGCTTCTGAGATTTGTTTTTTTTAAAATAAATAAATAAATAAATACAACCCAGAACACCCTCATCAATTTGCGCACCGAGTCACATGGGCTATTTTCAGAGTATATATCCCATGATCCCTTTCTTCAACGGTTCTTTGGATTGTGAGCTAATAAACTCCACTTGGAATCCCTTTCTGACAAGACCTTCATCAAACCTTAAGGGGTCTCTGGATCGCTACTGGGTTAGCTTCTCTGCAAAGAAACCTTGGTATCCTATTCGGAAACCCCTTCCGAGAGAACCTTCAAGGGTTCCTCTAGAATGACAAACGTGGACTTGCTCGCGGATATGGAGGATCCGCTATGACGCTGACCTGCCAAATGACAGTCCTGAACGTCTATCCTGTGCGGTCCGAATGCAGCCTGGGAAATTGTCGTGACAAGAAAACGCAAACTAGCCGAGGCCGCACGCATGACTGGAAACGACTGGAGAACAGACAAACAGAATGGAGACACGCACGGCATGTAATGATACTGTGCGTCCCAGAGGGCCTGCGATACACGGAGACACGCACGGCATGTAATGATACCTGTGCGTCCCAGAGGGCCTGCGATACACGCTATTATCACCTCTAATCGCTCTTTTTGCCCGTTCTCATTACAGCCCTATTGTGGCAGGGAGAGCTAGCACGCTCGCACAGGTATGCCGAGGGATCAGATAGCAGCGCCGCGGCTTGACGCTCTTTATTTCGACCCTCACGCGTGGAAGCTACTGTCCCCCCCCCATCGAGTTGTCACGATGTCTCGCCAGACAAGAAAGGCAGGAGAGAACCCTAACGTTCCCCTCCCCGCCACACAAGCCAAAGCGGCACACAAGCATCTGGAGGCACTCTGGTTTATGCAGGGGGTGAACGATTTAGATGGGAAGGAAGCCGTTTGGATTAAAAGGACACGGTTTAATAAATCACCGGATGATTATTATTATTATTAGGTTCGGGAGAGACGGCTCCTAAACATTTCTGTCCGAAGATGTCGTCATCATCGCTTGCACTTTAATAATGCAAATTGCAAAGGTGTACTTTTATCTTTAATATTTATATTAAAAAAAAAAAAAACAGCAAGTGGATGGAGAATTATCCTGAAGAAGAACTGCTCCAATTCACCTTGGCAGCAGGAGAACCAGAGCTTGCTGTAAATAAAACACGGCTAGGGATCGTGGGGAAAGTCACACCCTGACCAGGACAAACACTTTGTCCGAGTAATGCGTTTCAGCGTTACGCCCGGACTTTAACTCACGAAGATCGGCTAATTAAGTGATTTCTCGAATTATCTTTATTAGCCGACATTTGTCAGAATCTTGTGACCCGAAACCTTCGTTTTTCACCGATTCAGCGTTGCTCACACTCACAACAACAACATCAAAAACTAGTTCCACATTGTTTTTGATGGAATTCTTTTCATCGAGCCACTGTCCGGAAAGAATTCCTTTATGTGAAAGAATGTAAAGGGTGGAGATCCTTGGGCGGGGTCGTGAGTGAGCGAGTAAGTACGAGAAGCACCCAAGACGTATAAAGGAACGATGGACGCTCTTCGACGCCTGCGCTCGAAACTCAGCCAACGTTAACTGACCGGATCGTTGCCGCTATACGGCAAAATCTCAATCCGGAAAAAAAAAAAAAAAAAACGCTGCTCAGGTGTGTACAGCTCAGCTCAGTCGAACAGCAGCCGCGCGACCCGTTCTCACACACGCGCACAGTGTAACGTACTCTGTGTAACAGGTGTACGTTTTAGGTGCGGGATGGGAATTTCACCACGGCCCCTTAAACCCCCGCTGCTACTGCGTCGCCTTTTGACAATCAGCTGACGCGCCGCACGCGACCCCGAAACTCCTCCCCCTCTCAACACTGACACCTGCACGAGCGGGTTTATAACAAAAAAAAAAAAGAAAGAAAAAATAGAAAAGAAAAAAGGAAAGGACGCGCACGTGCATTTCAAACCACATTATAAACAAATGATAAATGTCCATTATAATAATAACAACGTGCAAAGAATAAATTATATATATATATATAAGCGTCCATGGGGTTGTACATATGACGTTACGCTTCTGCTTGTACAGTCGATAAAATAAACACCATTAACACCGCATTAAACAGGAATGAATCATAAACAAACAAACAAACCCAATACCTGTTGTGGCTGCTGTTGTGCTTCTTATTCCGCAGTTTTCTTTGTCTCTGGTAGTTGCTGGAGCTCTGAATAGACGGAAACGTCGAGGCGTATCCATGCTCGCACTCTGACCAAAACAAACAAACAAACAAACAATGACACGTCCATAAAGACAGAACACGCGTGTTGATAAACGGCCATGAAATGGCGACTCTGGGCTTGTGACCCGGGTCCGGTGTGTGCAGCTCGACGTGGCACGGACTCCACACCTCTCACACGGGATCACACCATGAGACAGATAGAGAGAAAGAAAGGAACTAGACAGATATAGAACATGCACCTCGGTCTCTTCTCTCGAGATACTCCGCAGCCTCCAGTAAGGTCTGGATGTTCAGCACCGCGGTCATGTCGATCAGACGTTGATTAGACTGTAGCGTGTGAAAGGGGGTTACGGTAACAAAAACACAACAAATCCGCGCCCCCCCAAAAAAGACACGGGTGTCGTTTCCAACGCGTTACGAGATCCCCGTGGATAGATCGGATGTTCTCTGTGTCAGACAGGCTGGATCGGATCGGACCAGCACGGCGCCGACCTGCTTCTGGTTCCGATATTATTCCTCCTCTTATCCGCTTTAGTTCGGGGAGCAAAAAAAAAAACCTCACGCTGTTCAAATCCTAACAGTTAAGAAGACTAAAAAGTGTATAAAATGAATACAAAATAATAATAAAAAAAATCCGCAGAAAGCTCAGCGCCTGTGAAGTGCTTGCAGCTCGCGCTCTCTCTCTCTCTCTCTCTCTCTCTCTCTCTCTGTGTCTGTGTCTCTCTCTCTGTGCTCCTGCAGTTTGTTTACTTAGCTTCACAGCTGAGGAGGGACCGCTGTGCGCATGTGCAGGCGAGCCCCAGCGCAAGGCATTCTGGGAAGTAGAGTCCGTCCGCGAAACCGACCATTCGACCATGTCACGGCGCACGTACGCGTTCTCGCACCTTTCTACATCTGTTTATTTATCTACGAAAGTCTTCACACGCACCAGCACCCGTATATACCCGTGTATTTTCATCCGTAAAACTATTTAAAACTATATTTTCATGATTCCCCCTCCACTCCAACTCATACACATACGTTGACGTCACAACATTTATTATTTAAAAAAAAAAAAACTAAACAAACCAATAAAACAGTTATTTTTAATTAATTTATTTATTTTTTGCTTAGGTTATAGTTTTATTTATTTTATTTTTATTTTTTTCCCCCAAACGAAACCTTTTCGTGTAGTTTCTATCACAACTTCAAAGTCCCGGAACTCGACCGCTTCCCAGAGGTCCCAGGCCCAGCAACACGTGACGTCACAGACCGCCCGCGCCTTTCATTGGAGCTAGCGTCGCTGCGGGCGTGACCACGAGCGCCGGGCTTGACCAATGAGAGCGGCGAAAAGTTCTCATGCGGAAGCCATGTGAGCACTCCCACACATGCACACCAGGAAGCAGATATGGGAAGTTTAAACATTAAAGACCACGCAGAAGAAATGAACCGGCGGGGGGGATAAATGCGTAACGGCCGACGTGTTAAACTTACTTTGCACGTACATTCTTCGAACGTAAACGTAAAGAAGATTATTATTAATATTATTATTATTATTATTATTATTATTATTATTATTATTATTATTATTCAAATAGCAACCAGCCTCGTATTAAACATGCAAACCTGGACATTGCTTTAGATAGATTGAGGCATACAGAAAAAAGTGTCATGAAATCTGATTCACAGCATAATCAGACCATGCATCCATCCATCCATCCATCCATCTTCTACCGCTTACTCCTGTTCAGGGTCTCGGGGAACCTGGAGCCTATCCCAGGAAGCATCGGGTACAAGGCGGGGTACACCCTGGACAGGGTGCCAGTCCATCGCAGGGCACAATCACACACACACACACACACCCATTCATACACTACGGACACTTTAGACACGCCCATCAGCCTACCATGCATGTGTTTGGACTGGAGGAGGAAACCGGAGTACCCGGAGGAAACCCCCGCAGCACGGGGAGAACATGCAAACTCCACATACACACACACAGTTCCCCAGCGGAACTTGGACCCTGGAGGTGAACCTGCTAACCACTAAGCCACAGTGCGCCCATAATTAAACATAATCTTTATATATATATATATATATATATATATATATATATATATATATATATATATATATATATAAAATGTCAGATTATTATTATTATTATTTAAAAACTGCCAGTCTGTGTGTTATACCTCGACATATACACCACCCCATAACCTACTGCACGCTTGAACACGATTGAAACTAGCTCTTGCACCATTGAAGCTGTCTGAACCCCCCTAAAAACGCACTGTTCTGGGGTTTGTTTGTTTTTTTAGTGGAAGTGTATTTATAATATGCATTAGAACCCAAGCACTAAACCTTAGGCCTATAAGTTCTATAAACTGCTATAAAACTGTATATGTATTATATATAATCAGGTGAATGTTCATGGACATGCAACACATAAGAAGAGTTGAGAAAAGTGGAGGACTTTATAGAAGAAAATGGGATGGGGAGGGGGTGACAATACTCTGTCCAATACATGTCCACGGATGGATGGATGGATGGATGGAGTAAGGGACTGAACCTGTGCCATGAACCAATATAACAGATATTATTAATGAACAGGAATCTAAATGTGGAAGGAGAGGAGGAGGAAGATGATGAAGATGGGGGGTAACCCAGTGCACGCACGCACGCACGCTCGCTCGCTCGCGCGCGCACTGCGCTCCTTGTTGTGCTCGCGTGAACTCGCTCCTTTGTTGTCTCAGTCTGTTGTCCGTGTAACGCAGGTGCTTCCGGCAACCTGACCACGCACACCCGGTGAAGAAGCGCACACACGCACGCGCACGCACGCACACGCACGCACATCACTTACTTCCATCCTTCCTCTCGGCTCTCTCAATGTAGCTGGCCGCCTGCAGCAGGACCTGCACGTTCTGTAGGAAAGTGCTGATGGGAGATTCCCTGGAGCCGAAAACCGCACTAAAAGGACACGCGTCCAGCTCCCGGCTCTCCGAGTCGTCGCTCCTGGGGTCTTGTGTTTGCCTCTCAGTCCTCAGCATCTTTATTTATTTAGCGAATGGCTTTGTGCTGGTTTCGCAGAACTCCTGTGCGTGATGCCGCGCGGAGAGACGCTGAATGTGACGCGCACTTTTTCTCCCAGTGCTGGATGAGAGAGAGGGAGAGAGGGGGGGGAGATCACTGATCAGAGAGATGCAGGGTCCTAGCGCCTGCATGTGATGTAAACTCCGCCTTGTGCTCCTAGTAGACCCCGCCCTCACCTATCCCCTCCTACCAAACGCGTTTTAATCAGCTCTCGATCCCCCTCTATCACGGTATATAACATTTCGAGCGCAATGGGTCACCACACATTGGGACACCGATGACTCCGCCGACTCGCCCCCGACCGGCATTTCTCAACCGCGATCGGGTCCGAAATCTTTCTGACATTATACGCCATGGGCATTTTAATTTTACCGCTTGATCAGACGCGTTTCTGTCACGGCGCGTCAAGCAGGATCGTCGGCCCGACGGTGGATTCATTTATTTTAAATTCGTTAACAATTCCAAAACACTGACATAAGTCAAGACGTGACACGTACGGTCTCTCGCTACCGCCGAGACGGACCAACCGTTTCAATGACCTCATTCTGCACTGCGGCTTCTGATCTGTCAGAATCTGAAGCGCCCCGACGGCCAACGTTCTAAAAATCCACAGTACTAACTCTCGAGTATGGCTTAGCCCCGGGCTGTGACGTTATTGGCTGTTTAAAAAGGGGGAGGAGACACTCATTATGTCCCGCCCTGACTCCCTGTTTCAGTGTAAATTACGCCAGAACTTCACGCGGACTTTCGCCAACCGTCCAAATAACGTTCAAAATCGCTAACGGGAGTAATCATTCGAGAGCCACAACAGCAATAACAAGCTTTGAGGGTCTTTTCTTCAGGGGATTATTCCATAATGTTCCACAGCGAGTATGCGGTCTTCACATAACATCTAGTTCGTCTGATTTACTGAACGGAGGAGGTTCTGAGAGGCAGTCTGAGGGAAGTTCTAACATCTCTTGCTTTAGCGTTGCAGCTTTAGCCTTTTAGCCATGCGGACATGCCAGGACAGCAGCGCCACGCTCGCCGAGTGCACTTCAAAGTGTCCGAGCTTTGATGTGCAGTTCACAGAGAGCATGAAAGCAGGATGCAGAGGAGCTCTCACTCTGCAAATCAAGACCGTGGCCTTCAGCATGTGTGTGTGTGTGTGTGTGAGTACTGGGTGTATCTTGACTACAAAGTGGTTCATCTTTTTTGGATCTAGGGATCAAAGGAGCTATTGTGTGTCCTTCAGCCGAGTATGGCCGGGATCAAGTGCGCCAAGTGGAACCGCTGGTGCCATTGCGTGCGTGTCAACTGTGTGTCTCATTGTATATCGTGAGCATTATAGATTAACAAACACACTTGTTTATTAGCTCGCTTAACTCCCTAGCATGCTAACTAGCCACTCTGGAACAGGGACACAGATCTACGTAACAGATTAAACAGCAGATTAAAAGTGTGAACTATTTCGTTTTTTAGATTTATGAGTCTGTCATTTGCCAAAAACATAACGCCCTTCCTGTGAGATAATGACGTTTTCCGAAAGCTAGTAAACATGTCCTTTGATGCATGTTGTGCGATCTGGCTTCAGAAGGGCCGTGTCTGATAGTGAGACATGGTCTAAGTAGGGCTCTTTCGCTTCGCTTTGCAGGTGTGTCATGCCTGTAATGACACATTCGAGCCGGGTAGTCTTGCTCCCGCCTCGCCATCTAGCCATTAAATCCGGCTTTACGCCTTCTAATTAAAGGGGCTGTCCTGGAGTGCACAGGCTTCACGCTAACAGCTATATGACTAGCCAGACCCTCGGGCTCCTCCGAGTCATTCCTTGAGTTTGGACCAGGAGTCGTGACGATGACCCCTGACCCCTTTGGCGTGCAGGAGGATGCTCGGGTCTATTTTCCCTCCACGTTGTTTATGTTTCTTTTTAGCGTTTTATAAAACCGGGTTAAACGAGACGTCTGTTACTGAAGAGTGAGCAGAACAGAACCTACGAGTAAACACAACGATTCAGTCAGATCGTTCAGAGTGCCGCCGAAGAATCAGAAAACGACAGGGAGCCGACGTTTTACGGCCCAATATCCCGTGATTCTCTCTGTGGAGGCATCGAGGAAGCTGTTGCATTAGTCAAAACGCCACAGTGGAGTCCTAAAGGAAATCAGCCGGGCGAATGTTCTCGGAAACGACTAGAGAGATTTTGATTTCATATCGTATACCGTGGAACTGGAGCGCCACTGGAACGTCATGGAAACGGTGTGTTGTGAAACGGTGAAGCGCTACAATACCACGAGGGACTCATTTCCTTTAATTACTAAGTACTTAGCTCACCGTTTCCTGGTAACATGACAAACTATGATTTTTTTTCTTCCATAGAAACCAAAAAAAAAGAAACTGACTTGTTTCTTGGATGTCCCACTATTACAATTTTTTAAAAGAACGACGTGTCGTTTTTTAAAATATTTTTTTAAAAACGTACCTGCTGTCGAATAAGAGGGACAAAACACTTTAGGACATGCAACCTCAGGGTGGTAAAGGGTCAAAGGAACGCCATTCCAGTATTCGTTTCGGTGACTGGACATTAATGTGTAATCCGTACGTGAATTTGCGTGTTCTACTTGGGAACGTGAAAACGATCCACTCGCTGTTCAAGTGTTTAGAGCTGTACAGGCTGTCGCTAGGCAACCGTAAGGCATGAAGCTAGCTTATGACTTCAGCATGAGTTTTTTTAAACTAGATTTTTCCGGTCGTTTACGGAGAGCGTACATTCACAGTGACCGTACGAACGACTCGAACACATCAGGAATGTCGACATTTCCCTCAGATGTGCAGCTACGTCGTCACGAAAGGACTCTGAAAAGACTCTAAACGTACATTTAAGATCGGCCGCTAACCCAAGTTCTTACGCGTTCCGCCACGTCGAGAAACATCGACCGTGTCGTCACGACTCCACATCTACGACAGAAGACCGTATGCTGACTTTCAAAGCCGCGAATAAACCAGGACGGGCCGTTTATATGCGATCGTCCCATAAACACCGTGTCTCCATTCGAATGCAGAATAAACTACGGTCGACTGCGGCTCATAAACAGCCTCTATTCTCTAGAGTTTTCCACTAAAAGGAATCGTAAACCTTGGACCTCCCAGCATGCAGGGTGTGTGTACATAAAAGTAGCACGGGCTCTGTTTCGCTGTGTGTTTGTGTGTGTGTTTTCTGGAGTTTGACTAACCTTCTTAGCATATGGTCAGCTCAGCTGGAGAGTGTATGGACACCGGATGGGGTGTGTTTACATTTAAAACCTGGTTGTTGGGACACCCGAGTCAGCGCAAGGCTCTCTGCGTTCTCTCTGCGTTTCTTGGACTATGTTTGTCCTTCATGTTTATTCATTTGACAGATTGCCCTAGCAAAGCTATTACCGTGTATTGTTTTTTTGGTTTTTTTTTGCAAGTCTCTGTAACACCAACAAATGTCAGTCAGCCAAGAGATATTTCCTTGTTTAATTCTTTGTGGACTTGAACGGTGTGGATTTCTTTCCGAGCAGAGAGACAACATTACAGTAGACACGGGCTGAGATTGTTGGGGACGATTATCCTCTGGTAAACGGGGTAGTGTCAGAAGACGAGAGTCACGTTACATTACGTTACGTTACGTTCCACGTAAAGCGATTTACAACTGAGGCAGGATACAGTCGAAGTGTACAACTGAGGACTTGAGGGCCACGGTGTTCTTTCCTGCTCTTATCTGATGGTATTCTGGGTGGCCCTTTGGGAAGGACTTCCTGGATATTATCCGAGTTGTTTTTCCTCACCCAGTACTACGTAATACCTTTGACATTTTGAGAACACAGGAAATGCTCATACACCTGAACTACGTACAGTATTCGTCTTAGCAGATTCTAGCAGAACGGATATGGGATGTCACTTTAGACATTAGATGTAAGGACAAGAGGGTTAGGAGATTAGCAGTTAGCACGATTGCCTCGTGCCTCTGGGTTTCGAATCCCGCTTCCGCCCCGTGTCCATGGAATTTGCACGTTCTTCCCTCACTTTGGGGGTTTCCTCATCTAGTCCAAAGACACGCAATGTCGGCTGATTAATTGACATCTCTAAATTGTCAATAGTGTGTGAATGTGTGTGAGATGGTTGGGCACCCCGTCCAGGGTGTCCCAAGCCTATGTACAGGATAAGCACTATGTTAATTGGATGGATGGATGGATGGATGGATATAAGGACAAGCTTTAAAAAAGAGTAAGATCGGCTTCAGCTAGTTAGAGATAATGAGCAACGATGAGCTTCATGTGCTGATCGGTTTGAGCGTGAGAGCCGGCCAGACTAAAGGACTAAAGCGCCGCTGCATCACTATCAGTTTTAAGAAGAAAAGAGGGGAAAAAAGGGTCATTTTGAATTTCATGGCCTAAAAGACGTCTCAAAAAAGTTGGGACTCTCTCTGGCGATTTCTTCTTGGTAAAAGAAGCGCAGGTTTAGCTCTCTGACAGGAACGTGACGTCACTCGGCACGAGTCTCACGCGCACACGCGCACGTCGACACGAAGAGGAACCCGACGGACGTGCGCGAGACATTCTCCTCCCAAGGGCAGAACCTTGCTTCAGAGCCTATTGTTTGTTGTCCAATGTTCACAAAACAGGGACATCTGGACTGTGTGTGTGTGTGTGTGTGTGATGGAGCGGGGGATGGGCCCAGGGTGTTGCAGACAGTCTGTCACCTCAGTCAGTAGTGAAGTGAAGGGCTAACCTGTTATTACACACACACACACACCTCTCACATCTCACATCTCACACATCTCTTTGATGAGGCGTGCAACACCCGGGGTCTTCTGGCATCAAGACAGTTAGAGCGGGAAAAAAAAAAGATATGATTACAGAGAGACCAAGTCGTTTGTGGCGTTTTGGCAAAACGATCACAACATTTATCAAGGTTTGCTATCGAACTGGAAGAACAAAAAGTCTCGTGAAAGCTCTGGCCTCTATGATATTTCCATTTAACACTTTAAAAATGAGAAGTAGGGACAAAATATATCAAATATTAGCAAGCAAATACGAGTTTATTTCGTTTCAGGAAGGAGTCTCCAGTGTCAGTGTTCTGTAACCGTCGAGAGGTTTTCCTGTCTTGTCTCGTTAACGTCTCAACATTAAAGCCAACGTTAATATTTCAAAATGTACGGAACGCTAACCAGTGCGGACGTGATTCTGAGCACGTGCTGTCTGTCTGTCTGTCTGTCTTACTGGCGCTCACCTGAGAGACAGGTACGTACAGGTGAATGAGCTGAAAAGCTCAGAAATTACTCATTCCCTGCTAGAAATGTGACTACCGCTAGAACTTACTGTACGATTAAACAAACAAACAAAAAAAAACCCCACAAGTGCCAGTCGGGAGATTTTATGTTCCTTGGCAAAACATTTGCATACCGGCATTTTCTACCATAAAATCGTGATTTCCTTCTTTACATCAGAAGCTTCGCTATAGGCTTAGGAAAATGTGATGAGGTTAAGCTAACAGGATAATGTATACAAGGGAAGAAAAAAACATCTATAAAACACGATATCATAACTTCAATCTAACCTATTTAGCATCTAGCTGATAACATGCTAACTAATCAGCTAATTCTGGCTTTAGCGAACACATGCTTTGGACGGCGTACATATGTAGATACTCTTTCTTTAAAAAAAAAAAAGAGAGAGAGAATGTCATAACTTTGGTCTAGCTGATTTGATAGCTAGCTAGTAGCCTGCTAGCTTGTCAGCTAATTGTGGCTTTTACTTTCAAGCAAGTAATGGTCGTCAGAGTGACTTCCGAAGCATGTTTTGGACGGCGTATTTAGATACTGTTTCTCTAGGAAAGAGAGTATCATAGATCTGGTCTCGCTAATGTCCTAGCTCGCTAATAACCAGCTAGTTCACTGCTGATAGCGCACGGTGTCAGAGGATGTGTGTTTTTGTAGTGTATTTAATGCGAAGCTAATGGCCTAGCTTCCTGGCTAAGAGACACTAATATGGCCGCTAGGTACATGCTAGCTAACTTTTATTTGATTTAGCAATCATGTCATCCCAGGTGACTCACTACTCACAGCTGTTTCTTGGTATTAAAGATGAAGCATTCTCGCAGTGCGTTGTGGGTAACACATATGACCACTCGCAAATAGCTTTATATTAGACAGATTTGATGGTATCTAGAGGGGACGTTATTAAGAATACTACGCAGACATGAACACGAGAGAGAGAGAGAGAGATGTTGGACAATTCCTGTGGCCAAATACAGAAATGTTGGGTATCTGTGGTGACCCAGTTGTCTTCATACTTCCTTCCTTTGAGCGTTGCAGTCACTCACACATGCACATTCACAGCTCCATTCTGTGGTTAACGATTGTGACACGATGACAGGAATATTACAGCTCATATGTCAGGTCTCTCTCTAACTGTCTGTCTCTCTCTCTGTGTCTGTCTGTCTCTGTATCTCTCCCTCTTGCTGTTTATTTGTCTGTTCTTCTCTTTGTCTCTGTCTCTCTCTCTGTTTGTCTGTCTAACACTTTATCTCCTTCTTTCTGACTTTGTGTTCCTGTCTTTCTCTCCCTCTCTGTTTCTTTCTCTGTTTCTCTCTCTCTCTCTCTTTTTGTTTGCCTGTCTGTCTCTCTATATCTCTTTCTCTCTCCCTCTCTCTCTGTCTTGCCCTCTGTCTGCCTGTCTCTCTCCCCCCCTCCATCTGTCTCTCTCTCTCCATGTCTCTGTTTGTCTGTCTCTTTATCTCAGTTTCCGTCTCTGTCTTACTGTCTCTCTTTCTCTCCCTCTCTCTGTTTCTTTCTCTGTCTCTTTTTCTCTTTCTTCGTTTGCCTGTCTGTCTCTCTAGATCTTTCTGTCTGCCTGTCTCTCTCTCTCTCCCTCCATGTCTCTGTTTGTGTCTGTCTCTTTATCTCTCAGTTTCCGTCTCTGTCTTACTGTCTCTCTTTCTCTCCCTCTCTCTGTTTCTTTCTCTGTCTCTTTTTCTCCTTCTTATTATTTGGGGAAAATTCAGTGTTCTGACACACTCGAGCCTAAATGGGTACGGAATGAATGAATGAATGAATAAATAAATAAATAAATAAATAAATACATGCCCTGTGTTTCTTGTGTGTCACCAGACTTTTATTGTCTTTCCTGTCGTATTTCTCCAAATGTGAGCTCCACACCCACGGGGCATCAGCGCAAGAAGGCCTAGTCAGTGTGTTTTTGCACCCTTGAGATGGATGCGGTTGAGGTTAGCCACATGTGGGTGGAAGTGCACAGCATCCGCAGGCACACACAAAACACACAAAACACACACACACACACACACACACACACACACCCAAAAGCGTACTATGCACACGTCAGTATTTTATAACTAATCCCTAGTACTATTAAAAGTATTAATCATGTTAATCATCTTGAATATCACCACAGTACATTTTTTCATTCCCAGCCCAACCTTTAACAGTACGTCCATCCACACACGCCTCCTGTAGATTTCCCGATTCCTTCTTTCCCTCGAGCTCCTCCCTTTGCCATGCCCATTCCAATCATTACCACCTGGTTCCATTTTAATCACACCTGCTTCTACTATCATTAGCCTCCGTATCACGCACCCTCTGCACAGTCTGTAATGTTATGTACGTCTAGCTATTACTCTATAAGCCATTGTTCTCCGGCGTTCCCCCCCCTCCCCCCTCCCGAACGTCACGTTTGTTTGTTTTAGTTTCCTAAGGTGTGTCTGATTCAGGAGGCCTCGATGATGTCTCGCTGACTGCTGTGTCATGAGTCACTGGTAGTTGTGAAGGTGTGAAAAGCAGCGATGTGTCAAAACATTGTCAGAATAGCAACAGGTGAGTGCTAGCTGGTGGTTAGCAGTTAGCTAACAGACTTGCAGAGCTTAGAGCAGTGCTCACCAAGCCTGTTATTGGAGAGATACCTTCCTGAAGACTTCAGCTCCAGCCATAATGGTGCCCACCTGACAATCTAATCACAGCTGATGAAGAACTTATTACGGCAGTGTTAGCTTTTGGCAGGAGATGAAACCGGCAGGAAGGTAGATCTCCAGGAAGACATCTGGTGAGCACTGATCCAGAGGATTCTTGTCATGAGGTTGTCAAGCTTCAAGACGGACCCATTAAACCAACACCCCGTCCTTTATAACGAGTAGAACGTAAGCATTGCATTAAGGCTCGCATTAAATATTGTCATGAGTTCGATTCCCGTCGACGTGTCGCATGTAATTGGCCGTGCTTGTTGGGTTGTAGGGGCATACGGTCAATCACTAGCCAATCAAGGGAGTCTGTGAGCTTGTGTTCTGTATGTAGAAGAGGGTAGATAGCACTGTCCTCTGAGTGTGTTCAGCTGCCCCGTGATGCAGCACGACCAGCATTTAGAAATGATGCAGTTGGCTGGATTCACATGTCTCGGAAGAAACATTTGACAGCCTTCACACTCCCCATTTGGTAGCGGAGCGCTAACTTAGTGACAAAAATAGAAGCTCTTGGTCTAAACTTCTCTCCAGTCTCTGGAGAGACAAAAACGGGAACTTTTCGGCCTTGAACATCATGACGTTTGGTGAAAAAAATGGCAAGGAACCCCCTCTCCAGCTTCAGGCCAAAACCTGCTTGCCTCTGCCAGGAGGTTAAGACTCAGGTTAAGGTGGATACACCAAGCATGCATACAAACCCCCTCGGGGTCTGGATCCTTCACAAACCTAAAAATATAACGCAGCTTAAAATAGTTTGCATGGAACAGGAATGCAAGATCCTCTATAAACGTTTCCTGGTTAGACATTACAGGAAGAGGCTCTGTGCTCTTACTTCCTCCTAGGAGACGGTTAATTTTGACTCAACTGGATATCTAGGTTGCATCCCTGTATGTGTAAGCACAGAGTATTCATTTGAAATGGCTTTGTAGAATTCTGCACTCGACTGGGTATGGAACTGCCTCACTTGAGTCTGACTGCGGTCATGATTTGTGGTACAGCCATTATAAAGAGATTCAGCACATCCAACTTCTGAGTCATGATATTTTTTTTACAATCTGTTAGAGAAAGAGAGAGAGAGAGAGAGAGAGAGAGAGAAGAAGCTGGAACCTCATCGTATAATCAACACCTTTCTACTCCTTTGGATTAGCAGATGGACAAATAAACAGAAAAGAGATGTGTTATCCTACACCACGGCTCAGAAATAACGGGCTATGTATAGTTTTGGTTGAAAAAACCCCAAACATTAGCGATAAACCATTCCGAGGTAAAAAAAAAAAAAAAAAAAAAAACAAAGAGCTTGAGTTGTAGGGTAAATCGAAAATATTTAGAAATAAAACCTGACCGATTATTCATCACCGCCGTCTGAAACAAGGGTGACATCATTATCCACGACCTTTAACCTGCCCCAGATCATCTCGGTGACATTTTTAAGCACCCCACTTAGCACTACTGTCTCCACCGCACCCTAAACTCAGAGATATACGAACCCCCCCCCCACACACACACACACACACACGCACATCCACTTCAGAACCCTGGCGTTCTACATTATTACACATATTTCGAGCACGTTCCTACACACATCACACGCGCCGAGGAAAATACCAGCAGTCCCGCTGCTCCGTAATCTTTAATCAATGTCCCTCGAATGTCCCCTTCCCCCTTTACCACCCCCACCTCTACCACCTCCCCTTCACCCCTTCTTTCCTCGGGGTCAGGGTTTTGTGTCTCCCACAATACAAGACTAATAGGACTGAAGGGAGGGACAAAGGTGTAGTGTGAAGTGCAGAAGGGGACGTTTAAACGTGGTTCGCTCTTGAAACCAGGGTCCCATCCGTAATTCGAGGTTCCCTCCTACTGCGCTCATCTGCAGCGGTCGTGGCTTTCCCTTATTCACAGAGCGTCACCAAGCGCATTGTTCAGGATGTCTTTAGTACAAGGTCACGGACTGCAGACTTTGTAGGACAGATGGTGGACCATAACTGACGTAAAACAGTGCTGAATTGAAATTCAATTTGTACGACTAGATACTTATATATATATTTATATACCGATATACACTAATCGTTATAAATTCCATAGGCTTACGTGTCAAGCATAGCTATGTCCAGAATATGTAGCTAAAAAAAGCTAATTTATAGGGTATTTATAAGATCAAATACAACGTCACGCTACACCATACGGATCATGATATTTAGCTTTGCTAATAGAGCGGAACAAATTTTCACAATTTCATCAAGACTTGAAGGTCCAATCCAAAATTCCAACATTAAAATGAGATGCTATGCTTTCAGCGTACTTTATAGTTATATTACATAGTCATCTTGCCCAGCCCTATCATTTACAACTATACATTTTAAAGTTCACGGGATAGCTACTTTTATAACCTATTAACTCATGATCTTATATTTCTTCAGTGAAATAAAATGTTATTATTAGCGCTTATAGGTACTGTGGGATGAGAAACCTTTCACATGTAGCGTGGATGAAATATGGATACAATTTTCCTCGCTGCTACATTCTGGACTAACTGGAATGTCTTGATAAACCTACTGGAAAATTCAGACAGCAAGGTATTACAATAGTCGAACCTGCATATGACAAAAGTAGGAGCTCGTTTTTCCACATCGCATATAATGCAACTGAAAGGTCATCCAGAGTTACTACATAATCAGTGTGACAGAGGGCTCGGTCACGATTGCGGCTTTTCCTCGTGACAGTCAGAAAAGTATTTTTTAGCTGCCTGTGGCCATGACGACAAGTTTATGTATCTTGTCAGAATGAAATACCAGGAAGTTACTCAACATCATTGTATACGTACAGTATATAATATATATATGTAACCTAAAAAACTAAAAGTACACACTTCAAATATGTTAATGTATGTTTACAGCTCAAGTCTGAATATTTCGGACTTTATATTTATAATTTAATATGAAATGAAGTCCTCTGTTTTGCCCTTTATATCACAATTAGACTGTATATTTTACATTCGTAAAACTACATACTAGTATGACATAAGTAATATTGAATTCTAGTTATACTCATGTCTCTATAATTGTACCTACAAAATATTAGCAAATACATTTATACTTGATTTTGATCATTTCTACGTATATCGTCTCGTAAACAAACGTATTATATATAACTACATACAGTAAGCCTACTGTATATACAAAACTGCACGCTTACATTTAGAGCTAATGTACAGTTAAATTGTTCATACTTACAATAAATTGTTTCATAATTTCATAAATTGTTGTTCATAGTACAAGAAGTTGCTAGCATCATTATGTACATCATTTATGTTTAACCTAAAAAACTTAAACTATACACTGAAAATTTCTAAGTGTATGTTTAGAGCTCAATTCTGAATATATCTGACTTCTATATAAAATGCAGTCCTCTGTTTTGTCCTTTATAACACAATTATACTGTACAGTTTACATTTATAGAACTACACACACTAGTAGTACGAGTTAATATTTAAAAATGTTTATTATTATTTAAAAAAAACAACAACAGTCTTTATAAGTGTCTATTTATAATTGTACCTCTAATATATAAGCATGTGCACTATATACAGTAAGTTTCTATACAAAACTACTGTATATACTTGCGTTTAGAACTAACGCATTACGACATATATTTTATAGTTAAATTTATCGTTAAATTGATCCATTTTCATACTTATAACTATATACTGAAAAGTACCAAGTTCAAATTGTATACTATTTAGCACCAACTTGAAAGACATAAGACAATATGCTAATAACTTTATACATGCTACTACACTGTATTGCTCAAGTTTAGGACAATGTAAACATATTATAAATATTATCAAACTACATATCTTTGTAACCATATTATCTAATTGGGAGCATTTACAGTAGTAGTTAGAAACTGATTAATATATATATATATAAATTTTGTAATTATACACATCATAAGTCTATGATTTTTTATTATGTGAAAAAAGAAGTTACCGTTTTTTTAATTATAGAATTATATATATATATATATATGAGACTAGCTTTATATTAAAATATCAATAATTCACCAAATAATAATGCATGTTCGAGTAAAGTAATAATATCCATTCATGTATAATTCACAATCCTAAAATAGCAACTAGAGTGTGTGATCAATCGTGAGACACACAACGATCATGTCCGGAAGAATGGGGGTGGAGGAGAGAGAGATAAAGAGAGAGAGAGAGAGAGAGAGAGAGAGAGAGAGAGAGAGAGAGAGAGAGAGAGATGTGTGGACAGTCTTTGCTGTAGGAGGACCTTTCATTTTCTCTAAGCATTGTGGAGTTAGAGGGCTCGATTCTAGAGACATTAGTTTGTGTGTGCGTGTAGGGGTGGGGGTGATGCCTAGACAAAAGCGCAGATGGCCTTCAGTGGGTGAGTGTGTGGCGAAGAGCAACAGAGAGAAAGAGAGGAACTCCAAATTTTATAAACACACACACACACACCAAGTATATTAGTGCCAGTGAAGACCTGAAAAGTGTGATAGCGAAATATGAACATCTCAGTGTGTGTGTGTGTGTGTGTGTGTGTGTGTGTGTGTGTGTGTGTATGTGCGGACAGAGTGTTCTTGGCTCGCTCTGTCTCTGCGAGTTAGTCTGGTATGCCATGTGGCATTAACACCCAGTTCCCACTGCCCTGATCTGGTAACACACACACACACACACACACACACACCCCTGATATCACAGTGTCTGATCCTGGGAGTGAACAATCGCACATGTAGAATCAGGTTACTGACCAGTGGCCTTGTTTTCTCCACACAATGGAATTCAGTGTGACCTCCTGGCTTATATCTTATACACACACACACACACACACACACACACACACACACACACACACACACACACAATAGGACTGCTTCATAGGGTGGACTGTGACACTGTGTTGGCTAGGACTGGCCAGGCAATCTGTGTATAGTGTGTGTGTGTGTGTGTTGGCTCAGGTATCTCAACAGTGTCTCAATCAGTGTAGTGTTACTGTAAGGTGTGTGTGTGTGTGTGTGTGTGCTTGAGAGGCTCATGCTGTATTTATGTAAAAGTACAAGATGAACCTGGACTCATCTCAATCCTAATCCTCCCCCACCCCCTCTCTCTCTCTCTCACACACACACACACACACACCTGTATTGTCCACTTGCAATCATGGTCTCTCTTTCCTCTTCGTGGCAGAAGGTCACATCACACTCCATGCTTCCTCTCTTCACCCTTCTCACCGACTTCCCTTTTTAACATCGGGTTAGGAGTGAGAGAAAGAGGAGTGAGAGAATGAGGAGGGAGGGAAAGAGGACGAGAAAGAGGACGAGAAGTTTTTCTGAACATTATAGTTAGGTGAAATTTTGGGTCCTGGGTTTTAACGGGCTGAGTCTACCAAAAAGAAAAATGATATAAATAACAACCAAAAAATAACTGCAACATTAATTTTTGTCTTATGTTATATTTATTAATTTCATCCTTTATATATATATATATATATATATATATATATATATATTTCTGTACTTATTTACTACTTTGTGAAACTATTCATTTTCCATCGTTTCAATTGTAGTTGGAAACGTTTATATCATTTGTATTAATTATAATAATACAATTTTAATAACGGATCTCCTTTCTGTGCATTCATTCATTCCTTCCTTCATTCGTTCGTTTATCCGTTTCATTTCTACACAATACGCCCAAATTCTAAACAGCGGCGCAGTACAAAATATGCAACAATAAAACATAATTTGTCAATAAATACGGGAATAAATGAAATGCATGCAATCATAAACAAACACCGACCGAGAGACACTATGCGTAAATCGTTTTTGAAACTGTTTTTAATTTTTTTTTTAATTCATTTTTATAAAAATATATCAATTATAAATAGGTCAATTCCATACTATTTCCATACTTCGTAACATTATACTTTTATAGAACAGTATAAATGATCAAAAATGTTATAAAATTAAATAAAATCAGTTTAGTAAAAAGCCGAATCCTCTTAGAAGCTGTGGAATATATTTTACTGAATGATCTGGAAATGTTCTTTGTTTGCTGGGAACATGATACGCACTTACAGCAGTACATAAGCTAATAAGCGCGCACATACACACACACACACACTTTTGAGTGCCTGCATTGTTAGCCATGTTAGCTAACACTCACTCAATGCAGCCTACACATTGACCTTTCATATACTATATTCACACACACACACACACACACACACACACACAAAGAGCCTGTATAGAATCGTTGCGCACACACACACCAGCCTATAGTATACTCATGCATACACACACACACGCACAGGAACGAACAAAGCTCATACAGTCTCATATACGTCAAATTCACATCTGAATAATTTATACAATACTTCAAATAACAGTTGGAAGAAGCGCGAACGCGGCTGTAAGGACGTCACTCCGACGCGCGTCAAACGAGAAATTATTCACATTTTAGCACCAGCATTCCATCCAACCATGCTAACACTAAAGACAAGCTAACTACGGTCCAGCGAGCACGATCATAGTGTGTCTGTACGACTTGAACTAGCTCCTATAGAATCCGTAACGCTTCCGTTTTTGCCGCTTTAAAAGTCTACACAACGTCGTCCAACCGCGGACGGCAGAAAGTCCAAGCGCTGACCCACGTAGCCTGAAGATTAGCCGCAGAAAAATAAAACAAACCCAAAAAACACCCGATCCAGTCACGCTATACAATTGTAGCTATACAACTGAAAGCAAGCTAAGTTAGCATGACTATGTTTCTGTTATGCTAATGAGCTTTCGCGCAGGTTTAGCCACACGGGTTTTTTAGGTAAAGTATTCCTGTGTGTAAAATTAGCATTTCTTTGTACTCTGTAAAGGTGCCCCCCCCCCCGAATCTCCAACCATCCTAATGCAGCAAAAATGCATTCCTAGTCTCTTTTTAGTTTGGAGTTTATCTGTCCGCCATTTTTGTTGTTCTAATGTGCTAATCAGTGTGAAAACTGGTTGATTGTAGACATCTGTAAATGTCCACCCATGCTAAGTAAGAAGTGTTGTCGAGTTAGCACATCGCTAATCATCTCTCGTTCTATCTCTGCGTTCAAGCTAGCAGGCGACTCATCGTTCGTGTCGCCTGTAGGTCGTCTCTGATCTTTTTTGTGTGTTAGTTCTGATATGAGAAACGATTGTAGCGGTATACGGTTTCTAAAACGAACGAGGTTGTTTCTGTTTTGTTGCTGACAGTACTAGCTAGCTAGGTACACTCACCAGAGGATCTCAAAGAACTCTGCTAACTCTTTCCAAGCTTAATTTTTCTTTCTAACGTCTCTAGATTAATTTAATGAGAGGTCATAAGTAGAAAGGGAAGTTTAAATAAATATATAAATTAATAGATAGATAGATAGATAGATAGATAGATAGATAGATAGATAGATAGATAGATAGATAGATAGATAGATAGATAGATAGGAAGGAAATGGGAAGTAGCTGCAGGTAGGAACTAAAGTTGTTGTGAGTGGAGGAACTGAAGAAACAGTCAGACCACATGTGCCGTAGGATTCGTCGGAGAGACAATCGAGACAATTGTTTGGATTTGTTGCTTTACGTCTTCATACCCACAGTCCCCTCCAAAAGTATTGGAACAGCAAGGCCAGTTTGCTGCTTTGCGCGATGCATTGAAGACATCTGGGTTTGAGATCAAAGGACACCCTCTGATCTCTCTGATCGATTGTCCCAGCTTCAAAAAGGCTTGCTTTACTCCCATAGACAGCTCTCTGCTCTTCATGTCGGTTTATCCTTTTTGAACAACAAATGCAGTTCACAGGCAAAAGCTAAGCAAGAGAAGACATTCAGAGCTATTTACTGTTTAAACAATCAGTTTAACAGGGCACACCTTGGCAACAAGAAACACCCGTCAGTCACGTGTTCCATCTATACGTGATCCCTTCAAGTAATGGGTGGGTTCAAACAAAAGGTGCCATATTCTAAGCTGAATTTCTGATCAGTCATCTTGTATACGTCTTTCGATCTTCAATGTATAGAACTGGCCCTAAAACAATAGAATTGGCCTTGCTGTTCCAATACTTTTGGAGGAGACTGTAAATTTGCATGGAACTGAGGAAAATCACCATTCAAATGCTGACTTCACAGCTCCGTGTCACACACGTGCATAGAAAGCGAATAATCGTCTGTTGCTTTGTCGCTTGCAAGTGTCAATGCGGGGATTGTTAGTGATGTAAGGGTTTTATTTATTTTTGGCCAAAGTGTCACTTGGAGTCGTGTGAGTTGACTCCATTAAAGTTATTGTCTCACACTCTGTACCGCCTCCTATTTTTCCTTCAACGTGACCCCATGACCCCATTCTCGAGCCGAGACAGTGGTGTGTCGTGTGCATTGTTTTTTTTGCGAACGAGTCGACTCTTTGATCTGACTCACGTAGCTGAATGAAATTTCCCCCTCGTGGCGAGACACTTGCTGTGCAATTTAATAAACGTTTTCATGGATACTGTTAAAAATATTTCGGAAAAAAGGCAAGGAAAGCCATTCGGGATCCGAAAGATTCGACTTTTACTGGTGAGTCGATTCAAATTATTCGACTCACTGAAAAAAAAAAAAAAAGATTCCTTCCCTTTCTTCTTTTTTTTTTTTTTTTTTTTTTCTTTCCTTCGCACTCTTTGTGTGTGTGTGTGTGTGTGTGTGTGTGTGTGTGAGAATTGTCCCTTTCACTATTGTGCCACGTTGTATCGTCATCTATAGGGTCACAGTGGAATACAGGTGCCGTTATTCACTCGATCACAGACACCATCTGCTTCATTATTGATAGTGAAGGAGCTGCGCTCGGACGTTTGGACACTCGAGACGCCGGTGCGCAAGGATCTAAAAATGGTTCTATACCTAAACCTGATCATCCTGCACCACTTTTTTGGAAACCTTTCAAACACTCTTACCGATGACGAAATTCATCAAGAAGCCATTTGCTGAAACAAACATTAACCCGGTCCAATCTAATCTAATCATCTTTCAAGCTATAATTCACAATGGCGTTAAATATTACGACGTTTTGGTTTCCCAGTGGAAAACGACCTAGAACTCAAAAGCCAAGTGAGGTCTCCCAGTACGTGTTTGGTCCGAAGTTTGACAGATAACATCTCTTGGTTCTGTCTTCATTCCCGTCCCGTCTGTAGAAAAGCTACAGGCATTAGTATGCGCTACTAGCTTACTTTCAGTGTTACCATTTCATTGTTTATATCTGAACAGCTTCTTTCAATCAGCTGTATGGAGAACATTGTGTTTCAGGATGACATCATCATCATCATCATCATCATCTCGACCTTATCACCATGCACCAGAGAGCGATTCGAAAACAATTGTAAGGTGAGACACCAAGTTAGCCATTTCCTCTCCATTTATAGCCGTTAGATCCAACATACAGCGAATCTGCTGCAAAGTCAGATGCCATCGTGGATGTCGAGGTGGTTGAGGGGGTCAAGGTTTACGGTCACGGTGACCTGCACAGTGGACGCACTGCCTGTTCTGACAAAAAGACAAGGCGAGAACGGAGAGGACAACATGATAACACTCCTATGCTTTCCTGATTCCATTAAAGGCAAAGATCAGAGCTCGTGATTACAGTGAACGTAATCAGAAAGTAGATGGCTCGTGTGTTGCTTGGAACGCAGACAGAATAAAACCCAAACTATCTGCGAAACACTGACGGAAATGAGATAAAAGTTGTTCTTTAAGCTTTTCATACAGCCGCCATGCTTTTATCTCACGACTCCCTTCACTTCACCTATTTTAAATGCGTAGAATAGATGACAAGAGAAACCTCACCCAAACAAAAACCTCAACAGAATGTTGGCAATCTGCTTTGAAGTTAAAAAAAGAAAGAAGATTAAACTGATACGAGCTGCAGCTTAACGTGAGTAAAGTGGAAATAATTTTTTTTTTTGCCCAATCAGATTCATTCCTGGAGCTACGGCGCTGATAAGGAACGATGCCATCTTGAGCAAAGAGTGTGCGAGTTCATTCCTCAGTTGCAGTTTGGTAACATTCCACCTGCAAGTCTCCGCCTCCTCAAAAAATTATTGCGGATTTGTAAGGTCATTTTATTCATTTAGAAACACATTCTTGCTAAAATCGTTGAAGTAAAAAAAACGACGCGGCGTAGATTAATGACGTTACTAGAAGCAGGACTGGTCGAAACACGAGACCTCAGATGAGCGCCAATATAGACAGAAGCCTGTTGTGGACAGTTTGAAGAAAATACTAAACATCAAACATGGAAAACACCAAAAAGAAAACAAAACAAAAAAACCCACAAGCACATATCTCCGAGCTCTCAAACAAACATGGATCCTTCACTCATCAGATCATGGCTCGAGGGGGTGTTGAATGTCAACACTTATTGTTGGGCAGGGACGGGGAAATAAAAACAACGTTCTAGTGTACATGGAGTGATAAACATGTTATTGTTTCCACACCTCAATGGAAATACAATGGAATCCATTAATTTCCCCAAAGCTACCGCTAGTTCAATCGTAGCACTTAGCTTTTCCGCAATGTACCGCGTGTAGAAATGGGTGTAATATTTTCTAGAACTAATATAATAGATCTAGTTAGGTTGTTGGTGTAAGTGATTATTTCCAGAGACGTTCGTCTCGGTTCAATCGTTTTAAACTAACGTATGGTTACGATCGACGTACGAGTCTATTAACATCTTAAAAGTGCAGTTCGCAAATCGTAACAAACCCACGCCGTGTATTCTATCTGGATAGTTTCTTCAGTTCAGGGTTGTTTAGATTTTAATGTAACCTTCGCAACTCATACTGAATAGTTGTAGAACTTCAAAGAAATACTAAATTAAACAAAGGCTGCCTGAGTAAACACACAATAGAGTTTTTGTTTTTTTGTCTTGAAGCAAAAAAAAGTTATCCAAAACCCATCACTCATGTGAAAAACTATTTGCACCTTAAATTTCAAATCCGGTTGTATCACTTTTAGCTGCAACCAAATGCTTCTGAAAACTCGAGATCAATCTTTCACTTACTTTTAGGACTAGGATTTACTCCTATGCTTTGGATCGTTGTTGTGCTGCATAATCAAGTTGCGATCGAGTTTCAGCTTACGGACTGAAGACCGGACATTCTCCTTTAGGACTTTCTGTTAGAGAGCAGAATTCACTCCATTACTGCAAGTTGCCAAGGCCCTGAAGCAGCAGAGCAACCCCACACCATCACACTTCCTCCACCATGCTTGACTGTAGGTATGAATGTTCTTTTTGTGGAATTTGGTGATTGGTTTACGCCAGATGTAACGGTACCCCTGTCATCCAAACAAACCACAGAACATTCTCCCATAAGTTTTGAGGATCATCAAGGTGTGTTTTGGCAAAATTCAGATTAGCCTTAATGTTCTTCTGGGTCAGCAGAGGTTTTCACCTCGCCACTCTTCCATGGATACCATTTTTGCCCAGTGTCTTTCTCATGGTGGAGTCATGAACAGTGACCTTTATCGTTCCAAGAGAGGCCTGTAGGTCCTTTCATGTTGTCCTTGGCTCTTTTGTGACTTCCTGGATGAGTCGTTGCTGTGCTCTTGGAGGAATTTTTGAAAGTCAGCCACTTCTGTGCTGGAATCTTCCATTCGGTCTCGAATAATGGTCCCGGAAATAGCTTTGTAACCCTTCCCAGACTGATGTATTTCAATCACCTTCCTCATCATTTCTGGAGTTTCTTTAAATTTTGGCAGAGTGTGTTACTCGGTAAGACCTTTTAACCAACTCCATGCTGATGAGAAAGTTCTACTGAAGTGTTGATGTGATTGAACAGGGTTTGCGGTAATCAGGCCTGGTTGCGTTTAGTCCAGCTGAACCCCATTATGAACAGTTTCATAGATTTGGTGAATTAGTAACTATGGGGGCAAATACATTTTCACACATGCCTAGCTAGCATTGGGTGATTTTTTTTTGCTTCAATAAATAACCATCAGTTAAAAACTGTATCGTGTTTACACTCCGGTTACTTTTTGTTTTATCTTCTGTTCTGATTCGGTTTCAAGTTCTGAAACAATTCAGTATGAGATGCACATAAAAACTGAAGAACTCGGATGTAAATACTTTTACACAGCACTGTATATCACGTCAACGAACGAAACACCAAAAAATGTTCACCACGTTTGAATATTTTGAGGAAGTCCTGAGCAGTGTGGAAAAACCCGGTGCTTTACGCAGGACTATCAGTGATTATCTTTATGATCATAACATGATGATGGGTCATGTGATGCCTCCACCGACACTTCAGAACATGCCCTTCAGTCCTGCCACATTATCTCAAGGTTCTCGGCTGGAACCAGAAATGCAAAGCAGGCACAAAGTCCCCTCGGCTCGACGTAACAGTCCGACGTTCGTGCAAATGCGTATTCAAATCCAGTGTTTATTCTTGGGCCTCTCTGCGGCATTCAAATATTTTGACGAGCACAAAGGTGGCATTCAGGAGCAAATCAGAAAGTGAAAGAAAACATTTGCACTCAATCCGAAAAACCACAACGCAATCGGATTACCTTTAATATGACTGGGTGGAGGCGTGGGGTCATATATATATATATATATGGCATGATAACCGTGAAACTCAATATGGTTACAGCTTTGCATTCTCAAAATGGACGACGTTGTAAACCATAAAAGGCTGAATCAATAGTGAAAGTATTTGATTTAATGAAAAAAAAAACCAAAAAAAAAACCACACAACCTGGAATATTCCACCGTACAAAGAATTTATCCGTACTTCAAGGAGCATTGGGAATCAGTATATACACACCACGATTTTTTTCCCCCAACACCCATAAATAATTTACAATAACGTTCACTAAAGTTTAAAAGTTTGGAAAGTCGCTTTCTTGTTGAATTTTACACTTCGTACGTAATCGCTAGTTTGGAAGCTGGACGGATTTAGTTGGTTTTCACGGCTGAAAAGAATTCCTATAAAATTCTCTTGATTTTCGTGTTTGGAATTTCCACAAATTTCACTCCCATGCACTCGCATTTATACTCCTTTAACTCCTACACACTTTGATCATTCACGTTTTGTTTTTCATTAGAATTCATGCAAATTTTCAGGCTGCTACAGTATTGCGTAACCTTATAAACCTTTTCCCCATTAATCTGAGATGAAGGATTTTCTTAAACCGTATCGAAAGCTACTTATAACGTATATCCAACATATTTTTTTAGCTTCACCCCCAGTGGATTTTCCTTTCCTTGTCTTCCAACTCCTTAATATTTCTTTAAAGTACTTAAACTCAGAAACACATCGACTTCGAAGCGAACTGGAAAGTAGCTAGGTTTGGAAACGGAACATTCCTGAACGAGGCACTTTTAAAAGATTTCCATGATAAATTTGAAGCGGTCGAATTGAAATTTGCCAAATATTTTACAGGGTGGAAACAAGTAACAAGGTGAAAAAGTCCAAAGTTGAAAAGGGAAAAAAAGCTGAATATAGTAGTTGGACTTACGTAATATCTCAGTGAGATTTTTATAAAACATTTACGACATTCTTCAGACTATATCTACAAAATTTTTTTGCTAGCTTAAAGCTGAAAAAAAGCTTCTTTAAGCAGAAATAGATGTGTGTATATATATATATATGTGGCTTGAAATAGGCAAAAAGATCTGCAACTAGAGTAAACTATACACAAAATCAATAAACATGTCTACAGTTAGACGGAATAATGATTAATTTCACAAAAACATCAGGGATTTTCGATACATTCGGCTAGATTTAAAATCTTTTAGTTGGTGTTTGCTCACACGTGGGGAAGCATGAAATTCTTGAGCCGTAGTAAATAGTGAAACATTGAAACTCCGCCTTTGGCTGGAGGTTTTGGTAAACAGTTTAATGTGGTTTTACTTTACTCTTAAGAAACACACGTGCATGCCCACGCATGACCTTTATCCATCGTGCAGAACTGCCGAGTCGGCATAACAACCTCAAGTGGAGCTCGTGCAAAATGCGTTCAGGTGCACGAGTTAAATTCTTTGGTTGATGTAGCAATTTTAATAAGAGGGAATGAGCACATCCGAAGTATTACATTTGAAGTGTACATTATAAAAGCTGGCCCGTATATTGATTATACGGTAAAACAGATAATGATTAAAGAGAATCTGACATAAAATTCCCCAAATTTTCCACGACGGATCGGAGCTGAAAGCATTATGACCAGTGCCGTTTTCTTAAAATAGCTTTTGTTTATTGTGAATTTACATCGATTAGCAATACAATCTAAAGCAAGTTCATTAGATTACAATTTATATACGTTGTTTTTTTTTCACAGGTCACGAGGTTCGGCTCACGCGCTTGCATGCCAAAGCTATAAAAACAAAAGCAACATAGAAAATAAGCATTAATTGTTTGTTTCGTTTTTTTATTAAAAAAAAAAAAAAAAAAAAAAAAAAAAGGTGCAAACGTTCTTCGTTCAGAGCAAGAAAACGGAAACGTTAGATTTGACGCTCATAAAGTGGTTAATAAAACGTGTAAATCTCTGTAAACTAAAAAAAAAACAACCCCAACAACATATAAAGGAAAATAAACCGCAAACAGAAGACAAAAGTCCAGCAATAAAACATGCATGAGCTTTTCTTTCCTATTTTCTCCCACCATATTTTTTGGAATCTCACCAGTTCGCTCAAATTCACTCGGCAGTGCCTGAAAGCCATGTGCTATTTACACAGTTAAGAGATGACTCGATCTCCACATTCACTTCACATTGCTCGCTGGGATCGATCGTCTCGAGACGAAAGCTGCTCGGGGACGAGGGACGAAACGTGTAGCCTTAACGATTAACCGACGCAACGAATCCAGCTTTTCAGCACTCTGCGTTAATGTCCGCAGTTCAAGCAGAAGTCACTGAAATGTCATGCAAAAATTTTTTTATGTCTCGAATCTGCCCTGAAATGCAGGCTTTTAGAATTTTGCTTGGGGGGGAAAAAAAAGACAATATCTCATCGCATTCAAATGTTATAATGTAGAGAGATAAAACCGTGGGGGTGGGGGGGTGTGATTAAAAAAAAGCTGCCTGAAACTCCACAACTTGCATTTGAGTCATTCGACTTGTTTGAAAATTCTTCACCTAATCAGTTCATTTAAAAAGATCAAACGAGGAATTGTACAGGAAATGACGGAAGTGAAAATACTGGTTTCTCGACGTACTTATTATTGTAATGATAAATTGAAAGCAAAATCAGTTTAAAAGTTTCGATGAGGGGCGGAGTCTGGAGGTTAGGGGCGTGTGTGTGTGTGTTGTTCTGTGCGACTTCTTTTGGCTCGGTTGAATTTTCCAGGAATTTCGCTCGCATCCATTGGAATTCGAAAACTCGTACATTTTCACTTTCTCGTTAGAATTCGGACGCATTTTCAGGCTGCTGCGGGATTCACGTTACAGTGACGCAAACGCTTTTCTCGGATAGCAGGCATCTGGACGACCCTTTGTCAAACAAAAATGAATTATGTCCAAATCTCAAAGGGGCTGCGCTGAGATTTTACTCCCCCCAGTTCATCTGGGATACAGGATTACCTCAAACTCCCCCCATCTCTCTAAATATATATATATATAAATTTTAAAAGAATTTTAGATGTAAATATATAAAATAAAAGCACTTCTTTAGCTTAACCCCCTTGTATTTTTTTATTCCTGGTCTTCCTACTCCTGCCTTCTCACTAACTTCCTGCAAATCTCTCTGGAAAAAAAACCAAAAAAAAAAAAAGACGCCCGTACGCACATATCTGTTTATTTATATATAAAATATATACTACGTTAAAAGTGCGGCACAAAAAAATAAACCGTTACTTCATCACTCGTCCAGTTTACTTTTCTATATAATTCCACGTGTTTTAGTCTTCCGAGTTATAGAGCGGAGAAACATCGAGCGGATCACGATCGAGCGGGAAAAAGAACACCTGCTCTCTGTAAAAGTGTAGAAATGAGTACAAAACATTTATTTTAATTAAAAAAAAAAAATTTTTAAAGGGAGGGGGGGATAAAACTACACGAGTTAAAAGGGATAAAAGTGAATGAGGAGATAACGACGAGATACACTTCACTAAAACGTGATTGTGTGTGTGTGTGTGTGTGTGTATAAAACAGGATTATCAGCCATCAACTACATAAAGAAAAAAAATCTAATTTTCAAAAATGTGTCCTTGTATCTTGGAAGGGAGGGGACAAAAATCTTACCAAATCAAACCTCGCGGCTAGACGACGGACACAAAAAAAACAAACAAACAAAAAAAAACGTTTCCATACGGTAACAAAGAATTAATAATAAATGTAGTATGTGTGTTTGAACTGCTGTCGAAGCTGTATTGTGTGTGTGTGTGTTCAGTTTGAGGAAGAACCAGTTTGCCAGGACTCGTAATTCTCAGGTTTTTTCTTTCTTCCTAAAACACGACGCACTTCCGTATAAAAAGCGTCGCCCCGGAACGTTCCCTTCCCAAAACAAATGTGCCCAAGTTTGTTAAAAACAAAAATCCAAATCAAATCAAATCATTTTTCAAACAAAAGGTAAAAACGGCGGGTAAACAGAAAGAAGGCTGGACAAACAGGTGGGTAGGTTGAGTCTCCGCCCCCTCTCCATTCAGGGCTCCACCTTCTCTTTCTTCTTGTTCTTTTTGAGGAACGACGGCGTTCGGAATTTCTTCTTCTTCTTCCCAGGTGATTTGGAGGGCGAGCTCTCGGGTGACAGCACCTCCTCGATCTTCTCGCTGGTGATCTCCACGCTCTCCACGCGCTTCATCAGCTCCTCCTCTTCGTCGTCGTGCGTGCCCTTGCCGTTCAGCAGAGCGTTCGTGTGGTTCTCTGAGGGATGGGAAATTGAAAAAAAGAAAAAAAAAAAAACAATAAAATTGTTCAACCAATGTTCGTACACGACGATCAAGAAGCTATGCAGAGCGTAAACCACACACGATGAAATGGGGACAACATTTGAGGCTTAAAAAAAATATATATATATATAATATATATATACACACATGCACACAATTTCTATTCCAATTTTTTTGAACAATCAGATCAGGTTAGAGTTTTATTCAGCCCGAAATCCAGCGATTTTAATCTCAAACCAATTTTGTTCGCTACGAGTTCACCACCAGTCAGAAAAATCATAATTCCTTCTCAAGGACCTCCAAAAACCAGCTAGAAAATGTTGCTTTCCCCCCAAAAACATTGCAACAAAGTTAATGTAACGAAGTTATCATTTATTCAACCTGAAATCGATCGGTTTTAATCACAAATCGACAATCTTTTTCTCACTACGAGTGATTAGCAGGAAAGCAAAGTTAAAAATCACAAGAACGTGAAAAAACCAGCTAGGCATAAAGCTATTAAGAAGACGTGCTTATATATTCAAAAAGAACGTAGGTAGGAACTCTCTTATATTAGCCAGATATGATTTTCTTTTGGTAAATAAGCTAACTATAATGCTAATTTTCGGTAAGCTTGCTAGAATTTTTTCTTAAATAAATCGTAACTTATTTACTTATTTAAGGGTGAAAAAAATAATCCAGCTAGTTTATTTAAGTAAATCAGTCATTTCTTTGCTAATAAGCAATCTATAACAGATTTTGGAAAATAGGCTTGCTAGTTTTATTTTTTTCTAAAATAATTTTTTTAAAAACTTATTTCATTAAATAATATACTAGCGTGACCCCCCCCCCACAATAGTTATTTTATGACCAACTGTTTACATCGTATGCAAACCAGCGACAAAATGGAGGAACACCACCAGTGTAAAGATGTGTAATCTTTACGTTTTACATATGGGTATTTTTTAAAATGTAGGTTTAGGCCAAATTTTCAATTTAACACTAAATACTACCATGTTAGACATTTAAAACATGAACGTTTTACTACTTACTAAACTTTGAGCTTATACACATACATACACACACAGTGATTAAGCATTTATGTTAGCTCTTTAAATGACACACGGACACCACACACACACTTGAACATTACACACGCTTGCCTCTACCTTCTTTAGCAGGTGTGTGTTGTGGGGACTGAGTTTGAGAGGCAGATGGGGAGAGCGTGGAAGCGTCGTCAGACGTTAGCTGATCCTGCTCCTCCTCTGCAGCCGTGAGTGGAGGAGGGATTAGTACACACACACACAAAGTACATTACACACACTTTAACAAGTAAGACAGGTTAGAAAGGCATGCCGTTTTCGAGGAATAAAAGTTCAAGTTTCAGCTTCGAGAAATCAGTACGAGTGTTCACTGGAATAAAAAAAAAAGTCAAATCTGAAACTGTTGCTTGCTAAAACGAATGTTAGCATGCATGGCTAATTGCGCTAATATAATACTGACTGCTGGCGTATTCAATCCAAATGCACACTATACAACTAATACTGCAGCAAGGATGGTCTGTTCTGCCGAGAGAACGGGAGCTATAAGTGCAGAAACGCTGCTATTTTAACACATGACAGCAATTTAGATACGACGTGCCAAATCCTTTCGTAAAGAAGCGTTTGTTTCCTACAGTATTTTTAGGGGCTTGTATTGCACTTGTCCTCTGGCTACAAAACCGGATTCAGGGATCTGCTGCGCGTCACGGCATAGAAACTTGATTTCCTTTCGCCAGCCGTTTCTCATGGCAGTTCTCTCTCCTAGTTGCAGAGGGGTTCGTGCTACGCGACCGATCGCTGAGAAAAATCAAACGTGCTTCAAAGTATCGGCGCCTCGGCGGTCATTCTCAGACTGACGTCGCTGAAATCGTGCACCCGAACTCCTCGCTAGGCTTTACCGAGGAACAGATCGCTGATCCAGGAGTTCGACGGGGCCAAGGACGGATTAAACACTCGTGGTAAACGTTAAGGTCCATGCTACATCGTGGTTAGGAAGGAGGTTGTTATTTTATTCACATTTTTTTTTCTCACAGTGATTCATGCAGCACACAGGATTAGAGTTGTATAGACAGAATGTGCAAGGAGTATTTATTAAAGAAGTGTGTCAGGAAACTTGAAAAAAAAAAAATAAATAAAACCTGCAGTGTTATAAATTAGTTTAAAATAAGTTTAAGCGGTTTTATTATTCTCTAAGAAACATTCCATATTTTAGTCAAATGGATGCTTTGGTTCTGAGGGCGTACAAACTTTTGCACTTGTAAATAAGTTGAGGAAAATTCCAATAAACTCGGGGAGTTGTCCTACGGTCCCTGTGGTCCCGTTACACACATTAGTGACAGTAGACTGGATCTGAGAAGGTGTATATTTATTGACTGAGTGTCCAAGGCAAGATTAGCTCATGTGATTAACATCGACAGCTGGGTGTGTGTGTGTGTGTGTGAAAGAGTTGGTACAGTAGGTCTTGGAGCTTTTCGCAAATATTACACCATTTCCAACAGAGAGATGTGTTGAGATGACGTAATCCGAAACAGTTTGTGACCCAAGCCTGTATAACAACTATAACAAGTGATTCTAGTTAAATAACTAGCTAGCTAAATAGAGATAAGAAAGACAGCCCGTGTGTGTGTGTGTGTTACCATCGAGCCCCAGCTGTTGGTGCTCCACTTGATGTTTGTAGTCGTCCAGATCTCTCTCGCGGAGCTCGCTGAAGGGGTTGGGTGGCAACGGCTCAGCCTCCTCCTCGTCTCCACCCGTGTATGGCTGTATGTGTAAAGGAAACGAAAGCACAGTCAGTCAGACAATACCCAAGTAGAGACCCTTTATCCCACACACAGATTGTGACAACACCCAGAAGAAACATCACGAGCCGTCCATCCATCATGCTCATATCCAAAAACAAAACAAAAAAAACCTGCAGCACAAGAAGGAAAAAAAAAAGATGAGGCTTAAAGTATACTCCACTCAGTCACGCGTGCACATGTTTCGTTTTCACACCCTACAAAATCACCGAAACTTAAAGGAACAATAACGCAAATGTACATGGAGTGCAGTGTGCAAAACGGCAAGACACCAAAAGTGTCCTGGCTCACTGACGACGACTGACAGATGATGTACGTGCGAAATGAAGGCGTCCAATAACAACTGACAAACCGTGAAGCCACTTTACCTTTGCGGAGAGCTGCTCCTTTAAAGCAAAACGCAAACATGAACTACGTTAAGCAAGGTTACATTTACAGACGGAACGCTGACGTGTTTGAAAAGTTAGAGTTTGGTCATCAGGAGAACTGCAGACTTATTGTTTAACTCAATAAAGCAGCAACAGCTCGAGTCAATAAACAAAGCTTATGTTTCATGGGAAACATTCCAGAGGGGAACTGGAAAGGTTACCATGACGACTATATTTTTATTCAGTCAAAGCTGCAATGTTGTTCATTGATCACCCCCCTTGTACAACGACACGTCTCCGAAAGTTGGAGTTTGTCGACACCTAGTGGTCATACAGGCTCAAAACAGCCTCTCCTAAACTCTGCTCTAGTTAACACGAAGTTTCTGTCGTTTGATGCGCGCCCCCCCCACTGTGTGCAGAATATTTGCTTACTAATTAGCTCCTTGAGACCACAATATGGGGAAAAAGTGGACGAGGGCGGAGCGAAAACAGAACAGTGAAGGACTCACCGGCGGTCTCTCCACGACGATGCCAGCCAGGAGCTGAGACTGTGGGCCGGCGGACATCATGTCGAAGCGGTTCTGCTCTCGGATCTGAACCAGGCCGAAGGGAAGAATGCAGATGTGACGCGAACATAAGTAATGGCAAACAGAGTGAATCTTGAGTGAAAAAAATGGATTTCACTTGTCAACATTAAAAAAAAAAAACTACCGTTAGTCTCTTCCCCCCCCACCCCGACTCAAACTCGGACAGAGAAAAGCTGCGAGAGTTGTATGTGTGTGTGAGAGAGAGAGAGAGAGAGAGAGCGAGCGAGAGACACACTTTATTCCTCTTCTGGAGGACTTCAGTTGGGTTGGTGTTCAGTGGAACGAACTGGTTCGGGTCCTCGATGCGGATCGGAGTCCCGCTGCTGCTGCCGCCATCTTCAGATCTCATCCACTGAGAGAGAGAGAGAGAGAGACACACACAGAGAGAGAGAGAGAGAGAGAGAGAGAGACAGAGAAAGAAAAAACACTGAATATCACAGCAAACAATATTTATGTAAAAAAAAAACCCTGTATTTATGAGGAAGACATTTGAAATGCCACTACTGTATATTTAACCAGTGTTTCCAAATACCTTACACTACATATAGTTCGGCGCAAAAGTTCACACCCCATTAATAGTGAGTGTTTCCTGCTATCCAAAACATTAAAACATCACACGGAGGTATGACACCGTGCACATTCATACCGATTCTACTAGAAAGAAAGGGCAAGCAATTGGACAAGCAACACGATAAATACTAAAAAATATTATACACTGAGAATACAAAAGCTGCTAAGACGATTTAGTATGCAGTTTTAAAGGCAAATATTTGGGTGTGTAAATTATTCGACTGACTAGATCATGGGTGTCAAACGTACGGCCCGCGGGCCAAAACAGGCCCGCTAGAGGGTTCAATCCGGCCCGCGGGATGAATTTTGAAAGTGGAAAAAAAAAATATGCATAGAAGTCACGAACGTGTCATTTTTAATAAAATGCTATTCCTAAATTATCCGCTAGGGGGTAAAAGACGCGGCACATCATTGGGACTGAACAGCAGATGGCAGCAATGCGACGTCTACTCTATTTTCTACTCGTCCCCACACCCTCATTAGGCAAAAAGCAGACAAGTGGATACAGAGTGTAGTTTTCCATGAAAAATTTACCACTTCCTATTTATTCACAGAGATGAATGGGTAATAGTTATATATATAAAAAAAATAAAATAAAAAAAGGCAATTTAATGTTAGTCAACAGCTTCAGTACAAAAGAGTTTGGTTTGGTGGAATACTATTGTTCATGCAATGCCATACATTTTAAAGTGAAATACTATATTTTTCAGTTCCAAATACCTGTGAAGTTTTTTTTGCATTTGTACAAACACTGTGAGCAGTTGTGATGCACATATATGTGAATGATAATCAGAAGCAAATTGCACATATTTGTCTTAAGAAATCTGAGGTTTCTCATGATATATTTTATAAAAGGATATTTCATTAAATATAAATGTCTTTGCATGAAAACAAAGGTAAAAACATGGACTTCTTGTTATTTATAGGTGATTATACTATGACTTTACTGGTCCGGCCCACTTGACATCCAATTAGGCTGTATGTGGCCCCTGAACTAAAATGAGTTTGACACCACTGAACTAGATCATATTTAAAAGAGAGAAGGCAAACTTTTGCATTTGGAAAGATGAACGAATGATACATATCTTATTTACATGCATATCATTTTGTTTTCACCCTCCATTTTGGCCCGAGGGTGTGCAAACATTTGCACAAAACACCACTTGCATTTCCTGCAGTAAATATGAGGAGGAAAACAGGCATGTGATGCCGTCCTGAAAAACTGAGGGGATTTTATAGGAATCGGGTACATTCCAAGTTGTTTGTTTAAAACGTGGTAATACTTAAGCCTGCCACTAGATGGCAGCAGAAAGCCAATTGTTGGGTTCTGTACACACACGGAGAGACGTGGACCAGCAGGAATAAGGTCACTTTCGAAGCCACACCCTCCTACGCATCCACCCACACTGGAAAGCAAAAACGTGAAACTGCTATGCTCACACACACCGCCACACACACACACAAAGAAAACCAGGCACACACCATGGTCCTGACGCGGGCGTTCTCCTCGACGCCGCCTCCGTCAGCCACGTTGATCTTGGTGTAGCAGTTAGGGGAGTTGAGCCAGCGCGTTTTCTCCCTCTGCTGCCGCTGCTGAAGGAGGCGGTGAGGGAGGCGGGACGCGTCGGTCGGCTCGTCCAACGAGAACGCAGTCACCGTGGCCGGAATCTCCACCTCGCTCTTGTGCCGCGGTTTGTCCCGCAACACCGGGTGGCGGTAAGCGTAGCCTGTCCGGTAACCCTAACACGAAGTAAACAAAGATTACAACCCTGGTACACACAAACGGACAAAAAAACCCCACAAAAAAACAAAAAAAAAACCCACAACAAAACACCAGTCTCTCTCTCTCACACACACCAGATTGTCGAGCATCCTCATGAGCGACTCGAACTCTAGCTCTCCCACTTTCAACTTGTGTGAAGAGCCCATGCTCACACCGGCCTCGGCCACGCCCTGCGTCCTGCTCTTATACTTCTCCAGGTCCAACACGATGAGGTTCTCCATTCCTCCTGCACACGAGAACGCGTTCACCTACACACACACACACACACACACACACACACACACACACACACACACACACACACACACACACACACACACACAAACACACACACACACACTTTACAGCTGCTGTTTTGACTGAGGGTAAAGTCCAGGCACTGATAACATTATATAAATGCAATTCCAATGCACACCAGGAATCACACACGTATACACACACGTATACACACACGTATACACACACGTATACACACACGTATACACACACGTATACACACACACCTGGATCTGGCAGGCAAACTGAGCATTGTAAATGTAGTGGAAAGCCTCTTCAATGGTTTGTCCTAAAGCCACCACACCGTGATTCCTCAGAACGAGCACCTGCGGAATCAGCGGGATTAGTTTGCAGGAGAACTCTCTGCTCTCTTATCTTGAAATGACGACTTTTAGGAAAAGAAAAAAAGAAGAAGAAAAAAAAAAAAACTCCTCAAAAAGTTAACCTTGGCCGAGGGTCCAAGCGCTTTCTGGAGCTCCGCCCTCTCCTCCTTGTCATCCAGGCTCCCTTGGTAATTGTAGTAGGCCACGTCGCCGAGGATCAGCGCCTCCTGAGAGATGGGCAGCAGGCCGCACTTCATTGATGAGACCTGCACGGAGACGGACACGAGGGTGGGTTTCGGGAACTCCCGGAAAGCCAAGCGGTCGACACCACAGGACCCCGGAACCTGGAGGGATACTCACGGCCGCGGTGGCTGGGGTGTGTATGTGGATGAGGCAGCGTGCATCCGGTCTCATGGAGTAGATGGCTGCATGCGGGCTGAAGCCGACCATGTCGACGCGCAGGTTAGTGGAGCCCTGGTCCACCACGTCGCCCAGGATGTTCACCTTCACCTAAATAATACAAAATAATTCAATAAATAAAAACGACCGCTTCGCCAAAATATCCAGGACAGCCTTCTTAAACAAAAACACGTCTACTGTTACTACGAGGGAGGGGGCACAAACTTTCGCACTCAGCAGTAAATCTAGTGCAGCTCGCTCGGACGGAAGACGAATAAAACACTCCGGGACGCGTCGTTATGGGAAAACAATCAACATTTCGGTAACTCGGGTTCGTCCATCACACCACTTGGGCCGCTGGTGGTTATTTTCCTTCAACGTGGTTTATTCCTTACATAATCCACCTCTTCAGCAGCGAATCTGCATCAGAAAAGGCTCTCGTCGAAATCATCTACCCGCCCACGCGCACTGCGTTACGTAACCAGCTAGATTATGCGCTTCAGAGGACAGAAATGTCCGACTTCAGCGAGGCAAAACCAAAGCAGTTAAAACCGGTACAGGACAGGACTGTGAATGAACAGCTTCTGAAATGTCGCACTATGGTTCCGTTTTCATAAACTACTACAAATATAACCCCTGCACCGAAGAGACCAAAAAAAGAAGGATATATAGATAGATAAATAAATAGATAAACAGGAAATAAACGGGAGTTTCCGTTTTAAGCGTAATGGTATTAGTGAACATTGACGAATTCTCGGTTTCCCCGCACGCTGCTGAGGCTAGGAGCATCGAATTAGTCAGCGATGTGAACCGAGAGACACGAGGAACTCCGGGTCAAGGCTAACTGCCTGAGGCGCACACACTGCGTTCCACTGTTATCAGCTGATGAGCAGGAATTCACCAAAACAGCAACAGCTGCTACGACACGGGAACGTTATCGGACGAGAACCAGACGCGCGACAGACGCGATTAGAGTGCACTGCTCAAATGTCTCGGGGGGTGCCAGCTGGCACAAGCGATCGATCTCGATTTCTTGCGAGATGTTCACAGAAACTTTCTCTAGTCCGCTCACGAGTAGCGATGATACCGTGTTAAAGCAGGGACTGCTGTCCCCACCCCCCTCGTGTATGTCCGTGTGCGCACATATCTTGCCCAGGTGGCTCTAAGGACACATGACACGACCCTTTCTTCCATTTGGGTCCTCACAATGATAGGAAAACACGAACAACTCATATGCTTGCTTCTGGTTACTGAAGTTAAGGTTTAGGTTCAAGTGCAGGCTCAGCAGAAAGTCCTCACAAGGGTAGAAAAAACAAGGCGTGTGTTTGTGTGTACCAGATTAGAAGCTGAAGCCTCGGCGAATGACAGCCCTCTGGGGATGATGAGAATGTGGTCCTGCTCCTTACTGATGCGAACCTACAAACACACACACACACACACACACACACACAATTTCTTCTGTCACACAACAGCTGTGTTGTTGTTTTACTTCTAAACATAGCGCGTCTTTCATTTCGTTTCCTCTGGAGTGGTTATAAAATTAGACCTTTCGCTCCTGGTCCGAACGCCCCGCCCCCAAAAAGAAATCACCACAGGGTTGCGTAGATCTTTAAATTTTTAAGCCCCCACTATACATACGTTATACAAACAATATACAAACCGGAAGAACTGGATTAAGGTCAGATCCTGATTCTCGAAGGTCGTAAACACAATACAATACAAGCGACTTTTCCAGGGGTCCAAGCACCAAAAGGTATGGGATACCACTAGTGATCACATGCATTTCTTTTAAGGGCCCAAGCACCAAAAACTAAGCAGCCCCGTTCTAGTGTATCGGTATGGCTTCCTGTTACACGTTCAATCCCTGAACGTGTATTCCTAACAGGGTCAAGGGTAAGGCATCTAAAAATACCCTGAGATCATCATAAAGGGTGACATGAAAGCTGAATGTGCCACAACCTGACGCTATGACACTTTTGGAAACCATTGACCTGTTTGTTATTTCAGATTCTTCCTATCACGGAGGTTGTGATGCAACCGTAATTTGAGAAAAGCACTATAACAACAATAAATACGCTAGTAAATTCATGAATTAATTTGCTGACAATGCAAATTTGCTAACTCAACAAAGTTAATTAAGCTGGAGACAACCATTTCGCAATGACGCCACGGTATAAAAAGCAAGCCTCACAGTGATGTAGGCGTTGGAGAAGTGAGCCCAGCTGAAGAGATCGACGAGCCGGTAGAGGCTGGCCAGTTTACACCGCACCTGCTTCTCACCCTTCACCATGGAGCCGGACTCCGCGCTGAAAAGATCATTTATGGGGGACACCATGCCCAGACCTGAGGAGGCAAAAAGAAACCAATATCACAACAGAAAACTTTCAGATTACAGATTACATTCAGATTAGATTACAAAAGCACAAAGGTTTTTCCTCCTTTAATTTAACCCGAAAAGTTTCTCGACCACCTGTAGAATGCGACTAGTTGCTGCTCTGCTCGCGGATGAACTCTGAGCAACACCAAGTTACTACACTGCAAACACACCCATCGCGACTTCCCCATGGGAAGTGTGCAACGCCCAGCGGCCACTTGCAGCACGATGGTCACACACTGTAGGAAGTGGACTTGGCGAAGACCATACGACCATTTCTGAAGCCGTTTCGACATTTACGTGGGTTTCTATTTGAACCGCAACGAACTATAAATAAAACGTCACAGCAACCCTTCAGTGAATTAGTCAAATTCCCTCCAACCAAACATGCTGATCGACAAACGCCGAGATCATGTCCTCCGTGCTTATGGCGATTGCGCAATAAAATAAGCTAGTACACGCTTTTCTAGTGCATCTTAGTTGAGACTAGGGATGACACGAGAACCGATACTTCAGTACCAAGTCCTACCAACATGCTTAAAACGTGACTGTACTTGTTTTTCTGCAGTTGCGCAAGTACCGTAGGTACAGAGGTTGCAATTCCTCCGGGAACTGAAGGGGGCAGCAAATACGCGCACGTGTATTAGTCGGTCCACAAGTGGTGAAGGCGGCGGCGGCCTACAAACACACGGGGAAAAACTACAGAAGATTAGCTTAACTTAACAAGTTTAGCTCCGCCCCGACTCGTTGAGAGGAAAGTTAGTATCGGTTGCCGGTACTATCGTTTATTTCAAACAAAGCAAGGAAACACCTGGAATTGGGCGAAGCACCTGAACTGAAAGACGGTCCTATATTATGTTTGTTTGAGGCAGCTGCATTGTGGTGGTGAAACCAGCGAACGTTACGCTCCATGTAATGTTAGCGATAGTTATTTGTTCACGACGCTAACGCATTGCAGTGTTATAAACTACCTCCGAATGTTCCACCGTGCATCTCCATTCAGCCCGTGTCCTCAGCAACATGTAGCCTCATGTCACCAATAATTACTCACGTGCTCATGCTTTTAATAAATCTTTTTATCCTGTCACCAGATCAGTGAATTTAAACTAATGCTTGCATGCAGAGTATACGGAGTGTGTATATTTAGGAGTGCACTTGTTATTGGTCATTGTCAGACACGGTTTGAAAACTTAAATACCCCCCCCACCTTTGACAGTATCAACCAGAGGATGATGTCCTCCAGGAGTTTAAAATTTTCTTTAAAAATTTCCCTTTTTTTTTAAAACCACACCGTGGTATCGACTTTGGTATCGAGTATCGTGCACTTTTTGTGGTATCGGTACCGACTACTAGATTTTTGGTATCGTGACATCCCTAGTTTAGAGACCTGTTCATATTTAACCCTCTACCTGCATGAGTTATATTATAAAAACATTTTTATGGACTGGAATTAGTTCAAGTAGTACAAATATATAAAAACATTAGAAACTAATTTATACGGGGGGTAGTCGGTAAATTGTTACCATATGGCAACAATGAGCAACGGTGGAAAGTATCGTATCGTACCATCAGAATGTACGAGGTTACCATTCCAATGACTGCATTTTCCAGGCTATACGGTTTAGTTCTTTTTTGTCACCTAGTAAGGAATGACCATTGTATAAAAGTACATGGTTGGATTTACTCACTCTGAATACAAACAAAAATGAGATCCAAACACGATCTTCCATTCTTGCTCCGCATCAGATTTTAAACATAAGGTATAATTGCAAAAATGTCAACAGTTTCCATACTTCGAGCGTGAAAAAATGTTAATATACCGTTAGAGTCGCCGAGTGGTTTTTCTTCTTCTGTGCGCTTGTTTCAGTTCGTGAACGCACGTACCACAGCTCGATTATCGCGTGTCGTTGCCATACGGCAACAATGACATTCTACCGTTAACAGAATACTCGAAATATAGAAACTTGTTTAAATGACAAAAAAATAAACGTTAACTTCTCAGATAGCGTGTCATTTTTTCCCTTGAAGTCGTTTTGCCCAAGTATTGAACAATTAATCAAATTTTGAGAGGCCTCGGGTGATGACCTTCACCATGCCATGTGACAGCAGAAAAAGACGTGTGAACAGCACTTCCTGGGAACTTGACGTGGCCTATTTTTCCTTTGTGTCAAAGCAAAATCCAAACAGCCTTTCTCGCCAAACGGTAAATAACCCCAAGAGACACAGAGAGAGAGACAGAGAGAGAGAGAGAGAGTCACTGTATCCTCAGACAATTAGTTCTGCATTCCAGAGATGTAAAAAAAACAAAGCCAAAACATGAGGAGTGCTGGATCGAGGCCTGTTCCCCTGCCTTCACTTCCAGTATTGAAGAGAGGAATAAGACACTCCATAGAAAACTTTATTAAATAACATTCTATTAAGCTGCATTTATTAGCAGTTTTGAACGAACGCAGAGCGTCTCCGCCAAACAGGTTCCCGTGAACGAGCGGTTACTATAGTAACGGTAACGTATTCGAACCACCACCACTGTGCCACTCACTGAGGGGGGAGGTGGGGTATCCTCCGACGGAGCTGGCCATGAAGAAGTCGGCGATCTGGCGCAGGGCGAGGAGGCCGGTTGGGTTATTTCCCTTGTTCATCTGTTCCTGGATCAGGCCTTCCAGCTCGTCCTTGAACGCCTGAGACACAGACAGAGGAAATTAATCGCACCTCCGCGTTCACGACCTTGCAACATTCGAACAAGTAACAACTCGATTAACAGGTCAACGAAACGACAGAACCCGGGTTACTATCCACATGTCCCCCCCCCACTTCAAACAGTTCGGCCAAACCCTAGACGACTTCCCACTTCTTCACTTCTTAGGGTTGTACCCCACCCAACATCCACACCATTTGAGGCTTGAGCAACAGAAAACGAAACGTGGCGGGAAAATAACAGCGGAGTGAGATTGCAATCCTACACAGCCACGCACGGGGGTGGGGGTGGGGTAGTTCAAGGCCTCATCGCGCACACTTCGCTCGAGTTAATGATACACCGAAACTGCACTCAGCGGCACGTTAAAAGCAGATTTGGAACACGGCCCGGATCACCCGCATGGCCGCTGTGTTGGGCGATGAGCCGCTCAGTGACAGTAATGACGGGTGTCCGGAGCGTGTTGTGATGCACATGCTTTCAGTCCCGCTCATTATCCTGCGCCGCGTCTACTGTAAACATGCTCTCTCACACACACCGTCATGTTTGTGTACATGCACCTGTGGAGTTCGCGATGAAGCAACAAAACACGAAACCACCACCCACCCATCTCACTCGGACATGTCGCAACAATCACAGTTAGCGTTGCACTAAAGGAGGTCAGAAAGGAGAACATGTTCAAATGTTTCACAACAACCACAAATTGTGCGTGCGTGTGTGTGTGTGCGCGCACCAGAAACGTGCGTCACTCTTAAACCTCTGCCGACAAAGCTTTTACACATGTACGTTATCATTCTAGTTTAAAAGACGACGTCTTCGTGACTGTGGTCTGCGTTTGTGATTTGGGACACTTCCGCAGCGAACTCAAAGGCAAGAACTTTACGACTACGCGCTGAACCAGGATGCGGTAGAATTAGGACCGCGAGAAATTTACGATCGTGTTTCTCGTCGTCCCTAATCCCAGCATGCACCTCTCTCCAGCGCGCTTTCCTCGCTGGGTCCGTGCACCTCTGGGAGTAATTAGCGCAGACTGAAATACTCCGGCGTTTGTGCGGTTCGTGTCTCTCACAAACTCGACCCAGACTGATAATTAGCTGCTAATCTGAAACGCTCGATCGCAAAAAAAAAAAAGCAAAAGGCTGACGCGAGGGTGTGGAGCAAAAATACTAGCGTTAAACACAAGGGTTAACACAGATACTGCTTTATAAAATAAACCGGAAAGGAGTAAAAAAAAAAATAATAAACCCGGCACGGCTTGGGTCTTTTACAGCATAATAGCTAACATTTGTGAACTTAATCGGCTAATTACCAGCAGACTTTATAAACCGTAACACAATGCTACAAGACAACAACAGAGATTTTCTTAGCCGCCAAGCTAGCGTGAGGTAACCCGACAGGATTTATGACAGGAAAACTATCCTTTAAGCCCTAGAACTACATCTTCAACGCTAAAACCGGCGTGCTAGCTTCCACGAGTAAACCCGACTGGATTTCTGAAAGGATGTTTAAAGCTATATCCTTAAATATTCGCAGGTCTTTACGGCTAACGAGAACTAGCCGAGTAAAACGAGCCTAGAGCACTTTCTAGACGGATTCTACAAATAGTCGTAATCTTTACTCCTAAAGCTACATACCCAGCTGAGATTCCCGCATTATAAGCATTGTTTGATGTGAGGACCGAGGATTCGAAACTTTTATTAACACAGCTTATTTAGCTGGCTAACACGAGCTAACCGGACACGATTTCTGAGAGGAACGTTCGCAAACGGTCATAATCCTTACTGCGTACTGCTCGCGCTAATCTGACAGGATTTCTGAGACAAATTATTTATTTATTTATTTTTCTACGCCTATGCTAGCTATCTGGCCAAGAGATTTCTGTGCGCTGGGTGTGCACGTAACACTTTCCACTGTCCTCGACCGCTAAATGTGCAGAAGTTGAGGCGTTAAAACGGTCGTTGCACATGGAGGAAAAGTCCCCCCGACACCCTTTCACAACGCATCTGTGAGATTAAAAACGTGTCGTAATAATGCTCAGCTCTCATAATAATGCCAATTTCTCTCTTTCTCGCCGTGTGTTGGATACACACCTCGTTTCCCTGCGCACTCGGCCTGGGTTCAAGAAAAACAACCTCCGGGCTAATTTGATGGGTTTATTACTGTGCTGTTTACATCAGCTCGGATTAGGTAATAAGCAACGGCACCAGGAAAGCTAGACAGTTAACTGAAACACACGCAGTATGAGGGTGAGCTCACGTTAGCTCGTGATGCCCCGTGCCATGCCGCCTTACCGACAGCGCTCAACGCGGTTAGCTAAAGCCGCTGTCAGGCTTCTACGGAAACACCATGCACACTACGACATTTTAAACAAGCCTCTCCACGCTTCACAACCTCTACGATGATAGGTTTTCTTTGTCGCACGGCAAAATCTCACTAATCGGTCGGTTATTAGCGTTAGCTTATGCGGCTCATACGACTTCTTTTCTACACAATAAAACGTTCATATTTGTAAACGTTTATCTAAAGAGCAACACTGCTAACTGTCGCCAATCCGCCTTCGTCATCCGGTATGAACGAAACAATCTGAACAGCGAGACGATGTTTCTGATCTGTTGTGATATGTGATCATGGAAAACATCACCACTGACAGTATATTAGTAACACACACACACACACACACACACACACACACACACGACATGCCTACACTAGAAACAGGAGCAGTGACAGCTGCCGTGATACGATGACCTCATGAAAACACGTACAATAAATACAAAGCATCAGAATTGATTCTCGCAGGCGTTCGCTTCTTTCCCAGACCGCCCCTTTCAGCATTACCACACACACACACACACACACACACAAACACACACGTTTTATATTTATATGTTTATTTATATAGTTAGTTCATATTCATGATCACGGATTTATTTCGGTCGCTGCACTGGTTTACTGCTATACGTGCGAACACTCGAAAAGTTACAATCACAACTGGATTATTATATAAACCAGTGGCATTCGCAAACTTTGTGATTGCTGCTCGCTGAAAGGCTGAAGGACAACAACAACAACGACAACGACGAGCCAGGCTGGAGCAATTTGGTCTTTTACAGGGATGGACAAATCATAAATGTGTTAGCTAGCCTACTGGGAGAAATAAAAGCACCAGTGTGCTGCCCAGTGTCATGTCATGTTTGCCAGGAAGCCCAATCAAGGGCAATCTAATTATGAGCATTAAATACATCAGGACTAGAGGCACCGAGAGGGTGATTTTATTTCGCTGCAGTCTTTACTGTTTCCTGATAATACTTACTGTTCATGAAGCACTCTTTATTTACACACTTGACAAGGCAGGGTTTGGGGGAAACACAGGGTTTGGGGGAAAATGCAAGGTAGGTGGTGGTGGTGGTGGGGTGGGGGTTGGAGGAACGTGAGGTTTGGGGGAGCACAAGGACCATGGGGTTTGGAGGAACACGACGTTTGGGGGAGCACAAGTAACATGGGGTTTGGAGGAACACAAGGTTTGGGGGAGCACAAGGACCATGGGGTTTGTAGGAATGCGAGGTTTGGGGGAGCACAAGTAACATGGGGTTTGGAGGAACGTGAGGTTTGGGGGAACACGAGGAACATGGGGTTTTGGAGGAACACGAGGTTTGGGGGAGCACAAGGACTATGGGGTTTGGAGGAACGCTGAGCTAGAGACGGGTTATGAGATAGATAGAGATTTATATATATATATTATATATATATATTTTTTTTTTTACATATCTGACTGCAGAGGATTCCTCCTGAAAGCACGAAGCCCCGTCTGGGTCTTAACTACAGCCTGAAACACTGGACAATATGTACTCTTCCAAAGCACAATCCACACAGAACTCAAGGATAAAACAAAAAGAAATTCACGCTTTTATGTAACAGGCTGCCCAAGAACAATCATGTTCTCTCCCTCACACACACACACACACACACACACACACACGCGCATTCCAGCAGTAAAACTCCTTTACACCCCTACACCACAGCAAACCAGCCACCAACGCACTCACTGCCGTAAGATCTGTACGTGTGCATGTGTGTCTCGGTAAGACGGGGTGTGGTACGCCAGGCTGCTGAAAACACCGCAGCTGCGACTCTCAGAAACTCGGCATCAGTAAGAACATCCAGCTCGACTGCACTCGCCAAAACCTCTCGCAGAGCAGGACACGAGATTACATCCTCAAACACCCGTCACTGTTCTAATCCATCACACCAGTGTTCAGACCAGCAGCTCTCAGAATCACGGTACTGTAGGGGGCGTAGATATTTCAGCTAGTTGCCATGGTTTCACTGGCGCACACAACAGGATAAATACAGAACATATACACGACCGCACATTTCACCATGCCTCGTCTATTCAGACCACAAATCAAACATCGTCAGACTAAAAAAAAGAAAAGGGGAACTGCTCATAAATAAACGCGCATGCTGTGCGGTCCTTCCCCGTCCACTTTTAACTCCGCTGCAGTACTTGTGGTTCGTACGGCGCTCGACCCTCAGGGACACGCAATGCTGCTAAAGTGTAGCTAGCGAGGTCACTTCCTGAACACGCGGACTGCGCTCCCATTGGCTGCGCTGAAATTCAGTGGGTCTGCGTACATGGGGCTCATTTATCGAGCTGGATATACATTCATTTACTCGTAAATCGTTTGGACCAGCGATCGAGAAAATTCATGAAAATCTTGTACCAATAACTTGATTATTTTCGTGTGTGTGTGTGTGTGGACGACTCACAGGACTCTGCAGGATGTGCGTGACCCTCTTCTTCTGCTCCATCATGTTGAAATCTTGCCGCAGGTCGGCGGGCATGTTACGAGCGCGCTGGTACTCCGGATCGTTCTCGTCCACCCGGTCGAAATATCTCTCCTTCGGTCCGACGCTGGTGGGGGACATGACCTCCGCACTCATCTCTCCACTCATCTCGCTGCTCGGCTAAAAACCTGCGCGCACACACACACACAGACAGTGAGAGAGGCTGTGAGACTGTTGAATTTTCTAGTTTATTACTCTTTAATAAAGGAGAGAGAGAGAAGCTGGAAAGATGACAAAGCAGACAGAGAGACAGAGAGAGACACAGGGAGACAGGATGGTGTTGGTAACGAGAAACTTTTTTTTTCTCCCTCACTAAATGTTTCAGTGATATCTCTCTCTCTCTCTCACACACAAACAGTCCATTATCTCCTATAGTGCTCTCCTTCCTTTCTGTGTGCGCGCGTGTGTACATAAAGTTTAAGCATCACTTCAGCAGATGGAGAGAGTGAGGTTAAACAACCATTTTATTATAATTCTTTAATATCCACCTCACCAAAAAGAGAAGAGATAAACAGTGAGAGTGAGACAGAGATCAGGGCAGAGAGAGAGAGAGAGAGAGAGAGAGAGACAGATCAGGGCGGAGAGAGAGATCTCAGGGCGAGGGGGGGGGAGATCAGGGCAGAGAGAGAGATCTCAGGGTGGGGGGTGGGAGACAGATCAGGGCAGAGAGAGAGATTTCAGGGCGAGGGAGAGAGAGAGAGAGAGAGAGAGAGAGAGAGCAATTATAATTCGTCTATATTTTTACAATTGCTCTTATTTCACTAGGTCTGATTCTGTAATAAATGTTGTATTGCAGTTACGCAACGTCCACTACATCGTCCTTTAAGCACGACGAGACTAGCGCTCGACCGGTTTCGGTTTGGGTGATTAATCGGCACTCATAAACGATTTCTGTAACTATAGAGCAACGATAATCCACAGCCATAGTTTTCCCCGGGTGCACGAGAGCGGCCTCTAGAGGCGAAATAAAAACTAATCGCGGCCCAATCGTGTCCTGTAATTGTGTAAGAAGAGTTTATTTTTTCACTCATTCATTCGTCTCCGTTTTTATTTGTTGTCTGGAGCGTTACTTTTTGGTTCGGTTTGGATGAACATCTCTTATTTACTTTAACGTTGATTAATAGCTAATATATTAACATTTACATCATTAATCCATGGAAAAAGAAAAAAAAAGTACAGTACAGTTTCCATGGCGCCATCAGTACTGCTGATTTCGTAATCAAGATCAACGATATTTTAAAACTTTGAGTGTTATGTTTTCATGCGATATCAATTTTAAAAACTATTCGAATCATCGGCAGGTCCGGCCCAACTTATTTATCGGTACAGGTGAACAGAAAACATAAGCTCCGCCCCCTCTTAAATAATAATAATAATAATCTATGACTAGGGCAGAAAGTAAAACACTATGCATCGCGTATCATGATTCCTAAGTATCGCGCAATAAAGAATTATCGTGATGTGATGTTCCTGGCATATCGCCCAGCCTCGGGCTGATTAGACAGCGCTAAACGTTACGCCGAAGCATCTGCTAGAGCAGAAAGCTGATTAAACAAACCCCCCCGTGTTCAATCCCTGCACGCAGCTCACCCACTGACCCGGCCGAGCGCATCTCGTTGTCATGGTGACGCCTGCCAATCGGCATGTGCCGACGACGCGCACGGACACGCGGGGCTGCAGATACACCGCTTCTTCATCTAAAATATCAGTTTACTCCTGCGAATAACAAAACACGACACGCGATCGTTTCTATAGCAACAACCGGATCATGAGGACTTGTACGGGCGAACGCCAAACGCAATCCGACACCTTCAGGTTTGTTTATTTAGGCAAACAAAAACGGATTTGAGCGTGCACGCGACGATGCCCCGAGACGAGGCTGTAAGATAACGCGGGATGTGTTGACCGTGCCAGGCGACCGGGCCGAGAGAGAGAGAGAGACTGTGTGTGTGTGAGAGAGAGAAAGGAGAAATAAACAAACAGACTATGGGATTTACAACAGCTGCAGAGTCTCCAGATACAGTCCATTATTCTCTCACACACACACACACACACACACACACACACACCCTCAGGTTGCATGACACAGGCTGTTATTGTGCTGGCTTGTGGGAAACAAATGCAGGGGATCAGTCATTGCGCACACACACACACACACACACACACACACACACACACACAGAGGGGTAGCACGATGGCAGTATGATGGCGCAGTCACAAGACCCACACGTACACACACAGCGCGTCCGGTTCAATCAATGCACCACTGTATGATCAGGGCTATCCAGGGAGAGGATTCACCCAGTCATCCACTCTCTGTCTCCATCTCTCTCTCACACACACACACACACACACTGAAGTACAGTCCCATTTGCATTCGCTATTTTATGATCATTGCAATCAAACTCCCAGTCCCCCCCCCATTCTGCACTTTATTCTTTCGATAAAGAACCAACGGGTCGAATCCAAGCGCTCACTAAACACCAGACGAGACGGCAAAGCAGACCTCCGCAAACTGTACAATCTGACACGATGATCTCACACCTACGCCCACACACACACACACACACACACACACACGCGGTGCTAAAAACCCACAGTGGAATCTGCACAACATGGACGGGTTTTTCTGTAATAATGCGAGATCACAAGTACAAACAAGATACCGGTGTTTTTAATAAGCATCCATTACCCGACGTTCTTACGCAGAGCTACTGCACGAGCGACTGCTACGAGTAACGGCTTTGGCTAACCGTAATCAAAAGTTTTTAAAAAATCCAACGGGTCCACGTTTATCGTTACGCGTTAAATCGGAGACGCTCTGCGCCGTTTTGAAGTCTATATTTGTAATCATTTGTAGAATAACCTGATGGAGAAATCCGTGTTGTATAACGTTGTGCAAACTAAAATACGCCTCGCCAGAGAGCATGCGCCGTATACGTGATGCGGAGACGCCACACCTTTTCACGAAATGGACTTTCCACTTGTATAAAACGTGACACGACTGCGGGTACCATGTGATTGGAACGACAAAAGAACTGACGAACGACAAAAGCCTCTCGCGTGTTGAAGGACTGATTTACACAACAGCCAATCGTGTCCCAGATCCGATCCAATCGTTTAGTGAGCCAGCTAAACATGAAGAACGGTGAAGAGTTTAAAAAAGTCCTAACCCCGATCCCCCCCCTGAAACGTGGAGGATTTTTACCGCCACCTTCACGGGCGGCTCTAGACTTCAACCAGGATGATATCCTACGCCTAGAAGACGAGATGGCGTGTGATTTCAGAAGCTGTTCCGCAGCGAAGGCGAGCTTATAACCACGTTTAAATATTCTGCTACGTGACCAAAAAAACGATACTGCTGACTCTTATGGATCGAGAAGTCCCGACACGGAATCGCGCTCTCGGTCAGCGCGAGGTAGCGACGTTACGACTCCGAACAACCCACAAGTTCGCACGACGGTCTTCCGAAAGGTCACGCAACTGCCGACCTCCACAAACCCCGCCCTCTTCCAACTAAAGAGGGCGGAGTTCGTGGAAAGGGTGTGGAACAACCCGCACCAAACCACCCATGTTTACTTTATAATAAAAAAAAAGAGCTAGGGGGCGGGACATTCTAGAAAGCGTTTGATTGGACGATCGTCAGATTAGTACAAGTAGGAGTCATCAAAAACTATACAAAACAAACAAAAAAAACCTAATTTTCCTCACTTCCGCCCAGCGCGAGGCTCAGTCCAGGTGTTCCAGATGAACCTCGTCAGCTAATGTTTACTGTCCATGTTTACCCCCGCAAGGACAGTTTACTGGCGGAGACACAGGCGACGTGAGACCCAGTCACGTAACGCGGGAACATGCACGCGAGTAAACAAATGCATCACGTGCACGGCGTGCTAGACGCTATGGTCGCCCCTCCCGCCGGGGGGGGTTTAACCGAACACCACACGCATGCACGTGCACAATAAAGCAAAGCACACACGGTCAAAAGGAAAGCGCGCGCGCGCGTGTATGTGTATAGACATCTTTGGTTGTATTAATAAAACTATGAGCTGTTCATGCGATGCAAAAAGGCGTGCGCGAGCTCCGGCAACGGAAAACATTAAATGACCCACCTGTGTGTGTGTGTGTGTTTTCTCCCCCCCTCAATATCTCGCCTTAAAACAAACAAACAAACAAACACACCGCACTAAGCAGGCATGTCCGTCCTTCTTTCCCAGACTGCAACGCGCCGCCAGGGTTCACTCCCGCACGGTCATCCTCGCGACTTGCCCCCCGAGCACTAGAGCTGCGCGCGAGCTCGCTGCCGGTGCGTGTGTACACGTTAGAACGGCCTCGCCGGTGTGCGCGCACTAAGCGCGAGTGAAAACCCTTCGCGCTGCGAGAGGAGCTAAAGGCAGCACGTGACCTGCTAACCCGACCCATTTCCTTTGAGCGCGGCCACGCGCTGACCAATCAGAGCGCGAGTCTGCACGCGGGACCGCCCCTGTGTCTCAGAGCGAGGAAATTAAAGGTCACTGTTTGGGAGTGTGTGTGTGTGTGTGAGAGACAGAGAGAGAGAGAGAGAGAGAGTGTGAGAGAGTGTGAGAGAGTGTGTGTGCTCACAAGTGGAATTAAAGGTCAGTGTTTACTACTTTGTGTGTGTTTAATTTGTAAGCCTCTATTTGTGTGTCGCAATCTACTACAGTAAATCTACCACACACACACACACACACACACACACACAACTCCAGCTGGACTTCATTAAAGCGCAGACACATGAGCCTCCTTACTTTTATCCCAAAGTGCTGGTGAATTCTCGACACTGATTGGTCAGAGGGTGTTGATTCGTTTTCTAGAACAGCAGTCCTGACTATAGTTAATTACAGGTTTATTATTATTATTGTTATTATTATTAATGCGCTTATTCCGATACGTTTCTATAGCAACAACTTGTACAGGAACTTCAAGAAGAACAACGGATATGGAGAAGCTTTCTGCGTTCAGAGTCTCAGAATTTTGTACCAGTTGGTAAGTTTTTCCCAGACAAGACACGAGTTTCTCGTCTCTCTGTAACATGAGCTGAATAGTTTTGGCTTATTAACGAGAGGGGAAAAAATGTTAAATGTAGCTATAAATGGATAAACAAATAAAATGTGTGATTCATTAATACCTGAAAAGAATTGTAATGGTTGGTTAATTGCTGAGTAATAAGAGGAATAAACGTAGTAGTCCGTGGATTAACTCCATCATATTTGCGCCTACATCTCTTCATAGCACTATAGCATAACAACAATATGAAGTCTGTGTGAGGTGATGTTGCATATTGAATAACGACAGACAAACAAATCAACACTAAACACAGTTCTAGTTGGTGAAGGCATTGATAGCTATCCATATGGAACTATCCAATAATTACAATAACTTTCCAAATAAATACAATAGCTATCGAATAAATACAATAACTATCCAAAGGGACCATCCAATAACTATCCAAATGGAAATACCCAATAACCATCCAAATGGAACTGTCCAAGAACCATCCAAAGGGAACTATCCAATAACTATCGAATAAATACTAACTATCCAAATGGAACTATCCAATAACCATCCAAAGGGAACTGTCCAAGAACCATCCAAAGGGAACTATCCAATAACTATCGAATAAATACTAACTATCCAAATGGAACTGTCCAAGAACCATCCAAATGGAACTATCCAATAACCATCCAAAGGGAACTATCCAATAACTATCGAGTAAATACAATAACTATCCAAATGGAACTATCCGATAACCATCCAAATGGAACTATCCAATAACCATCCAAAGGGAACTGTCCAATAACCATCCAAAGGGAACTATCCAATAACTATCGAATAAATACTAACTATCCAAATGGAACTGTCCAAGAACCATCCAAATGGAACTATCCAATAACCATCCAAAGGGAACTATCCAATAACTATCGAGTAAATACAATAACTATCCAAATGGAACTATCCGATAACCATCCAAAGGGAACTATCCAAAGGGAACTATCTGATAACTATCCAAAGGGAACTATCCGATAACCATCCAAAGGGAACTATCCAAAGGGAACTATCCAAAGGGAACTATCCGGTAACTATCCAAATGGAACTATCCGATAACCATCCAAAGGGAACTATCCAAAGGGAACTATCCGATAACTATCCAAAGGGAACTATCCGATAACCATCCAAAGGGAACTATCCGATAACCATCCAAAGGGAACCATCCAATAACTATCCAAATGGAACTATCCGATAACCATCCAAAGGGAACCATCCAATAACTATCGAATAAATACAATAACTATCCAAATGGAACTATCCGATAACCATCCAAAGGGAACTATCCAAAGGAAACTATCCGATAACTATCCAAAGGGAACTATCCAAAGGGAACTATCCAAAGGGAACTATCCGATAACTATCCAAAGGGAACTATCCGATAACCATCCAAAGGGAACTATCCAATAACTATCGAATAAATACAATAACTATCCAAATGGAACTATCCGATAACCATCCAAAGGGAACTATCCAAAGGGAACTATCCGATAACTATCCAAAGGGAACTATCCAATAACCATCCAAAGGGAACCATCCAATAACTATCGAATAAATACAATAACTATCCAAATGGAACTATCCGATAACCATCCAAAGGGAACTATCCAAAGGGAACTATCCGATAACTATCCAAAGGAAACTATCCAATAACTATCGAATAAATACAATAACTATCCAAAGGGAACTATCCAAAGGGAACTATCCAAAGGGAACTATCCAAAGAGAACTATCCAAAGGGAACTATCCGATAACCATCCAAAGGGAACTATCCGATAACCATCCAAAGGGAACTATCCAAAGGGAACTATCCAATAACTATCCAAAGGAAACCATCTAATAACCATTCAAAGGGAACCATCCAATAACTATCCAAAGGGAACTATCCAAAGGGAACTATCCGATAACTATCCAAAGGGAACTATCCGATAACTATCCAAAGGGAACTATCCAATAACCATCCAAAGGGAACTATCCAATAACTATCCAAAGGGAACTATCCAATAACTATCCAAAGGAAACCATCTAATAACCATCCAAAGGGAACCATCCAATAACTATCCAAAGGGAACTATCCAAAGGGAACTATCCGATAACTATCCAAAGGGAACTATCCGATAACCATCCAAAGGGAACTATCCGATAACCATCCAAAGGGAACTATCCGATAACCATCCAAAGGGAACTATCCGATAACCATCCACGAACTATCCAATAACTATCCAAAAGAAACCATCTAATAACCTTCCAAAGGGAACCATCCAATAACTATTCAAGGGAACTATCCAAGGAACTATCCGATAACTATCCCAAGGGAACTATCCGATAACCATCCAAAGGGAACTATCCAATAACCATCCAAAGGGAACTATCCAATAACTATCCAAAGGAAACCATCTAATAACCATCCAAAGGGAACCATCCAATAACTATCCAAAGGGAACTATCCAAGGGGAACTATCCGATAACTATCCAAAGGGAACTATCCGATAACCATCCAAAGGGAACTATCCAAAGGGAACTATCCAATAACTATCCAAAGGGAACTATCCGATAACCATCCAAAGGGAACTATCCGATAACCATCCAAAGGGAACTATCCAAAGGGAACTATCCAATAACTATCCAAAGGGAACTATCCAAAGGGAACTATCCGATAACTATCCAAAGGGAACTATCCGATAACCATCCAAAGGGAACTATCCGATAACCATCCAAAGGGAACTATCCGATAACCATCCAAAGGGAACTATCCGATAACCATCCAAATCGAACTATCCAATAACTATCCAAAGGAAACCATCTAATAACCTTCCAAAGGGAACCATCCAATAACTATCCAAAGGGAACTATCCAAGGGGAACTATCCGATAACTATCCCAAGGGAACTATCCGATAACCATCCAAAGGGAACTATCCAATAACCATCCAAAGGGAACTATCCAATAACTATCCAAAGGAAACCATCTAATAACCATCCAAAGGGAACCATCCAATAACTATCCAAAGGGAACTATCCAAAGGGAACTAACCGATAACTATCCAAAGGGAACTATCCGATAACCATCCAAAGGGAACTATCCAATAACCATCCAAAGGGAACTATCCAATAACTATCCAAAGGAAACCATCTAATAACCATCCAAAGGGAACCATGCAATAACTATCCAAAGGGAACTATCCAAAGGGAACTATCCGATAACTATCCAAAGGGAACTATCCATTGGCTATCCAAAATGAGCTTTTGTACCAGATGGACAGGTAGTAGAAACAAAAGTCCTGTTTTCTGTTGCCAAAAGTTGAGTATTGAAATACTGAACATGCTACCAATGGAGGCAATGTTTAGCTACTGCAGTGATGCTCACAGAATCAACCTTATTTTATTCACGATTTTATTTTACGAAGTGAAGCTAGCAAGCTAACAACTACGACTAACCTAACAGCTGGCTATGTAGCTAAACCAGCAACAACTCTTGCCAGGCTAGTCCACACGGACAAGACAGCATAGACTTTGCGCCATTGGCTAAAATCACACACCCGACATTCAAATTTACAGCGAAGTCTTCTGCTACCGACAACTTCACTGAAGTGTAAAAACAAAACAAAACTCAACAACAAAAAACAACCAAACCCAAGTTCTAATCGAGCAGAAAATGGTGCCAAGTGTAATTAGAGTGTAACTGTAGGCGTACTGAGCATTTCCTTAGCAATTTAACACCACGTCTGAGGTAAATGTTGATATCCAGGACACTTCTGTCCCGACAGCTCCAGCTATGTGCTAGTTTTGTTAAGGCTAGTTCACGCTACGCGACTCTCAACGTCGGCAGATCGTCATAGGTTTCGTGGGTTTCCCCTTCCTCACGGTGACCTCACCCCACGTGAACTAGGCTTTAGATACACCATTATAGCTAGAATCTGTATTTTACTGTTGCCTAGCACAGTAAATGGTTCCATTCATAGATTAAACAGACAGATAGATAGATAGAGAGAGAGATAAACAGATAGACAGAGTACACACACGTTTATACAAAGGATCAGGGCGTGTCAGTGACTCAGCTGGAAAAGTGGGACAGTGGAGCGTTACTCTCTCTCTCGCTCGCTCCGACTAGCTCATGACCAACACTGCTGTCTGTAAACACTCCTCGTCCCATCCTCTGTTGTCTTTCTGTCCCCGTTATTTTATTTATTTATTTTGGTACTCCACAATAGCCGATAAGTAAGTAAGGGATATAGAAATAATATAATACTCTGCCGGGAAGTTGATTATTTTCCTAAAACCGCACGTCCTGACGTGCTTAATTCCTCTTCCTGCACATCAAATCGCCAATGATTTCATTTACTAACGAACGACACGTAATGCTTTAAAAAAAAATAAAAATAAATTAAAAATCGCTTATGGCGCCATTTAACGTTGTGGAACATTCGCGAAGCACGTCGTCACTTATTATTAAAAAAAATGTCTCGCTCTCTCCCGAGGTCCCGTGTCAGAAAACGTGACGGTACAAAGCACTGGAGATCTTACAGACACTTCTCCGTTGTTAGCCTTAGATTATATATGATCGTACACGTTCCTGTGAACGTGTACGTTACTACAGAAGGAACAACGTGCTAGGACGAGCGTTAGGACGAAACGTGGACGTTCCATTTTCCGGAACACTTCCTGGTCCGCTCCGAGGTGTCGAGCGGCTTGTAATCGGGGATTTTGTTCAAATAAAAGGTAAATGTTTAACCTGGCCTGCCTCAGCAGTTCCTCAATCTGAACAATACGCACACTGTCCAACGAGTGGAACGTGAACCTGGATATTAGATGAGCTATTGTGGACAAGGTGTGTGTGCGTGTCTCCCTCGCTCGCACACACACACACACACACACACACACACACAATATGAATCCTGTCCACGATAATTAAACTTCTATTGAACTGCCTTTTCATTCACTAGCCCTAAGCCCCGCCCACACTCGGTTGCTTTGAGAAGTTTTATGGCCGTCGTGTCAAATACACACAAATGATACCCGACTCATAGAACAGGACGGTTTCGAGCTTCAAATTACTCAACGTCAAGGAAAAGGGTTTAAGAAATAATCTCCGATATAACGAGAAAATTCTCCACAATAACTCGCAAATGAAACCGCCGCAACTCTGACACTGATTTAAAACCCCAAGTGAGGAACGGCAGAGCTGAAGCTGCTGACAGGCTGTACGCTGGTTTTGTGGTTGCGGTTTTGTCGGCGTTCGGAAGCTCGTGTTGATGCCAGAGCCACCCCCCCCCCAAAAAAAGCCTTTTTAACTGTGACGAGTCCTGAATCAGAAGTGCTGAACACACACACACACACACACACACACACACACAGATCTGTCCTCAGCTAAACTCTCTGCTGTGGAATAAAGCATCACTGGGCTACGGATAACAATCAGAGCATTCAGGAAGCATACCGAACGCCTGGCTTTTAAAGGTGCAGTGTGCAATCCGTACAAAAAGTTCTGGCCCTGAAACAATCCAATCATTTCAAAGATACCTTTGAGAAACTGCGATTTGTGACATCGCCCCTTCCATTGGATTTATCCCGTTTCTTCAGTTCAAGCTTCGATTCAAGTTTTTCTGTCCCTGAAATCATCAATATTTTGATTACTGCCAATTCTCCACTGGGATCATTCACCGAGTATTGCTTATTTAATATTTAACGTTGAACAACTTCACTCTTCTTCAAAACACCTTTAAAACTGGCTTTGCGTTTCAACGACTTGGGAGTAGAATTCGAATGTTCGAACACAACAAACGTTTATATGACAAAACACGGCCTGTATAAACCACCGCTTCGAAACGACAACCATATGTTCGTAATTGAAACTAAAATAAATCATTAAAAAGTTACTTAACAAACGTAGGCGACCGAGCTAGCTAGCTAGCTAGCCGGGAAAATCGTGGTAAGAAGAATTCTAGCGCTCGCCATGCTACGCAACGATACTTCCCGATATTGACACGCCCCTTTCCCTACGTAAAGCGCCAAGCAGAGTTCAGCCAAAACGTCCGGGAAACACGTTTCTACGCGGTCGTATTACAGATCAACCACTCGTATTTAAGAAAAAAAAAAAATGTAGTAGCCAGTCACGTATGAAGTAGTTAGTCGCTTCGAAACCCATAAGGTGAAAGGTTTTTGTTTCGACGCAAGTAAAAAAAAAAAAAAAAAAAAAGGAAAAGATCTGCCAGCCCGACTTCACTCCGGTGAGCAGATTGAGTGGGGAAAAAAAAAAAAAAAAAAAAAAAGACCTTGTTGATAATGTTTCACAATATGCCCCGGTCACAGTGGAAAGGGTGAGATTTCCTGTTAATCGGGTCATCTTTCCTGTTCGGGGCGAGAGAAAACAAAAACGTACTGGTTCTGAACATCCACAGCGGTGGCTTTTGTTTACCGGCGAACGGGAAAGAACGCACGCGGTCACTGAACACACCTCTCTTCACACGAGCTGCTTTAATACCGGAGCGTTAGTGCGAATTCCTGTATGAACATCTCCTTATAACTTCACGCAAGTGGCGGGAAATAATCCAGGGCTACTAGCTTCTCCGAAATTCCTTCGGATCTTGACATCTTTACTGCAATTTCAGGTCCTTCAAAACTCCTCTTGTTCCAAGGGCCTTAAAAAGTCAGAGCGAAACGTGCGCGTACATTTTGCGGAGCTAATTTGTCCGCTAGCCACTCCGGCGGGAGTTCGTCCACAGGCTTTGCGATTTCCACCGACTTTAACGGCCCGCCTGTGTCGTAAAGACCCGGCTCGTGTCTCTTAACCTCGAGGCCCGGGGTCGAGTTCAAGAGCCTGTTCCTGTTTGAATTAGAGAACATTAAACTTCGACCCCTGTATCCTGTTGAGGGTGGCTTAAAGTGCGGCGTCTGTATTTGCGAGGCGTTAAGAGTTCAGCTTGTCCGCATGAGGACGGAATAACGGCCGGTACCGACCCAGTCCGCGGTATTCTGGATTCCGATCTCGTTCTTGCTGGGCAGCGTTTTAATTCAAAACGGACAGACGCGTCCTTCGTTCAGGACATCCTGCACCTCTTGCGTTTATTCGTAACACCCAAGATTCACTACAGATGCTGAACTCACGTTCACATAACCCTTGTGTGTGTGTGTGTGTGTGTGTGTGTGTGTGTGTGTGTGTGGTGGGGGGTTACTTGCAGTAAAGGGGAAACATATGTGCAGGTGTTTGGGCCCATCTCCTTGGAAACTAGCGATAAGTGTGTTTTCGGAAGACGGGTCACTCCGAGTGTATCTCTGTGAGAAAAATCGCTGTTACAGTATTACTTCATCCACACACTTCCTGTGTTTACACAGACTTTCGCAACTCGCTTTTGCAGAAACCTCGGCGCTCGTGGGACGGGGGTTAATGGTCAGCACGACCCCCCATCTCCTTAGCACGTAGAGGAATACTGAAAAATCCACAATTTTTATTTATTGCTTTATTTTTAAACCTGCACGCTGCCCGTTTCCTCTCTCCCTCGCCCCGCCCCTTCTCTTTAATCTCAGCCCTGTCTAAAGTTTCCCTCCGTTCTTGCGCCAAGAAGCTTGAAAGAGCGCCGAGCTTTGAAAAGGTCGCCGCCTGGCACCGTCTCAAGCCTTTTTAACTCGGATCTCTTCGGGAGGTTGAATCAACTAACGATTGTTTAATAGCTTCCGTATGATTTTAACCACTCTATTGTTCTGCGATTGACGGCCGCCGCTGGTTGCGTCTCTGCTCTGCGGTCTTGACGCGGTTCAGCAGTGTTTTATTTGCTTAATCCATCTGGCCTCTTTAGGCTTTTTTTTGTTTGTTTATTAAAGATTCAAAGAATGAGAAGATATCGTCCAAGGAACAGGAAATCACTCCACACGTGCATATCAATTGCAGTCTGCAGGCTACGGCACATTACAACATGCTCGGGCCCACACACACACACACACACACACACACACACACTCATAGTAATTTTACTAACTAGTTTATGTACTAAAAAGTCATACTAACAACTACAGAGCAATAGAAATCTTACCTACATTATAGTAACTTTACATACTAAGTAGTAGTAATAATTTTAATAGTACTAAAGTAATAAGGTTAATAGTACTAATAAGTATTCATACAAAAAAAAAATATACTAATCTTACAGCCGAAAAGGTAGCAGCACTCTTGCATACTAAATTCTCAGCATAATCTTATGCACTATACAGTAAATCTATCGACTAACAGTAAACTTACCTGCATTACAGTAGTTTTACATGGCAAAGATTAGAAATAATTTGAAATACTGAACACTAAAAGTAGAATAAGAACAGGCGGAATAGTGCAGGCTAACAGTAGTAAAAAATAATAAATTAGTATTTCACACAAGAGTCACCGTTACTATACTCTAACGAAAAAGTAGTAATCGCATTCTGAGTAAATGCTCACAGTAACCTTACAGATTAAATAGCAATACTAATCCAATGCACTAAAAGTAATACTAGAGACCAATAGTTAATCGGTGAGACACATTACGCTAGCTTTTCAGGGTAAATAGTAATAATTTTAGTAGTACTAAATATTAAAAGTGGAATGGCAGCGAGTATTTTATAGCTTTTTTTTTTTTTTTTTTTTTTTTTTTTTTTTTACAATAGACGTCGTCTCAAAGCAGCAAAGTGTGTACTAAGCAAAGCAGTACTAAGTAGCAGTAATAAGTTTAGAAGTACTGAATATTAAAAGCAGCAGTATTAAGTTTAGAAGTACTGAATATTAAAAGCAGCAGTATTAAGTTTAGAAGTACTGAATATTAAAAGTAGCAGTAAGAAGTTTAGAAGTACTGACTATTAAAAGCAGCAGTATTAAGTTTAGAAGTACTGAATATTAAAAGCAGCAGTATTAAGTTTAGAAGTACTGAATATTAAAAGTAGCAGTAAGAAGTTTAGAAGTACTGACTATTAAAAGCAGCAGTATTAAGTTTAGAAGTACTGAATATTAAAAGTAGCAGTAAGAAGTTTAGAAGTATTGAATATTAAAAGCAGCAGTATTAAGTTTAGAAGTACTGAATATTAAAAGTAGCAGTATTAAGTTTAGAAGTATTGAATATTAAAAGCAGCAGTATTAAGTTTAGAAGTACTGAATATTAAAAGTAGCAGTAAGAAGTTTAGAAGTACTGAATATTAAAAGTAGCAGTAAGAAGTTTAGAAGTACTGAATATTAAAAGTAGCAGTAAGAAGTTTAGAAGTACTGAATATTAAAAGTAGCAGTATTAAGTTTAGAAGTACTGAATATTAAAAGTAGCAGTAAGAAGTTTAGAAGTATTGAATATTAAAAGCAGCAGTATTAAGTTTAGAAGTACTGAATATTAAAAGTAGCAGTATTAAGTTTAGAAGTATTGAATATTAAAAGTAGCAGTAAGAAGTTTAGAAGTACTGAATATTAAAAGTAGCAGTAAGAAGTTTAGAAGTACTGACTATTAAAAGCAGCAGTATTAAGTTTAGAAGTACTGAATATTAAAAGTAGCAGTAAGAAGTTTAGAAGTACTGACTATTAAAAGCAGCAGTATTAAGTTTAGAAGTACTGAATATTAAAAGTAGCAGTAAGAAGTTTAGAAGTACTGAATATTAAAAGTAGCAGTATTAAGTTTAGAAGTATTGAATATTAAAAGCAGCAGTATTAAGTTTAGAAGTACTGAATATTAAAAGTAGCAGTAAGAAGTTTAGAAGTACTGAATATTAAAAGTAGCAGTAAGAAGTTTAGAAGTACTGACTATTAAAAGCAGCAGTATTAAGTTTAGAAGTACTGAATATTAAAAGTAGCAGTAAGAAGTTTAGAAGTATTGAATATTAAAAGCAGCAGTATTAAGTTTAGAAGTACTGAATATTAAAAGTAGCAGTATTAAGTTTAGAAGTATTGATTATAGTAAGAACGTAAGAAGTTTAGAAGTACTGAATATTAAAAGTAGCAGTAAGAAGTTTAGAAGTACTGACTATTAAAAGCAGCAGTATTAAGTTTAGAAGTACTGAATATTAAAAGTAGCAGTATTAAGTTTAGAAGTATTGAATATTAAAAGCAGCAGTATTAAGTTTAGAAGTACTGAATATTAAAAGCAGCAGTATTAAGTTTAGAAGTACTGAATATTAAAAGTAGCAGTAAGAAGTTTAGAAGTACTGAATATTAAAAGTAGCAGTAATACAGTAAGTTTAGAAGTACTGAATATTAAAAGTAGCAGTAATACAGTAAGTTTAGAAGTACTGAATATTAAAAGTAGCAGTAATACAGTAAGTTTAGAAGTACTGAATATTAAAAGTAGCAGTAAGAAGTTTAGAAGTACTGAATACTGAAAGGAGAATAAGACCTGTTGCAGGAAGAATAGTAACCTTGCAAGTTAATAGTACTCAGATCCCCAGTATTTCACACACTATATGGAGTAATAGTAACTATTCATACTAAACAGTAATACTAATCCTACACGCTGATATCCAAACAAATAAACTAGTGTCTAAAAGCCGTGGCCTTTTGCAGTGAAAGTTTAAAAGCTCTGCACACAGGAAGTGACCTCTCGAGCTCTTTCTGACTTCCTGTGGCGCTCTCATTCACTCGGTCTTTCTCTTGCTCACAGTTTCAGACTTTCACTCTCAGCCCCCCATTTCTTGCACACACACACACACACACACACACACACACTTATTCTCATGCGCTTGACTTTCTCTCCGGGCTGCTTGGAAACATCCGGAACCCTGCAGATGAGAGTTGAGGGTTTCTTATCGAGTCAGAGATCCAGCCAATGGTGTGTGTTTGTGTGAGCGAGCGAGAGAGCGAGAGAGAGAGACGAACAGAGCAGCACTTCTCAACAGGATGTGGGGACGATGGGCCACATAACAGGACTGTCCCCAGTGGACAGATACACACACACACACACACAAGATCTTCATATTTCTGTATTTGACCTATCAGAACTTAAAACAAATTTCATTATGAATCTTCACCTGTCTAGTTTTTTTCCATTTATTTCATCCTTTATATTTCTTGAATTTTAATTCAGTATTAATCTTCATATTCAATTACTTTATTAATAAAAGAATATATTACATTGTTATTAAGATACATACACTTTTTAAATAAAAATTTTTATTTTAATGTGAGTTCAAGATCTTTATTCTGGACCTAATGAAAACTTTGAAGCCTTCAATTTTCGTGAGACAAAAACCCCCCCCAAAAAAAACCAAAACCCAGAACTATGCAAATGGGTCATTTCTAAATAATAAATAGTTTAATTTTCATTTGAATGAATCAAGAATTAAGGACTGTTATGTTCCATAACTTGGTTAATTGGTCAATTTCTAGTCTATAGATCTCTCTCGCTCACACACACACAGGTTCCCCAGCTGTTTCCTTCCACACCCATGTGGAGTGAGGGAGCAGTGAAGTGTACAGAACGAGGCAGTTATAAATAGGTGGACGTCGCTCAGGAAGAGACTTCTTTTCCCCTCACACAAACAAACACATGATGCAACATCCTTTATAGTAACATTTTTACAGGAAACAAAAGCCCGTGTTACTGAACAAAGCCAATACGTTCCAGGAATAACAAACAAAAGGGTTGGCTTTGTGTGGCTGCGAGTGTGTATTAGATCCACCTGCACCTACAGTTCTGAATAAACACCAATGCTCACAGATGTGCTTAGCCAGCTACATGCACATGGTGCATTCGTATTCAAACGTTGTACAATATTCGTGAAGACAAAACGTAGATTGTTGTCTGAAAAAAAAAATGTAATATTATATCTTATATTAAAAAGGTAGGATATCTTCTTTCTCAATTGGAAACAGGTGGGCGTAAATACGAAATGATGATTACAAACGTTAAGATTCCGAAGCTCGTGCCCAGAAAAGTGTCACATAAGTAACAGACATAAAGGGGAGAGACACAAGGCCTTGAGGCGTTTTCAGTGCATTGTGGGATGGCAAAGAGGCATGTGCTTTCAGTCAGAAAGATTAAAGACACACACAAGAAAAAAGAAAAAAAAAAAAAGAAAGGAGAAAACCGTTTCAGAGGGAAGAGGTGATGTGTTTCTCAGCTGTAGAACAGATATTCCACTGTTGCACACATTCCACCATGCTCACCCTGACCCAAGAAAGATTCGAGATTGAGAGGACAATATCACGATCTTTCACCTGTTGTGAATCTTAAGAGTTAAGTTTAACAAGTAATTAAAAATGTATAATAGGTAAATGATACGCAATAAATGTACAAAGGTCGTCACCTTGAGGGTACCACTATAGCGTCAGGACAAGATACAGTTCAGTACTTTTTTTTAAACCCCAATTTCTCCCAGTTCGGACATTTTTTGCCAATTCCCTCCCACTAGGCTAGTGACAGCTGCCAACCAGAGAGGGTCAAAGTTAGCATGTTGTTCTTCTGAGATACTTGAAACCAGCCACCATATTTGTTCGAAGTCAGGGGCAGCTGAACACTTGAAGGAAAGCACCCTTACGGATGCGTGCGACTGGTTAGCATTACTCTGATTGACAGGCGAGAGACTAACATCATCCCTCCCATCCAGAGACCACGACCAATTACGCTCTCTCAGACTACTGGTCATGGATAGCTGTGGCATTGCCAGGATCCAAATTCACAAAGGGAGAGTGCTTTTCTGTTGCGCAACTCTGGAACCTCAGGACGTTTTTTCCCCTTCCCGAGAGCGAGAGAGTGTTGAAAGACGAAAGGGTGGGCGCGAGAGAACGAAGGGAGGACGAAAGGATTCTTTGAAGTTTTATCCAGTATGCCGGAACAAATTTCCTGCAATACACGTTTAAACACGGCTGATCCGGGATCTCATCGCTCATTTGTCCTCTGTCCAAGCTCCCTTTGTCCTTCTTTCCATCCATCTCTTGCCTTGAGTTTGCATCATTCTGAGAGCAGCAATTGTTCTCGTGCCCTCGCTCTGTTTTAAACATCAGAGTTCATCAAAACTCTCTCGGCTCAAGATGAGAATCACCACATGGACTCTCGGCTTTCCACATTTTCCCCTCAGTAAACATGGATCTTTGAGGATTTATGGCTGAAACATAGCCACTTCCACTGTGGCTACGTTGCAGAAGTGCATTTTTGAGAGAAATCGAGAAAGCACGTTCCCTTAAAAAGCACCCTCGGTGCACCGCCAATTCCCCCTCCCAATTCATCAGCTCAAATGAGGTAATTTTTAGATGTAGCTTTTGGAGACCTGAGGGATGAGATGTACGAATTGGGCTTTATGTGGCCGACTAGTCGTACCGTAGACGAATCATTATGCTAGCTACCAAGCCATTTTCAGAGGGAATGTATTTAGCAAATGACACATTCTGACAGAAATGTATTTAGCAAGAAAGATATCATGAAGGAATGTCGCTAGCAAACAAGATATTCTGAAGGAACGTAGGTAGCTAGCGATATTCAGAAGAAATCCAGTTAGCAAGCAAGCCAATATTTGGAGTAACACAGATATTTAAAACAATGTTAGTCAACAGCTAACTGTATCTAGCTAGGCTACTTTTGCAAGTGTGAACAAGCAACGTTTAGAAAATAATGAGTTGTAGGTTGTTGGGTGGGGTGTTATGATGTTAAAAATGCAAATTTCCAATAAAAATTCTATGGAAAAAAAAGAAGAAAGAAAATAGTGAGTTGTAAGTGCAATTTAAATGCTACGTATTGGTAAGTTCCTCCATTTTAGCTTTCTCAGAAAGAATTCGCAGGGTCAAAGTTCCAAGCAAGCTGGAATTTTCGCCAGGTAAATTTCAATTCAATTCAATTTTATTTGTATAGCGCTTTTTACAATAGACATCGTCTCAAAGCAGCTTTACAGAAATATCAGTACGGTATATAGATATAAAAGGTGTGAATTTATCCCAACTGAGCAAGCCACTGAGGCAAGTGGCGACGGTGGCAAGGAAAAACTCCCGAAGATGTTTTAAGAGGAAGAAACCTAGAGAGGAACCCGACTCAGAAGGGAACCCATCCTCATCTGGGTAACAACAGATAACAGATAAATTTGACTCATGTTTGGTCAAACAGCTAATTAGCATAACTGTTACCTAGGTAACCGGCAAAGAAAATCACTTTAGCTGTGTTCCTGCTGCTGAGGTTGCGTCCTCTTAACTTTCACGACGTAACTTTCTTGGTGGCGAGAGGAAACTGACGAAGGAACATGAAAAAAAAACCACAAACAAAAAACACACCTGTGAGGAATGCGAGGAACTCAAGTAAACAGACCATGAGAGAAATATTGAAAAATCATCGTCATTTTGAAGCACATGAATTCAATTTGGAAACACCTGAGCTTCATTCTTTTGCTCTGAAACAAAGTAATCTCTTCCTCCCGCACTAATTTTTTCCTCTCGCCCATTTCCTGCACCGAGCTTGGATCTCTCTCTTCTGCTATCCATCTCTAGGCCTAAATCGTTCCTTTCCACGCCAACGGATCTTTTTTCCGCTTAGACACAACGGTGACGTCGAGACCAGCTCATTCTACCCATCATTCTCTCGCTCTCATTTTCGTTACTCTTCTTTTAGCCCCTCTCTCTCCCTCGATCCTTCACCGTTTCTCATTTCCCCTTTCCTTCATCCATTCTTTTTCTCTTTCTGTTATTGTTTATCTCTCTCTCTCATGCATTTCTCTCTCTTCACCCATGACTAATTTCACACTGTCCATGTCTCTCTATTTCTCGTCATCTGTGCGTGTGCGAGAATAAATGGTACGCCACATGTTGCAATGGAATGTTAATAATTTCCATAATTCTGGCTTTAACTTGCCAAAACTAGGAAGACTGGTTTAGCATAGCGCTAACACGGCACACTGCTTTGAACCACAGCCAGGTTAGCTTAGCATAGCACAGCATGGGATTTCCTGCCACCGGATTCGGTTTGGATTCGTTTTGACGAGGTAGGCAATTGACGCAACTTAGTTACTTTATTCCGCATGCTAGTTAGCATTGTAGTCTTCAAACATGCTAGGTACCAAACTAGCTAGCACTGCAGCAAAAAGGTTTAGTGTTCAACAGTCAAGCGAGCGAAATCCTGACAGGATTTTAAAGTCACATTAATAAATCTTCATAATTATTGTTACTAGTGATAGTTAGCTAGCATGAGCTAACCTGACAGGGTTTCTGACAGGAATTTAAAGTCATATTAATACATCTTCATAATTATTGTTGCTAGTGATAGCTAGCTAGCTAGCTAGCATGTTCTAACCTGAAAGGATTTCTGAGAGAATAATTATTACTGCTAGTGCTGGCTAGCTCCTCCTGAGGGGAAGCTAAGATTACTATTGAATACATTAATGAAATGGGGATTAGTTCTTTTCAGCATGCATTAAGGGTGGGAACAGTTTAGGTCACTGGAAGTCCTTTCAATGATTCATGGCTCAGAGTTCCAGGAAAAGAGAGAGACAGACACAGAGAGAGAGAGAGAGAGAGAGAGAGAGAGAGAGAGAGAGAGAGAGAGAGAGAGAGAGAGAAAGGGTGGGCTTCTTGGCTGAAATACGAGCACAGCTGTGAGGAGACGATTCTAATATTTAACCCCATCAGTGTCTGAACACTCAAAACGCCCAAACACACTCCAGTAAGCATGCATCAGGGCTGTGGTTTGGGACGCGAACACACAAGTTCAGTATTGGGTCAACAGCAAAAAAATTTTTTTTGCCTCTTTGAGAATGACGACATAATGTCTTTCTTTACATGGCTTAAAACCGAAGAGCAAATAAATTTTCCTTAAACAAAATACAAAAACAAAAAACAGGTTAAGCAAAGTTCAGACATGGAGACAAAGCGCTAATCCTAAACTGGGCTTTGTGTGTTTTTTGGTGACACTCCTACGAGAAACGTCCAAATGCATGCTGGGAAAATGTTTGCTTTTCCCCCTCATCCTTGGCGCTGTTTGTATATTTTTCCTCCAGCTGGACAGGAAATGACATCACAACAGCCAACATGCCTGTACACCATGTCTCTTCAAATAATAACTCGATCTCACTCCGTTTCACACATCTTTCTGCCCCCCCCACCCCAATACATCTCTCTTGTCACTTTTCATCTGTATTCTGCAGAGTTCGTGACAGAAACCTGATGAAATGCCCCGGAAACGAGAAACAGCCCCCAGGTTCTACACAGAAGAGTCCGCTAAACTAAAACTCGCTGCAACAGCAATCATCTGCACGGTTTGGGAATATCCCAAACTTTGGAATAAGTTCATAAGCAGCCTTCATTTTTACAGAGTTCTAGATTTCTAATCAAAACATATTTTTAGTGTGACAAAATGTCGTTTGTTTTAATCAAGGTTAGTGATTCGCAGATGTGTGGCGCAAAGGAATTTTTGGTGAAATAAAGGGGGTTGAGCGGAAGGAGAAAAAAAAAAAAGAGTTTAAAATTAAAAGTGAAGCAACAAGGTTCAAATAATGGGAGTCAGGACACGCCCCCTGACCCTCCCCATTTATTATTTTATTTATTTATTTTATACGCACGAGTTTAAAAAAAATAAATAGGGGATTTAATGTTAAGTCATTTGGCGTACGTTATATTTAATTTAGTGACCATATCACACCAAGGAAGTTGCGAAACCATGGCAAGCAGCAGTAAGTCCAGATAGGAACGCCCACCACAAGTACAGGAATGGACAAATCTCTAGCTATCCATACTGTGGAGTTCGTTTCTGCAATCACAAAAACCTGGAGGGGACTTACTTTTGGTAACAAACAAACATCGGACTTACGAGTGTACACAAATACAACAACGTATAAACACTCGTAAATATCTAGTTCAAATTCAGTCAAACAAATTCTATAAGAATTCCATAAGTGATTGACAAATTCTCTACCTTCCAGTATTGTTGAGGTTTTCAACATTTCTCAGACATGTTCCCAAACAAAACATCGAATCCAGCGTTTGGGGCGGAGCCCCAGTGTGAACACGAACCTAGCTAGAGTCAGCTAAACCTTCATATCCTGATGAGCTACCACGGTGATGAGTCCTCAGCGAGGACACAACACACACACACACACTCTCTCTCGCTTTTGTTTTTTTCTTCTATCTGTTCACCATGTGCAGGCCAGATTGTCAAGTGTGTGTTATTTCTTTCAGCACACACAGACACACACACACACACACACTTCACAGGCAACATACTTGCTAAAACACTTGCAGTCTGGCTGGAAGTCCGATCCCAGTCGATCTTTCACTCAGACTCGATCAATCCGTCACTCGAACAAACCCACCAATCCTTCTTGCGGTGTTTCGTTCTTTAGCCGCAACCTTCCGAGATCTTTCCCAAACCTCATATCAATATGACTAATTTCAATGCTAACGCAACCCCACACATATTGAAAGCTAGCTTTTATATACAGTTTATACAGCAAACGCTGTATAGAAATCTCAACACCACCTTCTGGCCAATCAGATTTGAGAATTCTGCAGTGCTGTGGTATAAACCAACCGTAACCCCCCAAGGACAACCCCCCTCAACGGCTAACAGCTTTAATCAGCTCCACTTTCATCTTTTTCCATTTTTTTCCCCCTCAGTTGATTTTGAAGGATGTGGAATATTAAAAATCTAAAACTTTATATAAAAAAAAAAACCCCAAAACAATGTGTGCATGAAGGCACCTGGTTCTCGTTTCTTTAATCAAAAGGAAGTAGATGTTTCTCGTTAACGGGTGACTTTTGTTTTTTCAATCAGCGACAGTCCTGCAGCTGCAGTGTGTGTGTGTGTGTTTGATTGAGAGTCCTGGAAACGTAAGGCTATGAAGCCACACATGTGGTATGTGAAGGTCAATATTAGCGGAGGAAGAAAGCCTGAGAGAAAGTGTGTGTGTGTGTGTGTGTGTGTGTGTGTGTTGTGGTGAGATGAAGTCATGTCAGAGTTCCTGAGCCGAGCAGTAGGGGAAATGGAATATTCATTGTCATCCTGGAACCCTCTCTCTCTCTCCCTCTCTCACACACACACGCCTACCTCACAGCATCTCTAGCCTAGTTATTACCTACAACTGAGTGCAAAAGTTTGCCCCCCCCCTTGTAAATCCTCGTATGGTGCCACTTTCTGCAAAGACGAGCCTGATGAGGTCACACGGCAGAGTTTGCGAACGGCCGATCGAGTGTAACGTAAGCTCCGCCCTTTGCTGACCCGCGGTCCGGCTCGTTTGCTTTGCGCGGGGTAGAGGATTGGGCAACGGCAAGTGAGCGTTAAACAAAGCCAAATGTTTTTGGGATGCGGCCCGAACTCCATTGAAGGGTCCGCTGAGGGGTTCGGGCCACGTCCCAAAAACATTTGGTTTCGTTTAACACTGTTGCCCAATCCTTACATAGCAACACTATTAATCTCTGAAAAAACATGCACTCTGGGGAGGACGGCTTGCCAACACACACACACACACACACACACACACACACACACACACACACACACACACACACACACACACACACACACACACACACACTGTAGTAGGTCTGAATGCTGGGGTAGAACAAAGTAACCGAACTCAATACAAATAGTCTCTCTCACACACACCCACACACACCCACACACACCTGCCCATCCCTATAGCAACACACTAATGCCTCCTGCACCTGCCACATTCACCTGCCCAAACAATTTCATTGAGCGAACCCCAAATCATGACTCGTGAATCATTTCAGTGATTCCCACAATATGAATCTTAAAGAACACATGTTTGGCGATGATGTCAAAAAAAATAAAAAGCTAATAAACGTTGTGCAAGCTGCATGAATAAATCACCACACGAGTCAAATTTGGAATTGTTCGCATGGCGCTTGACTCACTGCCGTGTGTATAAAATAAATAAAGAAAGCGTTATGGAGTCGCAGATCCATGTTGCTGCTGAATCAATTTCTTATGACTTAAGGTTACGGGGGCGTGGCCTAAAGTGTGAAGGCGGGGTTGAATGCTAGAAGTGATCCGGATGAACAAATGGTGCCACAGCATGTTTTGAAGTGTGCGATGACTCGGGTGCGCTCTAGCAGTCTCTCCATCTCGCTCACTTTAAACCTTCGCCTCCCCCACTTCATCTCTTCTTTTCTTCTCTGTTCTTTCATCCTCTCTCTCGGTCTCTCTCGTTTTTATTCACTGGCCACCAAAAGGGCCAAGAACACGAACAAAAAGACCAAAGTCACAGCTGCGGAGTACAGGGCCGGGAAACGAGCTCGTCAGTGCAAACTGATCCGGGATCAGAGTTGGGCTGCGAACCCGAACCGAGTTAAAGCACAGAACTGATCCGAGGTCAGTGCATCCGATAAGAATCGACCTGGTTTTTTTTTTTAAAAACACCCCTCCCTTCATGTAGTCCTCTTCAGGTTGGAATCTCCTGCTTCTTTGTATGCGTGTGTGTGCGTGTGCGAGTACACACCACAGAACCTCAGTGAGTTCAGGCTTCGGCTAACCTTTACACACCACATAAATTTCCCTCTTTCAATGCACTCCACATTTTTCTTCTCTCTCCCCTCCTCCTCCTCTCATGTTCACATGCTGGGCTTTTATCCAGCCTGATTGTTCAAACTGCCACCCCCGAAAGCTCCTAAAAGTCTTTTACGACACACAGGAATCCAAATAAACATCTAAACGGTTTGCGCCACGAACACTCGGCGTGTTGCCGAATAAAGGAAAAACCATCAGGATTAGCGCGTTGAAGCAGCGAACCAGCTCCAGTCTGCAAACCGCGGAACTGACGTGTGACCGTGTAATGAAATTAGAGTCCTGTCAAACGCTCGGTTTGTTCAGTGATTTCTTAATAAAAAATTAAAAAACCCCACAAAGCAACGAGGCAGGAGCAACATGACGTTAGCACGAACGCCCGACAGCAACTGGTGTATTAACGTGCAACGAGTTCGACGCAACTGGACACCGAGAGCAACATTTAAATTGTACGCTAGCTACCTGCGAATCGTTCTCCAGCTGGTTTCCATCTTAAAAGCCGTGCATGTCTGATCTTCCGATCACCGGTTTCTGTGCAACGGTCTGATTTTCGTAGAAGGAACGTGAATGGAAAAAGCGGTTTATTGATAAGGAGATGAAACGAATGAGATCGTTAGGGCGGTAGCTAGTTTTTGTAATCCATCTGTAGTTATTAGCTTATTAACTTGCAAGCCTAGCGTACAGCTAGGATGTAATTCACGATGGCGATCGAAGACGAAGGAGACGGCAAAGTAGACGGCTCTCCGAAAAACATCAATTGGAGGAACTAGAGCGTCGTCGTACAGCACGAGGAATCTGAGGAGACGTCTTGAACGTCGTGATCCTGTGAAATCTCTTCTGATGACATCATCTCGCGACAATTTACCGCATCGTCCAGGACCCGACTCTGAGGAGTCCCTGAACTCTGCATAAACACGTTTCATAACGGACGCAGCAAAACCTCGGCGCAGCAATCTCGTCTACTTCTGCCTTTTTAATTGCTGGGTGCTGAAGCGAGCAGTGCTGACCCAAGTAGAAAAAAAACCCCCGAAAACAAATCAAACCAGAAACGAAAATTATGGAGGAAAAGCCGGACATGGATGAACCGCAAACCGGAGAGCCTTGGCGAGATCTGCGGTTGTCTGCGAGGCAACATAATACATAAACAAATCTATATTTAATTAAATATTCACGACGCGTCTGGCGTTCATCCACCGCCTGGCAGAGAGCCGAGCTTGTTTATCTGGCAACGTCCATTTCAGCTGACAGCAGAGCTCCGGATTCTGATTAAGGTTGGAAAGGGATGGAAAAATAAATAAATAAACAACAACAACAACCGTACCATCCAGTACGACGGTTCACGAGATCATCAACGTGAATTAAAAGCTTGTGGATAATTTAGTGCAACACGCCAAACCTATTAATAATGCTTCTTTATCTGGGCTGGTTGAACATAACGAGGTCACTATTTCAGATTTCCATCAACCACGGCATACCGGGATATCAATACATCATTCCAGCTGTAATCCTGGATCCTTCTACAGTGTCTCTGGAATTCTGCCCAGAAATGGAGCCAAATCCAAGTCTGGAACAGTTTAAGCGAGCGCTAAGATAAGTTCCTGAATTATCTGAGCTCGAGCCAATCACGCCAGTCTGCAGTGCAGTCCCTGGGCAGAGCGACTGATCCTTCACACACGCTCCGAGAGTTCCCTAAACCACGCCACATACCTGCCCGAAATAGCTACAGTTCACCCGCAGTCTAAAAGCGACACCAGTCTGTTTTGCCGTGATGCATTCTACAGTTTAAAAAGGGATGATTAACATTTGCACCATGCACCTGCCAGAAAAAAAAAGCGCTCCCAACCAAGCTAAAAAAATAAAAAAAAAACACCCAATTCCACCTCCAACACCCATGTTTGTTTGCAACAAGCAAGCCAGATAATTAATGATTGACGCAGATCCAAAGCTAATACTTGTATATACAGAGTAACTCCTGCATTCATAAGTGCTACTTTGTTTACTGTTGACGCACGTAAACAGCCATGTCGAATCGACGGCACTTACTGAACTCCAGGTTCAGGACACCGTCCCAGGTTGACAAGTTGAGGGACCGTTTTTTTGGGGTTTCCCCCCAGTTTGGAAATCATGAGTTACAATTTTTAGTCGAATGCAGCATTAGTACACTGAAAAAAAAATGGATCTAAAACAATTCTAGTTGAAATTTCATTCTCATGAAAAGGATTCACATAATAATGGGTCACACGCACAAAATAATGGATTCATATGAAAATGATTCACACCAAAACAGTTGGCTCGATCATGGTTCACACCAAAATGATTCATACAAAAATGATTCACGTGAAAATGGTTCACACCAAAACGGTTGGCTTGGTCATGGTTCACACCAAAATGATTCATACAAAAATGATTCACGTGAAAATGGTTCACACCAAATCGGTTGGCTCGGTCATGGTTCACACCAAAATGATTCATACAAAAATGATTCACGTGAAAATGGTTCACACCAAAATGGTTGGCTCAGTAATGCACCTTGCATGGTAGCTCTGCTACCATTGGTATGAGAGTGTGTGTGAATGAGACACAGTGTAAAGCGCTTTGGATAAAAGCGCTATATAAGTGCAGACCATTTACCATTTAATGGTTCACATGGAAGTGATTCATACAAAAATGATTCACCTGAAAATGGTTCACAGCAAAATGGTTGGCTTGATAAATGGTTCACGTGGAAATGATTCATACAAAAATTATTCACGTGAAAAAGGTCGAGAAAATGGTTCGTGTGAAAAGTATTCATGCCAAAATGGTTCATATGGAAATGATTCATGTGAAAACGGTTCACACCAAAATGGATGGTTTGGTAATGATTCCTACACACACACAAACACACACAAACACACACACACACACAAATAAATAAATACATAGATTCATGAGAATATGGTTCACACCAAAATGATTTACATGAAACTGGTGGACTTGGCCATGGTTCGATGGTTCGCACAGAACTGGTTCACACAAAATAATTTACGCAAAAATGATTCATATGATGACTTCCGCAGAGTGCCTTAGACACCTTACATTACCTGTAATGGACCCAGAGGCCACTAGTTTAGTCAACATTTCTGCTGTGTCATCATGTTAACCATCTCTTACTACCAAACCTAGCATACGATTAGCTAGCTACTACACAAGCTACACTAGTTAATACGGCTAAATAGTATATTAGCTTAGCCTTCCTGGCAGCGGTCAGGCTACAGCAACCGCAAACAAACTGCTAATTCGCAGATTAGCTAGCCACTAAACCGTCTACAACCGCGTGGAGAAACACACACCACAGATATTAGCACAGAACGACAAGGAACTTTTTAAGAGTCAAATCAATGATTCCTGTGTGTTCGGGGTCTGAATTTAGCCCTGGCGCTACGAGGCTAATAATGTAGGTAACAAGTAATAACAGCTAATCTCTGTAAGCTAAGGCATTTCATCCTTAATGCTATTAGCATAATTCTGAGATTCACAATAGTGTCTTAGTATGACAGAAGGCGTGATTTAGTCATAATGTGGTGTGTGTGTGTGAGAGTGTGTGTGTGTGTGTGTGTGTGTGTGTGTGTGTGTGTGTGTGAGAGAGACACATTCCAATAACAACAGAGAATGAAAGATGCTTATCAGCTAGCAAAAACACCCCTAAAGGGAATTTTAAGAATTGTGAATCAGTCAGTGAGCTGTGTGTGTGTGTGATTAATTAATTACACCCCCACTGACAAAATCCACTGACGGGGAGAATGTTAAACGCATGCCGTTAGCACATAACGTATAAATCTACTCTGAAAGCTAGCGAAGGGCTAACAGCGATGTGGTGATAAGAGCGCTAACGCTTGCAAACGGTCCTGGCACGGCGAGCGCCGATGCCTCCCCGGGAACTCTGGGTAAAATGCGCGTGTCGGCAGAGACGGAGTGATGAGACGAGACGAGCGAAGGGAGAATTTAGCGGTCTTCTAGCACAGCTGCATTCCACCGTACACATGCACGCACGCACACACACACACGCGCGCACTTCCAACTGTTAAAAGTCAAAGGTCATCTCCAACTACAGCAGAGTCTCCAAGGTCTCAGATGGAGAATTCAGCTTCTCTCTCTCTCACACACACACACACACACTTCACTTTATTAAACACTATAAAACGGCAGCAGATTGGATCTGAAGCGACTTCAATAGCGGGTCATGGCCTGAACTTTATTAGCAAATTCTTCTATTGAGGAGAAAAGCTTTGAACCTGTGTATGCACACACACACACACACACACACACAAACAAAGTAGTGTTAGTGGTGTTTATCAGGGAAAGACAGCATAGTGGGTCTCTTTATTTCATTCGCAGTCAATCTCACACACAAAACTGTTTTGCTGCATTCTGTAAGCGTGAGGTCAGTCAAGCACAGACTTTATTAAATTAGAGAGAGAGAGAGAGAGAGAGAGAGAGAGCATGACAGAAACAGAAAGTCAGAGGGAGGAACAGGGGACAGATAAAACAGACAGCTGAGAGAGAGACAGATTGCAAGAGAGACAGAAAGAAAAAAACAGAGAGATGGGAGAGAGAGAGAACCAGAGCAAGACATACCGAGAGAGAGAGAGAGAGAGAGAGAGAGAGAGAGAGAGATTAGCAAGAGAGACAGGAAGAGACACAGGAAGAAACACGGGGATAGATAGATATGGAATAGAAACAGAGAGAGACAGGAAGAGAGAGTGCAAGACAGAGAGGGGGGGGGGCAGAAAAAGAGACAGGAAGAAAAACAGAGAGATGGGAAGAGAGACACAGGAAAAGAGATGGGGAGAGAGAGACAGGAAAAAAAATGACAGAAGGAGCGAAAGAGGGAGTGAGAGAAAGAGGGAGCGAGAGAGAGCGAGAGAAAGAGGGAGCGAGAGACAGAGGGAGAGACAGAGCAAGAGCGAGAGACAGAGGGAGAGAAAGAGGGAGCGAGAGACAGAGGGAGAGAAAGCGAGAGACAGAGCGAGAGAAAGAGGGAGAGAAAGATGGAGCGAGAGACAGAGAGAGTGAAAGAGAGAGGGAGAGAAAGAGAGAGGGGGAGAGACAGAGGGAGAGAGTAATTGACACAAAGCAGTTTGATTTGCGCGGATGTTGCACTATCGTGCTCTGAGTCGGGTGCTGTAGCGCTTTCATGTTTAAATGTTCTCCTCCGTGCAGCTGTAAGATTGGGAGCAGTGCTGGGGCTTGTGCCTGAGCGACATCATTAGAGAAGAATTCGACTTCTCTGGACACGCATGACATCATGGAACAGAGGAGGGGACGAGGATTTAGAAAAGAAAAAGAAGAGAAGAGATGAGAGCAGTAGTGGGAGGGGCTTTAGAGAGAGAGAGAGATAGAGAGATTATGACAGACAGACACAGAGACAGACATACAACAAGAAAGAGGGGAGAGACAAACATACAGCAAGACAGACAGGGGAGAGAAGGAGAGGGAGATAGAGAGAGCGAGAGAGAAAGACAGAGAGAGAGAGAGAGACTAAAACTTCACACTGGATTGCTTTAACAATCACGTGTGGGCGTTTCCTCCATCTCGATTTCACCCTTTTCCCATCTGCCCAGAGGTCTGTGTATTTGATACAGTCACCCAAGCCTCTCTCTCTCTCTCTCCATTACTCACATCACACTCACAAGAGCAATGGAACAAATGAATCTGAGAGAGAGAGAGAGAGAGAGAGAAGGTCCATTCAGGGAGGACGACAGCTAACTTGCATAATCACTTTAAAATTCAACACAAATAAAATCCGATTCAGGACTCGTCTCCGAGTGCGACACGGTGCAGTTGTGTTCTTCTCACCGGAACGTTGGAAACACAGATTTAGTGGATTATAATAACAAATTAATCCCAATCCTCTTTACTCGTAATCCGGCTTGTAGCTGCCGGGCGAAGTCTGTCAGGGTTAGTCTAACAGACGCGGACGGACGAGTCTAAAACTCGTACTTGGGCAGGTACAGTCGGGTTTTTGCCTGAATGACATCACTGATAAAGGACTTGACTTCTCTGGACATGCGCGACACCACAAGGTCAAATATTAATATTACAGAATATTATATAAGCAGCAGATGACGTCAAAGTGATGGGAAATAAATCGGAAAAACGCACATGCTGAGAGAGAGAGAGAGACAGAGAGCAGCGGGAGGTTTTATAGGAAAATGCTGCTGCGGTCATTAGTGCTTTTCCAGCATCATAAATTGTCTGGCCAACTCGACATTACCCATGACACTCAGCCTAGAGAGAGACTTTCGCTAGGACTGGCAACACAGAGGCTACGCCTCTTGCACTAGAACTGACAGAACAGAGGCCACACCTCCTTCCTATAGTGTGTGAGACACAGAGGCCACACCTCCTTCACTAGGACTAATAGAACAGAGGCCACACCTCCTTCACTAGGACTGAAAGCAGAGAGGCCACGCCTCCTTTACCTACCTGCTGAGTGTGACTGCTCCTCCTTCTGCTAGCACCACTGGCACACACGGTCTCACCTGCAATACACAAACGCACACATAAATACACACACAAAACAGACGCAAGATGAAAACTCTTCGCTAACTCATAGCGAAGGATACGGTTTGAGTCAATTTACCTCACGTTATAGCTAGCTAGCTAAAAAGTCAGTCCACAGACAATCCTAATTAGCTAGGAATTAGCCTAGCTGCAAGAAAAATATATATTTAGCAATTAGCATGTACAATTTACTTCAAACTGACAGCTAGTTCCAGATTTCTATAGCATTTCGCTGAGTCATAGGCACTCCTGGGTCTGGGATGAATCTGTAAGATTTGTTTCCTCAGAGAACAAGAACAACAAGAACAACAACAACGCTTAGGCCGAAAGAGTTATTTATTTATTTTTTTCAATCAGATCATCTGACCGTACCAAGTCTCAAATATGAACCGCCATATCTCTCTCACTCTCTCTCACACACACACACACACCCACCCACCAAGCTGTCTTGTGATCTTCCCAAAGTTTTAGAGATGAAAGCTGGAGAGAACACTTTCAAAAATATGGGGTTGCTATCACGTGCTATCTTTTCATCTCTCTCACTCTCACACACACACACACACACACACACACACAGAGAGAGAGAGAGAGAGAGAGAGAGACAACCTGGGAGTTATCAATCAGGAAAACAAACAAAAAATAAATCCACAACATTCCTCCTTAAGCCCTGTTCAGAAAGTGACGCAGTGAGGAAACCATGCCCTAATGATAAATCGTCATGTTTTACATTGCGAATACTGATTCTTCAGCAGGTGGAGATACACGAGGGACAAAAGAGATGCACGTAGAGGACACGGGACAACCTGTGATCGGCGACCATGGCGTGAAGAATTTAAACCAGCGCACTGCATAAACGAAGACTAACCCTATTTGGCGTTTATAACCCCATGACTACGCTCTAACAGCAGGGCTGAGGGAAGGATGGACGGATGGAACGGACAGATTAATAAATGGACAGGCTGATGAACAGACAAACAGAAGGATTGATAGGTGGAAAGATGGACAGATGGGCGAATAGACAAACGGAAAGGCGGATAGATGGATAACTAAATAGATAGATGGATGGATAAACGGATAGAGAGATGAATAGACAAATGGAAAAATGGGTGGACGGACGGATGGATAGATGGATGAATAGACAAATGGATGCACGGATAAATGGGTAGGTGGAAAGAAGGATGAAAAGAAAAATGGATCGATAGATATACTGTATAGATAAATAAACAAATGGATGGATGGATGAATGGACAAATAGGAGGAGAGACGGACGAGTGGATAAATCGATAGATGGATAAATGAACAGATGTTTGAAGAGACGAATGGAAGGATGGATGGATGTACAGAGAAATGCATGGCTAGGCGGATGCTAGATGCTAGAAAGGAGCAGGAAGCTAGCACTGCCTGGAGGACAAATATCCACCCATCTCCTAGAGAACTCCATAAACACACACACACACACACACACACACACACACACACACACACACACAGATAACCATCTTTGTCATGTGCCTGAGTACACTTGTGTAAATACAAACAGGCAGCACATAGCAAAATGTCTGCATTGTGCCTGAAAAATGGCCATTATGCTCCTCTCATTACCAGAAACACACACAAACCAACACTAATCACACTCACTCTGTAGAAAATGTGAGAGGTATGGATGCCGTATTCAGAAAGCCCTCTATTAAGCAAATTGAGAAAGTGCTGTGGACAGCAGTCTGGGTTGTGTTCTGTGTACAGTTCGAGGCCAAACACGAGGCCTCGCCAGAGTAGACGCTGTCCAGCCGAACTTTCATAAGCATTACGCTAAATTAGTTGGCCAGCTTGAACAAGTGTTTCTTGTATATTTTACATCCATCACTTACGCAAAAGTAACCAAACATTGTTTAGAAGGCTCTGGTCGACAGTCTGACCTCATGATATAGAACAAGCTGCTTTTATTTCAACGGCATGCAACACGCCAACTGTTTCTACCATTAATGACTCGGGGCCCTTTCAGAACTGGCAGGGGGTTCTGGCTTTTCACTGCTTATGGGCTTTAATTAAAACACAAGGGCATGTCCTCGAATTACCTACAGGGCGCTTACACAGCGGTGGATCGTTAGCGCTTCGGTCAGATGCCCTCCGAATCGCACACCCGCAGAGCTGTGAATGACGGTCACACGGACTGCCAGAGGGGGTTTGCAATTCCTGGCTCAGCGGTGTTGTGAAACATCGTGGTCTTTTATCCGGAGCCACAAACTAGGCAAGAGCTCTCGGGGGGAAAAATTTTTTTTGAAGTCGTTCACCGAACTTTACACTGATACCCAAACCTTACTCGAACCAGTTTTTCATTGCTTATCCATCTTGCTAAACCTGAAATTCTGAAAAGGAGCCCCGAACTCAGAAGACACCGTTTAAAGCTACCGCTTTCATTTTTACTGACAAACACGTGGTGGTTCATGGAGGTCAGATTGGTTTCTCTGGGTTCCTGTAATTTCTTGAAGTGACACTACTACTTAATCACTGTTTACGGGTTAAAACAGCAGACGGGGTTTTTCCACCCGAGGCATCCCTAGTTCATAGCAAAACTACAGTGCGACTTTTGAAAACACGCTCCAATTACGCAAATGCGAACCGCTGTTAAACAACAAACAAGTTTCTACATTTACACCGTGTACAAAACGTGGTCTTCCCACAGATCTCCCTCAACCAAATAACGTGAGAGATTTCAAGACTCTCAGTGGCCGATGTTCAGGTACCATATTCTCTAATATTGCGCAACAGGCACATTTCTGGAATTCTCAATTGCTAAGTACTTCAGGAGTCCACGGAATCAACGTTGCGTTGTTTCCGCTACTTCCGACCGGTGTTTAAAACATCTCAATTAGAGCGCAATTCCGCCGGCAGTCCAGAAATCATGACGACTTGGAAACTAGCCAGGTAAAGCATGACCTGACCTCCTGTCGTCAAACAGTGACTCATGAATGATTCAGAGATACTCGAGTTGAATTGGCTCCGGAGACGAAACAGTCAGTCAAGGAGCGGAGAGGAAATGTGCTCAGGCAGAACAAACGAGTGGGAGTAATGGCCAGGTATGTGTTCGTTAAACCACTTCAACATGGTTCCCACTCCTCTCTGTTGGGAAAGCCATCCGGCAACTTGACGGAGGCGAAGCATTGACTGTTAACGGGGTAAGAATATTAATGCGGTCGATTCGTGCTCATAGGAGTTGTGGCCTTTCTAGCATATTCAGAAAGTGTTTAGACAATCTCTATATATACGTGGGATAGAAATGCAGAAGTTGCGAGCGCACACACAGGCACCGGAGAGGACTTTAACGATACTCATGTCGTGGAAAGCACTGGCACCCTGTCCAGGGTGTACCCCGCCTTGTGCCCGATGCTCCCTGGGATAGGCTCCAGGTTCCCCGAGACCCTGAAAAGGAGTAAGCGGTAGAAGATGGATGGATGGATGTCGTGGAAAGCTCTGATCAACAGCAAGTGTTTCATTGGGGCCGTTCTCAATCACTTCGAAGGTGTTTCTTTGTCTGGTCGGTTCACTCATCATCTTGGTCCAAACACTGCACACGAACAATATATTTTTTTGTATACAGTATATAAACTAGTTCCCATTGTTTAAATGACGCGCAAGGGAGGTAATCAGGTACCAACATAAGTTGCAAAATGAGGACAAGCAAGAGTCGCAAGGAACTCGTCAATATCAATAGCGATGCACAGGATCATACTGGTACATCCTTACCCTGTTCCTGTTCATACATCCCTATCCCTGAACCACAATAAACAATTTCGCATACACACACACAAAAAAAGGGTTTGCTATATGTCCACGTTAGATTTGGACTGTACAAACCCAACAAACTCCATCCAAACAAACCAATCAGGTTTTAAAATGGTCCACCCCTGGAACAGGAAGTGCCGTTTGTGTGATGGAAATGGCGACTGTTTTTCTCGAGCAGCTGTAGTGACTCGCGTTCCCAGCGGGTCGAGGAAAAATGACAGCAGGCCGTGCGACGAGGTCCACCGTTGAACACGTGCGGTTTTCGTGTTTGAGCGCTGACGGGAGATAAATGCTCAGAGGAAGTCCTGTAAGGTCACGGTCTTCATTGTGAACCACACCGGGCCTGGGTTTCTGATGAACTGGACCTGACATTACCCAGAGTTTCCTTCTAGCTTTTGTCTTGAAAACAATGAAATTATTGATCAAATGTGGGTGGAACTTGCAAAGAAAGTCAAGAAATTAAACTATGGAAGGATTACAGGCTTTCTTAGTCTACAGGCTCGCCAGGAGGTATAGTTGAGGGGGAAAAGGCCAATGTTCAAGTTGTAAACAGTCCGTGACCTTTGTAATACCCATTTCCACCTACTCACCACCCCACAACACACACACCATAACGTGATACTAGCAATTAGGCGACGACTAGATTTGAAAGGATAACATTAAGATTAAGATCAAAGCATTAAAATGATAAAGGTCATGGGTAAATAAAACTGAACTGACCCAAGATGCATCAATTTCACTCCACCACCGCAACACACACACACACCCAGTGGTTGAGAATGGACTGTCCTCTTCCCGTAGCTCTACCCAATCGTGCTTAATTCCCCTTCCACATGATTGCTCTTGTGTTTTATTGATGCAAACCGGGACATGAGCTAAAAGTCCAAATGTCAATCTGAATCACTGACAACCAACAAGAGGACCTCACAAATCCCGAACACTAACCACATACCCCCAAACGGAGCCTTTAAAAAAAATTTAATGCATGGAAAAAACCTAACAGCCGGTGGAAACATGCAAGAGTGTGTGCCATTTTAGAACGCTTCAATAAAAACAGCACAAAACCAAGATCACGCGCTCTTTCCCAGCTCCACGACATAAAACGTCCAGAATCTTCCGTCTCTCTCGGCGCCGTTGAAAATGCCAATGTTAATTAGATTAGCTTCACCAGCACGACATTATTACGATGCAATATGTACTATCAATTAATCACGCACGGGCGGTTACACGCGCCTATCTCGTAGAATTTGGTGCAAAAGTTTGATTTTCAAATGGCGGCGAAAATGGGGTGGCTTTCACAAGGTATCTACGATTGAATTGAAAGATGTTAGAAATAAAACGTGGGTGTATCTTGTGACAAGACAACAAATTAAGGGGGTTCAGAGCAAAATAGTAGTACCACTCAAAACAGCAGAACATCCTTCTAACGAGACTTTCCATGTGTCAAAATGTTTCAAATGCAGAGGCATCCTTTAAAAATAGTTTTTTTTAAACCTCTCATTATCATTATTGTCTTCTCAAAACTTTACCTGTGCTTCTTGGCTCAGCGCCAGTGTCAATAAGATAAGAGACATCATAAACGTATCAGATGTCTCGTTTTAGTAGGTTATTGACCTTCACGCAGACAGTAACGACTTTGTTTTAGAGAACTAGCGTGACTGACGTCCAGGCGCCAATGCTTTCAACACACACTACACAACCAGGTGACGTCTCACTCCAGAGTGTAAAACACCAGCTGTAGCTCGGGTGTAAAAACACGCACGCTAAAAGAGGACTATTTAGAATCTCTTCTGATATGCGTACAAGAGCCAAAAACAATACATATCACGCTGTCTTGCGTTTTCCTGTCCCTTTGTAACAGCGCAAAAGGTCAGAGAGGGATCAAGGCCTCATGCCAGGTTCATCCTGAACGCATCCATCACCCAGGCGAAGACCTTTATGACATCACGGGGGCCTTACTGCGTCCCTTGACCGTTAGGTGCGATTTGGTTTCATACATCGTACATGGGCTTTAAACATCATATAAAGTGACCCTGAGAACTGAGGATGAATGAAAGGAAATAAGATGACACTGCACACAGTCACACACACACACACACACACACACACATCGGTTCATCTCCCATTCAAAAGCTACTGTCCTCTATTCCCTCGATGCAAAAACAAGGCCACTTCCTGTCCATCCCACTTGAGCGGAAGAGGAAATGGAATCTGTTTCCCGTTCCTACAGCAGAAGACGACAGTATCTATCGGCCGCCTCTCTGATACACGCTCACGCACACGTTATCAGTTCCCTCAGCAAGCACATCCTCAGCGCAAGCACTGATACAGTCGAGTCTGTGTGAAGATAACGAGTTGGCGTCAGAACTAATCTGACGGGATTTGTTAGGCGTCTCAAAGGAGGGCTCAGACAAATAGATCAGGGAAGTTAAACTCCACGGATAAGGATTTTTGGACACCAACACATCAACTTTCACACACCTTCAATCCGCGTCGTTCTTTCACACGCTCACACTGTAGCACGAATTCTGCCACAGATTCCGTAAATAACTAACAAATTATGTCAGGCAGTAAAGTAGTTACTGTACTATGACTTGGTGACACCAACCCTGGAAATATGTGCACGTGTGTAATCTAACACCAAGCGCAAATCGCTCTCCGCGTGTCCCAAAACACTGATACGCACCGAGCGTCCCGTGATAACACACAACAGTCACTTGAATGCTCGCCAGAACGACGGAGCACAAAGTGTAACGTGGCTCCCAGCACGGGAGACATATTGGTTATATAGTGAAACACAACACGGTATTTTCTTTAAGAAGAGTCTGCTTAAACAGGAAGCCTGTTTGGGGACTCCCGAGAATCAAAGGCTTCTGAAGTTTCTGAACGCGGTGCAACATCGTGTATCGTTCTTGAAGAAAATACTTTCAGCCCGTTTGGGAAAAAATGGAGCTCCCAGTGTCTTAGATTCACATTTTTCATAACTCCATTCAATGGACAAAAGGTCAATGAATGTTTCGAAATACGGCAGACGGACGTGACACTTTGTCTGTGGGATATATTCCATTTAACCTTCATGTTTTTACTTTAATTTTACCCTCAACTCTACCTTAAATCTTAATCTCAACTTCAACCCTACCTTAAATCTCAACTTCAACTCTACCTTAAATCTCAACCTCAACTCTACCTTAAATCTCAACCTCAACTCTACCTTAAATCTCAACCTCAACTCTACCTTAAATCTCAACCTCAACTCTACCTTAAATCTCAACCTCAACTTCAACTCTACCTTTAATTCTAGCTGCAACCTTAGCTTTAACCTTAACCTTTAACCTTAAACTCTAACTTTAAGCTTACATAACATTAGCCATAACGTTAACCATAGCTTATAACTGAACTTGTTCTTTCACCTTACCCGTAACTTTAAACTTAATTTTTTATCTTTACCTTAACTTTAAATGTAACTTTAACCTTAACTTAAACAGCTAAAGGCTAGCTCGGCCTGAATTATACCTCCACTCATTCATCATTATTTTAAATGCAGACTCTTCACTATGACTGAACAAGGGTCTAGACCAAAATTTAGGCATTCCTTGAGAGTGAGCTGGGGGGAAAAAAGAAAAGAAAAGAAAAATAAAATAAGAAAAAAAATTCAGGAACATTACCTGCAGTTGCAAAGCTAAAAGCTAACTCACGAGACATATCGAAGTAAGAGAAATTAACAATGACTCCCTGAGAAAACTTAAGGAAGAAACCTTGAGAGGAACCAGGTTTAGAGCTTGTGAGAAAGTGGAAGGAAAAAGAAAACCATGAAAGTTCTGAGGGACGGCTTCATCGAGCCAACGCCGTGTCAGGTTTTGTCTGTTTATGCAATGTGTTTTAACCCAACGTGCCAAACCGCAGGTTGATTTATGATGGCAGGTTTAGATGCAAAAAAGTTTACAGAGTTGTAATAAAAGGGTTTGAGGGCAAACAGAAAACAACAAGAATGAGCAAAGAAAGTCAAAAAGAAAAAGAAAAAAAAAGTGACTCATCTAAAAGAGTAAGATCTTATATAATAATATGTTACCTCCTGTATCTGATTGCAACATGCATCAGTTACACGCTAAAAAGAAAAAAGTGAAGCTTATGAGAAAGCGATCTTGCTCCAAGAAGTATGCGGCAGAGCAAGGGTCTGACATAACGAAAGTGATGTGTGATATGTGTGTGCGTGTGTGTGCACGTGTTCTGTAACGCGGTAGGAGAACGGTGCAATTTGGGTCTCTCTACAGGAAAAGCTTTAGTACAGCAGATTGGCTTACATTTGCATTTATTTGCATATGACCACATGCACACTCGCTCCCCCGTATACTGTATGTGCACACAATCGCACGCCTAGCCACATGCACTGCCTTAACCACAGCCCATAGTTTTCACGAAAGATGATTAAACAGAGACGAGATGAATGCGGTAGGGAAAGAACGCAGCTACGCCCCCGTGAGCATGAAATCTCACAGAAACGACGAGCTGGACCTCGCACAGATGATCAACACAAAACTCTGCAAACATATGAATCAGTAGCTATGTTTGCTCAGTCGGTTACAAAATCTGGCCAAGATTATATTGGGATCGTCTCAAATCCCAGTCTTAAAAGTCTGTGAGGCCTTGTGTATACCTTCGGTACATTTTTCCGGCCAAGAGCTAAAGAATCAACGGTTGGAATCGCTTTGGAATCTTTATTTAAAAATGTAACTTTAACCATGAATTTAAACTTTACCTTGATTCTAATTTTACTTCTAATGTTATTTCTAACTTTAACCGTAAAATGTTACCCAACGTGAACGATAATTTTAACCTTAACTTTATTTTAACTCTAACTTTACCCGTAATTCTGTCTTTAACCTTAACTTTCACCTCAACTTTGTCTTTCACCTTAAATCTAACTTTAACCATGAATTTAAACTTAACCTTGACTCTAATTTTACTTCTAATGTTATTTTTAACTTTAACCTTAACTTTAATTCTAACTTCAACCTTAAATGTTACCCAACATGAACGATAATTTTAACCTTATTTTATTTATTTATTCTATTTTAACTCTAACTTTACCCTTAATTCTGTCTTTAACCTTAACTTTCACCTCAACTTTGCCCTGAACCTTAAATCTAACTTTAAACCTTAGTGTTAACCTTTACCTTAACTGGTATCTTTAACTTTAATTCTAACTTTAAACTTAAATGTAAATAGTAGGATCGCACAAGAGCCATGAGATTCTGGCCAAAAGCCTCAGAATCTAGGGTTGTAATCTCGCAACACTTCTCTTTATACCTTAACGTTAATTCTAATTTTAACCTCAACTTCAACCTGGACCTTAAATTTAAACATTATTGCATAGCGACTTTAAACGATTTCCTGCTTCTTTCAGTTAAAAGTACAAAAGTGATCTCAGGTGCACAGATTTCCTAAATCAGGATACAAAACAATTTCGTAGCAAATCGAATGGAACCCAAATGATATTTTGTGGCAACCTTACAAGGCTGTGGCCATCGCAAGGTTTAAAAAGAAACCCTGCCGTAAACACGGAGCATACTAATGGTGCTTGGTGACGTATATTTGGCTCCGGACCAGAGGCCTGGCATAGCTTAGCACGGTTCAGAGATCGGATTTCAGCTTACAGTATCAAATATGATCCAGCCATGCATTTAAAGCATTACAGGCTCACACGCCTCCACATACCAGCCTTCACACACACACACCACAGTGGATCTTTCGCCAAGGTGACCCACACCTATTTATTTTTGCATATGTAGCCAGATGCTAGGGAATGTCGTAGCGCTCACTGTGCCAGATGTGTACACTGCGGCAGACTCAACAAACAGCAGTAGAAACTTGTGATTTGTGCTTGCCACATGGTCAAATGTTCTTAAGAACTGGGAAATATAGACACCAAGCAGAAGACAGACAGGGGTACATGTTCTAGATATCTAGAAATGTCCAAAAACTTCTAGAAACCTCCACAAACAACTAGAAATGCCCAAAAACGCCTAGAAACCTCTATCAAAAACTGTCTAAAAACTTCGAGGTTTGTAGATGCTTCTAGAAACATCTAAAAACTTCAAGAAACATCCTTAAGATTTTACAAATATCTACACATCCAGAAATGTCTGAAAACATCCATAAGCATCTACACGAATCTACAAAATAATTATATATATAAACTTCTAAAAACATCTCCAAACCTATATAAATGTCTACACATCTAGAAATCAACAAACTTCTACAAAGACCTAGAAATGTCTGAAAAAAACATTGAGAAACATCTAGAAGCATCTTCAGACTCCAACAAAAATAGCTAGAAATGTCTGAAAGCTTCCAGGAACTTCTACAAGCATCTACAAATGTTTAGAAGTGTCTGCAAATGCCTATAAAGGTGTACATACATCTCCCAATATCTACAAACCTTCACTATTCTAAAATATAAAAAAAAACCTTCTAGAAACATCTGCATACTTCTAAAAAAAAATATCTACACACATTTTGAAATGTCTGAAAACCTCCATATACATGTACGAGCATCTTCTAACTTCTAAAAACTTAAAAAATATCCACAAATGTCTATAAAACTTCTGGAAAAATCTAGAAAATGTGTGAAAACATCCAGAAACGTCTACAAGCATCTACAATCATCAAGAAATGTCTGCAATTCTCTATAAAAGGTCTAAACACATCTCAAAATATCTACAAACATCTAAAAATAAATAAATAAAATAACCTATCTAATAACTTCTAGAATAATCAATAAACTTTTAGAAACATCTACAAATTTCGAGAAAGTCTCATTCAGGATTAAGAAGGACCACTGATTTAAAGCTGTGGTGAAATTTTTGAACGAATCTACTTCAATACTAAAACAAGCAGAACACAACGGCAATGCCTCCAAGGCCAACAGGTTTACTAATTTGTATGCCCGAAATACCCTTAAACTATACTTCGGATGGGAAGGAAGAACTCCATTGGGGGAAAAAAATATAAAAAAAATAAAATAGACATTTGACCTGGCTGTGACCTTGACCCTGTTTGGATCCATTCCAAAATATAACCAGTTCGTCTGCTGGTTACAGTGAAAATTCCATATAACTCCTACAAACATTCAACCACTCATTCTTGAGATATCACAGTAACGAGAATCTCAGATGGACGCGCAGATACATAGTGCCTCCACCACCTAGTGGGGAAACTCATTTTAATGGGGCATAATTTTCACAGGAAGTTTAAGTTTGTGCTTTGGAGATAACTGAACTTTTGTACTGGAAGTATACGAAGGCAGAGAGCAGTAAAACGAGGACTGATTGGTTAAGCGCGAAGCTGGACTTTGATGCAGCCAATTTCATTCAGCTGAAAGTCAAATGAAGGTCACCTCTCTCATGACAGGAAAACGAGCGTAGCTTCATTTACACCACAGCTGTTTGGGTGGTGAGCGATAAACCACCACAAACAGGAACTAAAGCAGGGCGGGACTGCTGGTTTGGTCTTATATATAGTCTGACTTTTGGTGTTATTTTTCCCGCAATCGCACTGATACAGAACGTTTCCTCACAGGAGGGATGCCACACGCCCTTCTGCGTTACGGTCAGAGGGTCACACACACACACAACCCTAATGCAAATTTACACAACCACATATGGAATCACACACACACATCAGTTAGGGACGATACCCTGCCCAGAATGTCTGATGAACTTTAAAGTGCTCTCTCACACAAACCCCAGGTGCATGCTTTACATCAGAGGGTGCTTTAGAATAGACTTCGGAGAAACTTGACCTGTTCCAACCGAAGGAGAAAAACAAATGACAGAACACACACGTCAACAACCACACAAACACACCCATGGGGTTTCGCACACAGGACGAAATATGATCTCGGAGTTTGTTTAAGATCAAGCCGACCTGACGTGATCGTAGGTATGGAATAACAAAAGATGAAAAAGTTCCAAGAGCGAACGCACGGAATTGGAAAATGGAAAGCCATCGATGCCAACATTCATAGTCCACAGAGCGGCTGAGGATGAACCCGATACTTTCCAAATTGCACTTTCCAGATACCATTAACAAACACCACGTTGTTCTGCACGGTTTGCTCACTTTTCACAAGTAACTATCCACATCGTAACCAATACCTAGTAGGTCGACATGCATGCTATGAAAACCCACACAGACAGGGTCAAATCAGGAAGGCCCACTAGATGGAGCTGTATTTCGTGTCGGAAGAGCAATGGAGATCAATTCGATCTCCAGGATGCGTTATATGGAGGCACCTTAAGTCGATTGCTTCGCACCTCCAGGGTTGGGAGTTTGATTCTCATCTCAACCTCGTGTACGAGGGGTTTGCAAGTTCTCCTCCAGGTTCCTCCGCATCCCAAAGGTCTCGCTATACAGTGAGGACTTTAGGAAACTTAGCCATAGCAACGTGAGCACAGCTGGACTTTGAGCAACGCTAGCAAGGCACCTAGCTAGTGCACCGCCTGCCCATGAGGCCAACACAACGGCGTGACTAAAGGATTGTTAGCAATAACGCATTTAATATCGTAGAGGTTCGAATCGGGAAATCGTCGAAAAAAGGCTGAGCAGAAAACGGGGCCGAGTGCAGGAAGTACAAATTAAACCCAGATGGAGGCTGTGAGGAAGAGAAAAAGCTGAAATAATAAAAAACAACACACACAAAGGGAAACTTTCTTGAAACTTTCCATTCCATGGCTCCACGTGTCTGTGTGGGTGCGTAGGATTCTGATAAGCCCAACACACACGGGGACGGAGTCATGCTGTCCTTTTGGACAGGTTCAGATAAAGACTTGATGCTTTCCTAATGGCTTCGTACTCGTCTGTTTTTAATCCCACTCCCGCCTGCTCCCGAAGGAATTCTGACCGACCCTACCCTCCCGTGCAGAAAGTCCGACCACTTCCTCCCGTTCCCACGGTTATTACTTGCGGTTCTACTTCTGATCATCATAATTGGTTTCACTAAATATAACCCAATTAGCAACCACGACCACAGGAAGTGAGGGAACGCTGCTCCTACCTGCAGTATTCAGAGAGACTGCAAGAGAAAGGGAGAGACCCCAGAACGAAGAGAGAAAGACTGAAATACATGAAATACAGGGAGGAAGTGGTGAGTGAGAGAGACAGAGAGACACTCAGGAAAGAGCAGAAGAGACAGAGAGGGAGACCGAGAGTGACTGATTCTGGGAAAGAGGATGGCTCTGAGAGAGACACCAAGACAGAGAGGGAGAAATATGGAAGAGAGAGAGAGAGATTGGGAGATTACAGAAAAGACTCAAGGGAAAAGAGAGAGAGAGAGAGAGAGAGAGAGAGAGAGAGAGACTACAGGAGAGAGAATGGCTGCGTCCGAAATCGAAACTCCATTCGATACTGCAGGACTGTTGAAACAGTACGTACTAATCAGTCTGTGTGTGTGTTATGACTACCATCCCAGACATACTACGTCTACGTATCTCTCGCCGACTGAGAGTTTGGACATACTACCCCCTCTGGGGTACTGCTTTTCACCTGCTGGGTCCTAGAACGTGATTTCGGACACAGCCAATGACTCTAGGAGAGAGACAGTGAGACTCTGCGAAAGAGAGTGAAAGACTGCAGGAGGGAGAGACTCTGTGGGACAGAGAGAGAGACTCCGTGTGACAAGGGGAGAGAGAGAAAGAGACTCAGTGGGACAAGGACACAGACACTCCATGGGACAAGGACAGAGAGAGAGACACTCCGTGGGACAAGGACAGAGAGAGAAACTCCGTGGGACAAGGAGAGAGACACTCCATGGGACAAGGGCAGAGAGAGAGAGAGAGACACTCCGTTGGACAAGGGCAGAGAGAGAGAGAGAGACTCCGTGGGACAAGGACAGAGAGAAGAGAGACTCCGTGGGACAAGGACAGAGAGAGACTCCGTGGGACAAGGACAGAGAGAGACTCCGTGGGACAAGGACAGAGAGAGAGAGACTCCGTGGGACAAGGACAGAGAGAGAGAGACTCCGTGGGACAAGGACAGAGAGAGACTCCGTGAGACAAGGACAGAGAGAGAGAGACTCCGTGGGACAAGGACAGAGAGACTCCGTGGGACAAGGACAGAGAGAGACTCCATGGGACAAGGAAAGAGAGAGACTCCGTGGGACAAGGAGAGAGAGACTCCATGGGACAAGGAGAGAGAGACACACTCCGTGGAACAAGGACATAGAGACACTCCGTGGGACAAGGACAGAGAGAGAGAGAGACTCCATGGGACAGAGTATGGGCAGAGAGAGAAAGAGACTCTGTGGGACATAGAAGGGGAGAGGTATAGCATGAGAGAGATGGAGAGAGGGAGAGCTAGACAAGAGAAAGTGAGAACTACAAGATGGAGAGACTCAGAAAGGGGGAAAAAGAGTCAGTTTGACTTTATAGTAGTGTTTCACTTTCAAGCCAAACGATTATCTCAGAATGGCTCTCGTCCATCTCTGACTCATGGGGTTGTTTTTTGGGGGTTTTATTATTTTTTTTCCTGCAGCAAGATCTGAGAAAGCGAGATCGTGCTCAGGAGACACCTCATCTCACCTCACCATGTAAAAGAAACACTCTCACTACCCTGAGGAAAGAACCACCGCTCCTGATGAGAAAAGGTCAACTTTTCCAAACCAACACACCGACCATGCTGAAATAAAACCGGCGGCACATCAAAGGCGCACCCCCTCACTGAGGGCTTATCAGTCGATCTGACCAATTCTTACTTTTTAGGATACACACGATTCAAATATAAATAAATCAAATAGTCAATGAATCAAATACACGTCACGAGACGTTAAGATTACAAATGATTCAGTACATGGATACTGAACTAGATTAAGATTTAATTCCCAAGTTAAATGCAAGGCAAGTGTATTTAAAACACGTGGACAGCCGGGGAATCTGACCAATCTGGCAACCCTGTGTACAAACTTGTTTGTAAACAGTCAACACTGACGATGAATCGATTCACGGTCTCGGTAGGAATCGACACCGCACCGAAAAGTACTAACGCGTATATGCGCGGAAAGTGCGCAGCGCACGATGCGATGTTCACTCGTAGCCATGGCGACCTCGCGAGAGCGTTCGCGTTCACGCGCTACAGTGAATCACGGATTCGGAAAACACAAAGCGAAACTTGAATAACTTTCGCGCGCGCTAGCCGCAAGAAGAAACAGAAACACCGCGTGATTACCTTGACACGCGCTTTGCGAGCCTCGCGCGACACTTTCAAACCCAAGGCTGCTCCTCTCATTCAAGCCCGCGCGCACAGTCCGAGCGAGTGCTGCTGCGCCGCGCGAGACCGTCCTGTAACTCCGAGGCTGCTGCGTTGAACTCGCGCAAACTCTCGCGATAACTCGTTCATACGCCGAGCAGCAGGCGTCACTATTTGGCAGGAAGCACAGACCCCGAGCTTTTCAACGAAGGGAGCACAATGTAGCAGGAATCCAACCCGGTAGAATGGCTGTGCTAGAAATCGACTCGAAAAATTCCTGTCTTGTGTTTTTGTACCCTAACCCTGTTCAAATAATACACTTTGAAGTGTTTAACAGAATGTGTTTTATATATATATATATATATATATATATATATATATATATATATATATATATATATATATATATATATATATATATATATATATATATATATATATATAGAGAGAGAGAGAGAGAGAGAGAGAGAGAGAGAGAGAGAGAGAGAGAGAGAGAGAATTTGAACTGGTGGCCAATAAAACATGTTGTGTTTTATTCTAGACATGCTGTATACTGTACGTCCATCATTCATTCATTTATCATCTTCATGGAGCGTTTTTGAATCCTGTTCAGGGTGTCCGTGGGTCCGAAGCCTTTTCCCCCGAGACGTGAGAACACCTCTTCACACACTCTTTAGCTAATAGGGCTAATTGAGAATAGCCAATCCAATACTGGCATGTTTTTGGGAGGTGGAGGAAACCGGAGAACCCCGAGAAAACCCATGGGAGAACACGAGAAGCTCTGTACGGGCGTTAACTTAAACTCACGATCGAACCTGGAGCTGTAAGGCGACACGACTACCCGCCACGCCGAACTTTATGTGTACGTTGGTTGGGTTTTACAAAATGGCTAATCGCTTTAGACTCACAATCGTATGTAAAAGTACGCTGTTATAGGAAAAATATCAACTCCGCTTCATCACACCACGCTTTCGTCGATTACTTTCCTATCGCGGCACGACGACGATCCCACTACAGCGACAGTGATTTGACGGCAGTTCTCGAACGCTGCGGTCACGACGACTCGAACGTCTCTGCGAGCTGTGAGCTAGTGAAACCGTACCGAGAGACAGGCCGAACGAACTGAGAAAAGCATCCAGCCCATTTAATACAGAGCGGATGTAAACAACACTGCAGGCTACATCTCATTCAAAACAAACTACTGTGATGCACATAACCGAACTGAGCCGTTAAACTCGGCACACGTGTCCGTTTGGCCTGTAAACAAACACATAAATGCACAGATGTGATTTACATGCTAAGTATATCAAGATGTTGGCATTCTTGCACTTTTTTTATTATTATTTATAAATAAATAAACAAATAAATAAATGTATGCAGTATGCAGAAGTAAACATAATCCATCAAGGGTAGTTCTATTCAACTGTTGGGAGATAAAAAAAAATAATAATTTCACGGCACATTTGCACCAGATATTTCTTGAGAACATTTCTTGTCATACACTTCAATTGTATTGCATTGAACAAATATAGTTAGAAATAATTGCATTTGTCTGTGTAATTATTTGAAGTAAGTATTTAAAATATAGAAATAAATGAGATTAGACATTCGTGTTCACATTATTGTGCTTTGTAGTCTGGGACTGGTGTTGAACAGCGTTTTATAGGTTCCACCTAGTGGACACTTCAGGAACTACATGTACGTTTCCAAATGTCGGCTAGAGGG